>OX637647.1:5597559-6197559 GCA_951802225.1 Euspilapteryx auroguttella
TCTTTGAGGTTAAATTTAATAAACTAGCTTTAGTGGTGAGATGTTCAGAGTAAAATAATACCGTACAGTATGGGCATTGGGTGTAGATGTTGTAGTCCCAGATCTTCCTAAATCCTAGTAATCCCAGAGAAGGCGAATGGAACACTTGTACTTTGATTATTAAATTTATTTTTGACTAATTTAATGTCTGTACAAATATTTACAACGTCTAACAATTATATATTTAAAAGTAGTTAGTAAAGCGCGCGGTAGCGAAAGCATAGAGAAGAGCGGAGCGACGTGCGTCTTGTGCGGTGGCTATGTTTCACTGGTTGTTGAAAAGGCTGTTGTCCGACCGCGTGGCCGCGCACGGGCTGGTCCGTAGCCTTTCGTCATTGGTCAGCGCGGGCGCACTGCGCGATACCTAAGTGGGAGCGGGATGCAGGATTGGCCTTCTCTGTCTTGTCACGCTCGGTCAACGACTCGATGTACCTTGCGCGTCGCGGAATTTGCGTTGTCAGCGATAAGGGCTGCATGCCATTCCGGGGACACTGACCTCAGCTAACATTATGATCTAAAGACTACCAGATCTGTGCCCTGTGCGTGCAGAGCATAGCAGACCGCCCCGCGCTCCGCCGCCGCCCCGCGCCGCCAACCCCGTCATGCATATACTTAGTTACCTCAGTAGGTACTCTATATCTAGGCTAAACGCTAAACCCTAGCAAGAAATTTGATAAGAATACTTAGTGAATCGTTATTACCTAATGCCTAACTAACTAGATACTACTATTTATACATTATCTATGTACTTACTTACTTACTTAGATATTTAATACTTACGTCAAAAAATGATAATATCTAGGTAGTTTAGCATTAGGTACTTACTCAAAAGATCATATAGGTACTAAGAGAAAGGAATTTCGTATTTTTTAACTTAGCCATGTACATATTGCAACCTCAAAAATACACTTTTCAGCTAAAAGGTACACTATAATCCAACAAACTAGAAAATGTGGGCACACTGTATGCAATGACCGCTTTTTAGTGGTCCATTTAATTTGGTCGGTTAGTTCTAAATTTAATGTTTTTCTCGAATAACTTCGGATTGTTTAAGAATATCACACTGAAATTTAAAGTAAATCTTTATTACATAATACTCGAATTAGTGCCAGGTTACCAATGTCGTCGCTGCTTTGGTTTTTGCGTGAGAGGTTGTTAAACCTAACGCGCGGTCAAACATTTAGTTAAAGCTTTATTTCTCGAAAAGTATTTGACCTAGCGTTATAAAAACTTCAGAATAACGTGAAGGACAAGGTAAGGAAGGGTTTATAGAGTTTTGAAGTCTCCAAGTATCGTCCTTAATTAGTGCTCAGGGTATTTCTCTTTTTGTTGTTTATTTTTTTTTCACGAAAACTAACAATTATTTTGAACCGACATATTGACACAAATTCAAGAAAGTGACTAGTAATGCTTATGAAAAAATCCAGTTCTCTAGCGTCAGCAGTTTCCGAAATATTTAATAAAATAGATTTCCGGCAAAACGTCAGTCCAGCAACAGATGGAATAACTCTGTTATCTGAAGAGGCACATTTACCCGATTCAGCGCACATTTAGGCACATTTATAAGCTACATTTCTGGCAAGTTTCAAAGACCTAGGCCCAGCGGTTCAAAAAAGTGTTTCCAGGATGACGTCATCCCAGCAGAATTAGTTTTTCGCCTATAACTCCAAAACCTCTGGATGCACAAATTCGACACTTCGCGCACTAATCCTTTGTTCGATGCACTGAATATTGGCATTTTCAAAATTTCGATACCGTGACTTTTTCGGCCCCACTGTCGCACACCGAATTTTAGACATTCGCGAATGCGAATGATAGGCATGCGAATGATGCGAATGCGAATGTTGGACAAGGTCAGTGAAAAAAAATTTAGGTATAGAAAAATAAACAATACAATAAATAAAACTTTTTATCAAAAAATAAAACCGCCGAAAAAAAAACTGAAAAGCATAAAATAATAATCGAATTACTAAGTTCTTAAAGTAATGTAGGGTATACCAAATAATTTTAAGTCGGCGCACCACACAAGCAAATTTCTTAATTACGTAAAGATTGATGCGCGGCAGCGCACGAATTTTGGTTATTTCTTTAAATTTAAGATAGGTACCTAATTTAGTGATCTTTGTACGAGGAATCTGTGGCACCGACTCAAAATTACTTGGTATACCCTACATTACTTTAAGAACTTAGTAATTCGATTATTATTTTATGCTTTTCAGTTTTTTTTTCGGCGGTTTTATTTTTTTATAAAAAGTTTTATTTTATGCTTTTCAGTTCTTTTAGGGTTTTATTATTTTCTTCTCCCACAAGGTGTTCGGCGGTCACACCGCATATCAGATCAGACGACATGGTTTACAGGGACGACAAGACCGGTCGGTATGGCGATTTGTGTGGGAGGCCTATGTCCAGCAGTGGACGTCTTTCGGCTGATTTTATTTCATTTCAAAAGATATTGTAAGTAGGTATCAAAAGTTATAATGTAACACGGAAATGCAACCTGTGAGTGGATAAATCGACCCGCCGACCAAAAAGTCACCCCTATTTTCCCACCCTTAGGGCGGGAATTTTATTTCCAAATTTTTATGGGACCAACTTCAAGATAAGCCCTGTCGATTAAAAAAAGAATTATCAAAATTGGACTACTCTGAAAAAAGTTATGCGTGATCATACATAAAAAAAAATATATATATATATACGTGTCGATTGAGTACCTCCTCCTTTTTTTTTCGTCGGTCAAAAAGTAGACTTCTTACAAATACCACAAACATAAAAATACAATCTACCTCTCGGTATGGCGCGAAATTCAAACTTTTTCGCGCTCCTTAATTATTCCGGCGAAAGTATTAACCCTTAATAAAGCTTCAATGAACTCGCGCATGCAAAGAAACATCCCCCACACTACAATACACCGTTTTCAGAAAACAGACCTACTGATTCTGTGTCTAAGGCTAGTCTAAGGACATAAATAGATTTTTGGCCTTTATGTCCCTAGACACAAAATCAAAAAAGTAGGTCCGTCCTCAAAAAACGCCGTACATACTACGATGTGGGAGATGGCCTCCTTCATACGCGAATTCATTAAAACTTTATTAAAAATGAATACTTTCGCTATAATGTATTTATTATGGCGAAGGTATTCAATTCAAACTACTTACTAAGAATTAAACCTTCGCCATAATTTATTTATTATGGCTAAGGTTTAATTCTTAGTAGTTATGGTAAGCCAAAAATCAAGATCAACACATTACACAAAATCAGTAACTCTGTCTTCCAAAAAGGTTGTATCAATGTGGGAAATGGTTTTTTACATACGAAGTCATTTTAAATTTATTAAAAACAAATAATTTTGCCAGATCAAATAAAAAACGCAAATTAATTTGAATTTCGCGCCGGACCATGACGTATCCCCATAAAGTAATTGATCTCCACACAAGAAACTTGTTGCCAATAGCGGCACATTCGCATTCGCATCACATTCGCATCTTTTTGATGCGAATGCGAATGTCGAAGCGAATGTTAAAATGATGCGAATCATTCGCGAATGCGAATGCGAACGTTCGGAACATCCCTGGTTCATTTAACCGAATAAAAACTTATTATCAAAAAATTAAACCGCCGAAAAAACTGAAAAGCATTAAATAATAGGGAAACATTTTCTATTAGGCCTTAATTTACTCACTTCTTAAAGTAATTTTGGATTTCCAAAAAAATTTAAGTCTGTGCCACACCACACAAACATATTAATTACGAGCTTTCCCGGCTTACTTCGTTACGCCATAGAATATAAGATACTACAAAAGACTTGGCTCTATAGACTATGTTCTTTTGCCTGCCCAGAATGGTCTTGATAAATAACAAACAACAACAACAAACCACCTGTCAAAATATGTAAACAACGGAAAAAATATTGCACCTTGGGTTACATTATTTGAGTTTAGGTAAGGATCCCTAATTTTTTTGAAAATCTAATATAGCCTATGACACTCGGGGTTAATGTAGCTTCCTACCAGTGAAAGAATTTTTCAAATCGGTTCAGTATTTCCGGAGCCTATTCGTTACAAACAAACAAACAAATCTTTCCTCTTTATAATATTAGTATAGATCTACGTAAAGCGCGATGCGCAGCGGCACACGTTTTTCGGTTATTTCTTTGAATGAGGGGTTTTCAAAGTGACAGAAAAGAAAAAAAAAAGTTTTATAATACGCCGGTAGATGGCGGTGTCTAAAGCAAAATAAGAGAAATGGGAAATCGAATATTGACTGAATCTTTGGATTGGATCATTTTCTGCTAAGTATAAATCTTAATTTCACCTACTCCGTCACTGCCTCAGTTAAATTTTAATTTTCATGTTTCATTTTGAGCTATTGAATCATTCATTTTAGCTTGACCTATTGCTCCTGGCAGAGCGCCATCTGGTAGCAGCTTAATGAAACTTGTTTTTTCTTCTGAGCTGTCAAATTGAAAACCTCTCATTACAGGTAATTTAGTGATCTTTATTCGTTGATTCTGTGGCACCGACTCAAAATTTCTTAGTAATCCAAAATTACTTTAAGAAGTGAGTAAATTAAGGCCTAATAGAAAATGTTTCCCTATTATTTAATGCTTTTTGATAAAAAGTTTTTATTTTTTGCTTTTCAGTTTTTTTTTCAGCTAGTCACCCTTCACAGTGTGGTCCCACCCCACAAGGTGGCCACACAACCTGGTGAAGGTTGAAAGACTAAACAGGATGAGGGTCCCTCACGACCGGTCGGTGAGGCGATTTGTGAGGGAGGCCTATGTTCAGCAGTGGACGTCTATCAGCTGAGATTATGATTATTAACATTCATTTAAAAAAGACTCATAATCAGCGTTGCCAATGTGTGGGGAATTCCCCAAACTGCGGGGAATCCTAAAGCGAATGGGGAATTTGTGGGGAGAGGCACTGTGCGGGGAATATGTGGGGAATTTAGCATTTTACCAATTCAATAAAACTTACAACCAAAACATCCATTGATGAAATATAAATTACTGTATATAGTTATTTTTATTGATAATAAGGCTCAAACTTATCTTTAGGGAAGCGATTATAAACGAAATATAAATTCGTTTAAATTACTGAATAATAGGGAAATACAATAATGAAAATGTATCAGTCAGTTTGCTATCCCTATTATTTGCTAATGTACCTACCTGTATAATATTTAATAAATTAGAAAAGTTTTGCTTTTTTTTTTTCTTTTTTTGATTTTTGTACGAGTAAGTTTAATTTACACTTCATCAGTTTTTACATGTATTTAACCTAGTTTTTACTTTAAAGCCTGAACATAAGAGAAAACCGGAGGAGGATTATACCGGATGTTTTTTAAAGTGATATTGCGATTTTTTTAGTGTTTGTAAATAAATTAATAAAAGGTTAAATTTTAAAGTTATATCGTAAATAGTTCACTATCTCATTGTGAGGGGATTTTGTGGGGAATCAGGATATTTTTCTCCCCAAATTTGGGGAATTTGACTAGTGATCTTGGGGAATCTGTTAAATAGCCATTGGCAACACTGAGGGCCTATTATGGCCGCTTTTGCAATATTGCTTTGCGTCCACTTTGCGTTTTTTTTGTATTGACTTTGACACCCTAGAGGACGAAAAGTAATATTTCAAAAGCGGCCGTAATAGGGCCCCTGCTCATAATTATACGTAGCAGTTTTCACGTAAATCACAACACGGCTATACAATCTGTGAGTGTACAATAAAGTCACCCCTATTTTTCCACCCTTAGGGTTGGAATTTTATTTCCAAATTTTTATGTGTCCTTCAAGCTGTAATCCTCATCTTTTAAATCTTCGCTAAAACAAATTTTGAGAATGCAAATAATTAGTCATGAATTGATCCAAATTGGTCCACAAAGTAAAATAATTAGTCCACTTATACTTTAGAAGTTATAGCCAAATGTTTGTGAGGATTATGGCTTGACGTTCAAGCTGTAATCCTCATCTCTGGTCCAAGAAAACGGTAGGGTCTATCGACTTGGTTCAGGTCTAAATAATTAGTCCTCAATTGATCCACACGACATGCCAAATCTCAGAATTGGTCCTCCAGAGGTTCCGAAGTTATAAGGGCATCTTAGTGAGGATTATGGCTTGAACATTTGGCACCTTCAATTATCTCCGGAACGCCTATAGCTATTGGTTTGAAATTTTGCCAAAAATTAATCCTCAATTAGTCCACCAGAATTATAATCACTTCGAACTAGGTTTTCTTTGAAGAAGTACGTTAAAATCATCAGTTTTACTTTCCCATACATTGCGATCCATGTACAGTTGTGCACAAAATAATTGATTAACATTGATATTAACCAGTTACCTAAACGATTCTTTAGAAGAGTAAAGTGGGTTTTGGTATGTACTTATTATTTTGACGAGTTCCCAATTACGTAAATGTACTTACCAAGATATTTAACCAAAAAAAAACCTTTATCTATGATTTATATTTTTGCATGTAAGTACTTCAATTAATAGTTTACAATAGTTTCTTTTCTTACTTAACTTAATTACAGCACCGTTTATATCGCAAAAATTATTTAGTTTTAACAAAATCACTGTTGGTTCAAGTGTAAATAAAACAAGAACAAAAATTTGATATGTACTTGCGCTTGCACCCCTCATTAATTAATTATTTAAAGTAACCAGTGATACTATGTTGGATATTATGTGTCTGTGTCAACGAAAACTGCTATCTATGTGTATGTATACATATTTTTATTATTTTGGATGTAAGCAATAATAAGCGATTTGGATCGGGCGACATTGGATCTTTCTGTCCACTACGCAAAATGTGTTTTAAACGCGGAGGGGAGACGGAGCTGCGGGAAGTAAGTAAGTACTATTTAGATTACTATTATTAGGTACCTACTACTATTTTATAAAATAGTAGTCGACCCGGCGAACTTTGTACCGCCTTACCTCTTACTACTACATTGTGCATGTATTATACTTATAAACCTTCTTCTTGAATCACTCTATCTGTTAAAAAAACCGCATCAAAATCCGTTGCAAAAAGTTTAAAAGATATAAGCATACATAGGGACAGACGCGAAAAGCTACTTCGTTTGCTTACGTCTACTATCTCTATATGTATATATTGTAACACTAATCTCTATCTTCGATTGCGCGCACGCTGCTTTTGAGTGGAGACAAGGATAGCGCTATTTGGCCAATCCTGGGTTGATAAGAGACAACATGCGCGATACTCCTGTAGAGTTACATACACGAGTATAGCGCCTGACGCGCGTCGCGGGATGTTGTCTCTTATCAACCCGGTATTGGCCAAATAGCGCTATCCTTGTCGCCACTCAAAGGCAGCGTATGCGCACGCAACTGCGCACTTGAAAATAGAGCCAGGTTCTCGAATGTCGAAGAGCTAGTATTAGCTAAACTAGAACAGGAATAGAATGTAGCTAAAACGGGTATATTTGTAGCCAAAATCGGGAGATGAAAAACAACAATGTAAGTAAGTACTTGATAAAATTATTTCGTTTATTTATTAAAAGTATAGTCTAGTATAGACACTTTTTTGCAATCAATAAACTTAACGTAGGTGTAATAACAATGGGCGCAAATACATAGTCTTATCGCTTAAAGCAAATTTTTCCAGGCAATTAAAAGTTTAACTTAAATACTAACTAATTTATAACAATCAACCAAAAGTATAACTTAAAATACTTAATAATTCGTAAAAAAATCTTTGCATTTCGGTAGAACAGAGCCCATATCGGTAGAAATAGCGAAAATTCAATAGGTTCGAGATCCAGACCACTGCATAGAGCAGGCGCCTACCTATAGGGTCTTTCCCGCCGGCAGGTGTTGGTAAAAAAAATATTCACGGTCACGGTACTTTTTATTAAACTGTGGTCACGGACACATCACGATATCAAGATGTCCACAGTTGTTGCATAAGCAAAATGTGAATTTTTTTTATTCGTTTTTATTGTACTTTGTAGTTGAAAAAATTACATTGTGACCTTTTGCGTATTGGTAAAGGAAATTTTAGGTAAGTGTTTTACCTTATAAGTTAAGTAAGTTAAGTACTTTTAAGTTAAGTACTTTTTATTTTAGTTACTACTGTAAGTTACTTTAATTAAGCTTTGCAAATATACATTAAAATATTATCTTTTTCTTATTGTTACATTAACAACTTTAAGACTAATTAAATTTGTATCCATATCCATATTTTTTAATTTACCTATACAATACTTACAATTTACTTTTTCTTGTGTGCAATAAAGTGTTTTTTGCTTTACTTTAATGCTTCTGCTTAGGAGTTTTGCGTAATGAATGGAGCTATAGATTTGATTTCCGTCGAGAGGACCGTCTGTCCGTCCGTAGGTGGACCCTACCCGGCGGCGCGTGCTCGTGTAGAATACTCTAAAATGTAACTCTACACGAGTATTGCGCATATTGTCTCTTATCAACGCAGTATTGGCCAAATAGCGCTATCCTTGTCTCAACTCAAAAGCAGCGTGCGCGCAATCGAAGATATAGATCAGTGTTACAGTATTATATAGAGATACCTACTAGACATAAGCTTCCCTCTGTGTTGTTTGTTACTGTTGTCTCCTACTGATTCCTATGAATATCAATTGTACTAATTGGCAATAAGATAAAAAAAATAGTATAACATTGGTATACCCTATCTTTCAGATCAATTCACTGCGCCTTTAATCGTTAAAAATGCAACATTACCAGAAAATCGTAAGTTAAGGACTTTCACGGTGCGAAACTAGCGCCACTCCCGATAAATAAATAATTAATATCTTCTAATAATTGGCCGAAATAAAAAATATAAGTCTTTGACTCCCTAGATAATCTTGCTTAGAATTTTTAAGGCCCTGTTGTGTAGCTTTCAGGTTCCAAATCTAAGAAAAAAAAAACGTTTGTTTTCTAAAGTGGCCACATTAGTTTCGTTAAAGAATATTTATAAAAGCTACACAACAGGGCCTTAAAAATTCTAAGCAAGATTACCTAGGGAGTCAAAGACGCAATTTTTTTATTTCAGCCATGGTTTAGAAGATATTAATTATTTATCGAAGTGGCGCTAATTTCGCACCGTTTCGCCCCATAATGAAGCTTATACAATAACGATCGATCGAATTTAGATACGAGACTTAGTCAGGTGTGTTTATCTAAGTATAAGATTAAGTATGTATAAGCCGCGTAAATAAAGAAACAATCTGAAGATGGCGGCCGAACGCATGCTATGCTATCTCGCGTATATAAGTATGTAAGAGTTAAGACGAGAGACAGCCCATACAACAGCCGCCATTTTAAGATCGTTCTTTATGTTCGCAGTATAAATTACGATGCTACCTACTCTTTCAGATCAATTCACCGCACTGAAATCATACCATCGATTTAATATTGTGGTAAAAACAAAACAAACATGAATCCTGTAAGCTCCAGTTAGTGATAATAATCAAAACTAAATAAGGTAATTATAGACTAAAGATGTTTTACTTGTTCATGCCTTTATGCACATGCACAAACTAACCTTACCTATTTTTCAGAACGAGCCTACTAATAAAATCTGCCTATAATGTATGTGCACACCAACGACGCTACGTCGCCTTCCATCGCCAGCCCGTTGTATAAAAATTAAGGTAAAATTTAATAATTATTATATCAAGTTGTAAATATATAATTTAGCACAGCTAAAGTAGCGCCACCCGCGAAAAAATTTTATATCTCCTAAACTAAGGCAAATATCAACAGTATTCCACTAGATAATGCAGTCTAGCATATATAGAGCACTGTTGTATAGCTTTTAGGTTAGAGACCAAAGAAAGCTACAAATTGTTGCTAAAAAAGGCCACTTTTGGCAACAATCAGTAGCTTTCTTTAATCGCTACTTGAGCTGTGCTATGCCTCTTAATTGAATATGCTAGCAAGACCCAAAATTTTGCAATATAATATTATTACCTACCTAGTCATCGTTATTGCTCTACCTTTCTGTGTAGTTGGCATCTTCATAATCTAATTTCAAAAATTTTATTTCAGCCCAATTTTCTTAAGAGATGAGTAAGTCCGTCGATATGGTACAGCTGCTGTCAATAACCACAACAACTATGTATTAAATCTTCATAACTTTCTGGTATCGCAATTAAATAATTTGAAGGTTCGTATCATAGATTTAATTCATAAAAAATCGGTTTACTTGTTTACTGATTCAACTGACTATAATCTGCTTTAAAAAGATTAAGTACTTTATTTTGAGAATGCCCCTGTAGTATAAAAACCTATTATGGTGTTAAATACAAATAGCCATAATGTTTAAAGTATCATTGGTTTACCTTATTGCTTTAATTCTATTTTGGAATTGTATAAATTTGCAAGGCAATATGATAAAGGCCGGTCGAAAAGCCAAAGTTACATTAGATGATCAAAAAATTGTATATATAAAATTTAAAGAAATTTTTAGAGAAGGATTGCCACCACGAAATCACAATGTATATAGTCAATTGCAATCTGAATTACAATTTAGGATGTCAGTACGATCTATACAATTAAGCCTAAAAAAAAATTTTACATATTTTTTCGGCCAGGATGATACATTTTGTGATAGCACAACAGAAGATCTGGTTAATACTTCTTCTCCATCTATAAATCTTTGTTCATGCAAAACGCATGTTTTTATAATAGATACAATCTCATGGAAAGACATTAGTCCAAAACAATATTTTTATTCAAGACATAATCTAAACGCCCCAAACAGTATATATAATGTAAAGCGGAGATTACCTATTAACAAATGGACAAATTACATACAGCTACAGCTTTGGAAAGCATTACGTCTAGTTTGTACATGGTGCTTTCAAAATAACTGGGCTAAGAGCGATTACGAAGTGACGTGTAAGGGTTATTGTAACCAATGTCGTGCGAATATAACACTCAATACACATCAAAAAACAGAAAATCTCGTTGAAGTCAAATGTACAATTACGAACTGGCAAAAAAATTATAGACATTCTTCCAACGTTAAAAATCAGATTAGATCAGAGTATAGAAAAAAAATAGCACAGACTTTACAGAATGAATCGGCTGCTTCTTTTCGATATAAAATGGCTGCTGAATTAATTATGGAAAAGGATAAGGAACCTGCAGTTCTGCCTAAATTACATACCATACAGCAAATAAAATATGAAACTAGGATGGCAGACCATTTTCATGAAAATCCTATTTTATCACTAGCAACTATGAGTGAGACACCGCCATTCGATAAATGTATCAAATTTGTTTCAGCAAAGCCATTTTGTACGTTTTATTGGACTGACGATCAAAAAAAATATTACAATAAGTGTCAAAAAGAGTTAAATTATGTAAGGGTATCGATAGACGCCACAGGTTCAATATTTGATAAGAAACTTCGACCAATAATTAACGAACATACGCAGTTAGCATTTGAATCTCAAGGACCAATATTTTTGTACGTTATGATGACTGATACAACCGTTAACAGTAGCGTTCCTATTTCCCAAGCCATTTCTGAAAGTCATAATATGGACACAATAACCAGCTGGCTTCGTACATGGTTGTCGGATGGTAAACATCCCGATGAGGTAGTTACGGACGATTCTGCAGGGTTATTAGGTGCAGTGGTAAATGTTTTTTGTGGACTAAAATCTACCAATCAATATTTGCAGCACTGTTTTCAACTTTTGGAATCAAAAACATCAGAAATTCCTAAGTGTTACGTCCGTCTCGATACATCGCATTTTATAAAGACCTTATATAATCAATCTTTATTTAAAAATCTGGACAAGAGAATTGCGAACTTTTATATAAATTGTATTCGAGCTATAAAACAAACTTCTTCATACGATCAAGTTAAATTAATAATAAAACATATATTTACAGTAGCAAATAATCAATACCGGGGTAATAATCTCAACGGACAGGAAACACGGTGTGAGTTGTCAATAACGGCATTGAAAAAACATTTTTTGACCACTACCCCAATCATTGATACAGACCCTAATTTTATAAAAACAAATGCCTCGGAAAGTGACTATCATAATCCCAATGTTCGGATCTGGGAAGAATCTATCAAGGGCGTGGAAAATCCACTCATAGTCTTTTACGATGAGCTTGAAAGTGTAGAAAGTTTGATAGTCCAACTTAGCGATGAAGAAGTTACTGATATTGAAAATTTGTATTATTTGCCAACTTTGAAACACACACTACTAAGACTACTTAAAAAATTGCCACTTTGGGGAAATGTAATGAATAACTTTTTTAACACAAATGACTGTGCTCCAAGCAGCTCAAACGTAGAAAATTATTTCAAAGATGTTAAAAAGTTATTTTTTAAAACAAGTTTAAATAAATACCGTGTTGACGAGTTTGTCATGAAACACCACCCATTAATAACAGGCGCACTTTGTTTAGCAACAAGCAACTTAAACGAGTTAGTGGAAATTGACGATCATAGCCTTATCAATTCAACTACCATAAAACATCCTAAAGATCAAAAAAAAAATACAGACGACGATGATACATCATTTTATGACAATTCAGTTTATAGAAATGAACCAAAATGTATCGAGAACTGGCGAGGTTTAGTCACTACTAAGAAAAAAATAAAAAAAATAAATCGACGTATAAAGTTACACGTTCTAAAAAATGGTAGCCTATCCACTTCAGGATCATCTAAGATAACTTTTACTAATACTTGTGCATTTGATTCTCTTATTCAAAGTTTATCAATAGCTTTCTTAGACAGATTATGTACAAAGCAATATATTATAAAACTAGAAAACGATTTATCAAAATTAATAAAGAGTTTAATAACTTACAAAAATATAAAACGCAAAGGGGCAAGGCTAACTGGCGAAAAACCAAAAAATCCAAAACCAAAAGAAATTTATACCATACGTTCGAGAATATTAGCCGATATTTACGTTGATGAGGTATCGAAAAATAAGACAGTGGTTAACTGTGAAAGTAATATAACAGAAGTGGTGGATAATTTGAAAAAATACGGACTTTGCAGTGCCGAACGGTTCTTAAAATGTACAAATTTAAAATGTGAAGTAAATAATAATCCTGGAAAAAAATGTAGTTATATTCCTTTGAATATTGAAATTATAAAAACTGATGGTTTCAAGGTCTTGCAAGAAGCAGCTTTAATTTATGACAATGAAAGATATTGTAAATTTGGAACTTGTAGCGGTAAGAATACTTACCACTACAAATTACAAGATTTATTATTTTTCGAAATACATGACACTAGTCCTTGTAATATTAATGAAATACCCAAAGACTTGAAATTCCAAGGAATTTCATACAAAATACTGTCTATCATAGACTATGCGTGTTTTGGCGCGGGAAGTATGGGACACTACACATGCAAATGCTATCGCATAACTAAAAATACATGGAATTGTTATGACGATTTAAGAAACAAAAGTTTTTATAATTCCTCAAACATTTTACCACATTGTCTTATTTATACAAAGATTTAGTCGAATTAAAGATCTAAGAATAATTATTTTTTTTAAATATGCTCAGTACGTACAGTCTGGCAACGGTGTTTTAAAACCGAAACATTTTTATTTAAAGTTTGAAACCTCATAAAATTTAACTTCTTGTAAAGAAACAAATCATTAATTTTTTGTTTTCTTTTTGTCTAACTTTGGGTTTTATTGCTGTTTATCTAAAGAGAAAATTAATAAAAATTACAAACTCCACATACAAAGTGGCGCCCCCATTATTTTCTTAAGTTTTATGCCAAGCTGTATGTTATTGTACGTTATCTAGAAATGCCAATAAAAATTAAAAATAGGATTATTGTTTTAACGTTGGTTCCGAAACCACGTGTTTTGTTAGCGGCCTTTAAAACAATAATCCAATAAACTTATAGTAACCGTACAACGTTGCCGGGCTTTAAGCCCACCCTTTTAACAAAATTTTTGAACTTAACATTGGCAAAATACTATACTGAAGTGGAGTCAAGTGAGTCAAGTCCATTAAATTAAAATAATAATAATAATAATTAACTATAATAATAATAATATACATCCTTACATTGAAATTTAAAAAAGACCCGATTATTGCAAAAACTATATTTATGATTATCTGTAAAAATTAAGAGGCATAGCACAGCTAAAATAGCGCCACCCGCGAAAAAAGTAAATATCTTTTAAACTGAGGCAAATATCAAAAATGTGGAATAGTATTCCACTCGATATAACCGTTATATTCTAAAATCATTATCCTGAAAGCTACACGACAGAGACTTTAAAATTCTAAGCAAGATTATCTAGCGCATCATTGACGCATATTTTTGATATCGACCATGGTTGGGAAGATATTAATTATTTATCGAAAGTTCGCTAGTATCGCATCACTACGCAAACGGGTACCGTTTAGCCAATGACATGTTATCTACGTTATCTAGAAGTGCGAAATAATAATAATATAGATCTTACACTGAAAGTTAAAGACTGATTAATGCAAAACTTTATTTAGGATAATCTGTAGAAATTAAAAGCTAATCAGACGAGTAAAGGACCGCCACTGTACGTGGGAGTACAGTGGCGGTCTAGGAGGCCGTAACAGATTTGTCTATGGTTTCGTCAGCCTTAGACTGTATTGCCAAAGAACAAGAGCTATTTTGCAATACAGAAAAACCGGAAGTGTTACGGCGACCTAGACCGCCACTGTACACACTCAAACAAAAACCGTTGGGTTATTGTTTGGTTGTTTAAATCCTATATCCTCCTATGTGTATAAAAGTTGTGATCTTTTTGATAGTAACATAACTTTTAGACAATTCGCACGCCGCTCCGTGACGTGACACGCTCTGCGTCATTTGTGTGACGTGTCGTGTCCTGTGAATTGTCTAAAATGTACCTAAAATATAGAAAACTGATTATTGCAATGAAGCAACTGTGATTATTAAAACTGTTTTTTTCTTCGTTATTAATATAATTGACTGTGATTATTGTTATTAAAAATAAGTACATAATTATTGTGATATAAACGGTGATTTAGTTAAGTTAAGAAAGAAAATTGTAAACTTTTAATTGAATTATACAAAAATTAAAAGCTAATCAGACGAGTAAAGAAGGATGTTCAATTGTATACACTCAAACAAAAACTGTTGGGTTATTGTTTAGTTGTTTAAATCCTATATCCTCCTATGTGTATAAAAAAATGTGATTTTTTTTTGATAGTAGGTAACATAACTTTAAGGCTACAAACGCACAGGCGGATTTTTATTTCCGCGCGGTTGGAAAGGTTGTTATTTCATTTTCAACCTTATTCATAGACCACGAAGGTACAGGCGAATTTTTAGCCGCGCGGAAATAAAACCGCGACAGCGGATTTTTAACCGCGCGGTTTTTTATCCGCTGGTGCGCACACTTCCATAGGATTCAGTATGTTACATAAAATCCGCGCGGCAAAAAACCGCCTGTGCGTTCGTAGCCTTAGACATTTCGCACGCCGCGCCGTGACGTGACAGCTCGGCGTCGTTTGTGTCACGTGTCATGTCCTGTCAATTGTCTAAAAAGTACGGTGGTAACTCTCAGTACCTATGGAGCGAAATTTAAATTTTTTCTAGTTTTTTATTTATTCTGGCGAAAGTATTCATTTTTAATAAAGTTTGAATGAATTTGCCTATGTAAAACACGAGCTCCCATATTGTTATACAACGTTTTTGGAAGACAGACCTACTGATTTTGTGTCTAAGGACATAACTTGACTAAAAGGCCAATAATCAAGTTATGTATGCAAATTCATTCAAACTTTTATAAAAATAAATAATTACGCCAGAATAATTAGAAAACACAAAAAAAAATTGAATTTCGCGCCATACCGAAAGTTACCACCTCACCATAAAAACTGTGATTATTGCAATGAAGCAACTGTGATTATTAAAACATTATTTTTTGTTATTATTATAATTGAACTAACTGTGATTATTGTTAGTTATTAAAATTATGTATAATTATTGTGATATAAACAGTGATTTAATTAAGTTAAGTAAGAAAAGGCACTATTGTAAACTTTTAATTGAATATATACTTACAAAAATTTAAATTATACATAGAAGTTTTTTTTGGTACATTAATGATTCACCTGCAACTAGTGATAGCAATCAATCAATCAGGCTGTCTTAAACATAACGATCATAGAAATGCCAATTGTCGTAAGGGACAAAGCACGACTTTTCAGGAGAGCCAAAAAACGATTTTTTTTTTACAAATCCTTTTGTAACTTTTGATTGCCTTGATTTACAGCGATCAATTGAAAGAAGACCAGTGCTTATACAGTTTTTTTAACTTTATAAAATAATTGGTTGTAAGTCCCATATGTGTTTTTCCAATGTAGTCGTATGTCTATTATAATATTTAATTTTAAAGTTACTATGTAAAATTTGAGGGGCGTAAGGGAATTAAAATACCAACAAGTGTGTTGTTATTAGTACTGATGAAACTAAAAAAAAATATAATTAATTATGTCTATAGTGTTAAAATGTTATTGTTTGGTTACCCTTGTGAAGCAAAATGATAAAATTTCTCAAATATGAAGTACAAAACATTAAAGTTTAAATATTAATTGTAAAAAAAAAATATTAAGTGCATATTTTTTATAAAATAGCAAATACCTAGGAACTCCAATAGCGCCCTCGTGAGATTTAAAAGAAAATAAATTATTAATCTTTAATGTCTACAATAAAAATCAACACTTTAATGAAGATAGGTAGGTAGTAATTCGTTTATAGCCCAAGTTTAAAGTAATTTAGCTTTTAACGTGTATAGGAATAAATACTTCAGTAAGACCAATTAAAAAAAACTACAAGACTTACATTAAAAAGCTTTTTTGTTATGGTTGGTATGTAACGTATAGTATGAATAGGATACCAGCACCCCATCTTCCATGTATATGGCTAAGGTGACTATAGGAAAAAATCGAAGCACGTAGCGTCCATCGATGATCCTATAACAGCCATACTGCGATTTCCAACCTGCCTGCCAAGTGTGACAATTATGGCAAACCCACTCATATGATCATGGCTAAAATTAACGTTTTGGCCTAGTTTGCGCTTTGGCAGCGGTCAGGAAAAGGTGGGGCAGGGTGTGTGTACTAACTAACGTTGATCCCGGGCCAACGAAGCTTAAGCAGGAATTGAGTTCGTTATGGTAAAACATTATTGTTGAGGAGGGAGAACCACAATCCCAGGGAGGTTTCGGGTGCATAGTGAACAATTCCCTTCACAGCGTTGTAAATACCGATATTATGACGGCAAGGGTAGCGTGTCTTGTACGTCTATGAATTTAGCAGTATTTGTTAAAAGTTATACAAGTATGCGCTCCCACATCGATACAGTCCAACGAAAATGTGGAGATTATGTATCCCGTGATTATGCATTGCTCAAAAACTTGCGTCACACACAGTTGACATAGGGGATTTAAATGCGAAACGCCAAACGGGATAGCGCCAGAAGCGTGCAACAGAAGTTTGGTAGTACTGTTCTTCAGAAAAGGCCATAAATCCAGCTGAAGAGCTTACATCTAAGCCACCTTTATAAATTGTTCTTGAGAGTCATCAAGAATCGTTTTGCGCGCAGGTTTGACGTCTTCGCCCTTCGAATTAGCTGTTTCTCGTAAAGGCAAAGTACCATGGACCACATACATGCTTTAAGGCAGGTAATATAAAAGACGGAAAAGTATAATCTGCCTCTTTGCCTGGCATTTGTGAACTATGGGAAAGCCTTTGAAGCTGGGTAGTACTGCAATCTCTTCAGCGGTGCCTATTGGTATATGGAAGTGTTTGTAAAAAACGCCACTATGTCAGCTGGACTACAGGATCAGAGCTCGAAGGCTGCTGAGGACTGGGTTCAAAAAGAGTTATATTATATCCCTTAAACTGTTCACCGCAGCCGCTGTGCACTCAAGTAAGTCTTTAAGACTCGGGACAGGAATGAACTAGGCATCAACAGAAATGGTAAGTTCGTCAGTTGTTATCTTTTACTATAGAGTCAAATTAAAACCCGCCGTTACGTTAAGATTAAGGAATACAATAAACTTTAAAGCTAGAAATCAATGCGAATTGACATTTGACGTCGTACCCACTCTGAGATAGTTATATTTTGATTGGCTGATTAAATAGATCAACGAATGGGTACTTTTAAAACATTATTTTTAAACAAATTCGTATAAAATAATAATTAAAATCTGAGTTTTTAATAAACATAAGATTAAGTTACGACCCTTACGACCTTGAGTGCAACTTTTTTTTTACGTCGTAAAGGACATATTGACAAAACCGTATAAAAATCATCAATAATATTTTAATTTATTGGCCCTTACGCCAATGTGGAAAAATTAAATGTTCCATAAAGATTTTTTTTTAATAAATTTCTGAGCTAGGCCCAAAAACAGTCAGGTCGTAAGGGACATTTTTTGGAAGCTAGAGAGGTTTCAAATATACCATTCGATAGAGCGTGAAAAACTGAGTATAATGGCATCAAAAACGAAATTTCGAAAAATGTCCCTTACGACAATTGGCATTTCCATGATCGATAAGTACATACCGAAAACCAAACCCACTTTCACTCTTCTAAAGAATCGTTTAGGTAACTGGTTAATATCAATGTTAATCAATTATTTTGTGCAATATCAATGTTAATCAATTATTAGCTGCGGGGAGTAAGTAAGTACTATTTATATTATTATTATTAGGTACCTACTACTATTGTATAGAATACTAGTCGACCCGGCGAACTTTGTACCGCCCGACCTCTTACTACATTGTGCATGTATTATACTTTAAACCTTCTTCTTAAATCACTCTATCTGTTAAAAAAAACCGCATCAAAATCCGTGGCATAGTTTAAAAGATATAAGCATACATAGGGACAGACGCGGAAAGCTACTTTGTTTTATACTATGTATTGATGATATTGATGACAACAGTATAACACGGTATAGCGCCTGACGCGCGTCGCGGGACTGTTTTCTCTTATCAACCCGGTATTGGCCAAATAGCGCTATCCTTGTCTCCATTCAAAGGCAGCGTGTGCGCACGCAACTGCGCACTTGAAAATAGAGCCAGGTTCTCGAATGTCGAAGAGCTAGTATTACCTAAACTAGAACAGGACTAGAATGTAGCTAAAACGGGTATATTTGTAGCCAAAATCGGGAGATGAAAAAAAACAATGTAAATACTTGATAAAATTATTTCGTTTATTTATTAAAAGTATAGTTTCGCGCCATACCGAAAGTTACCACCTCACCATAAAAAACTGTGATTATTGCAATGAAGCAACTGTGATTATTAAAACATTTTTTTTTTGTTATAATTATAATTGAACTAACTGAGATTATTGTTAGTTATTAAAAATAAGTAAGTAAGTATAAGTATTGTGATATAAACGGTGATTTAATTAAGTTAAGTAAGAAAAGACACTATTGTAAACTTTTAATTGAATATATACTTACAAAAATTTAAATTTTACATAGAAGTTTTTTTTGGTACATTAATGATTCACCTGCAACTAGTGATAGCAATCAATCAATCAGGCTGTCTTAAACATAAGTACATAGCGAAAACCAAACCCACTTTCACTTTTCTAAAGAATCGTTTAGGTAACCGGTTAATATCAATGTTTATCAATTATTTTGTGCACAACTGTACATGGATCGCAATGTATGGGAAAGTAAAACCGATGATTTTAACGTACTTCTTCAAAGAAAACCTAGTTAAAAATGATTATGATTCTGGTGGACCAATTGAGGATTAATTTTTGGCCAAATTTCAAACCAATAGCTATAGGCGTTCCGGAGATAATTGAAGGTGCCAAATGTTCAAGCCATAATCCTCACTAAGATGCCCTTATAACTTCGGAACCTCTGGAGGACCAATTCTGAGATTTGGCATGTCGTGTGGATCAATTGAGGACTAATTATTTAGACCTGAACCAAGTCGATAGACCCTACCGTTTTCTTGGACCAGAGATGAGGATTACAGCTTGAACGTCAAGCCATAATCCTCACAAACATTTGGCTATAACTTCTAAAGTATAAGTGGACTAATTATTTTACTTTGTGGACCAATTTGGATCAATTCATGACTAATTATTTGCATTCTCAAAATTTGTTTTAGCGAAGATTTAAAAGATGAGGATTACAGCTTGAAGGACACATTTTTATGGGACCAACTTCAAGGTATACCCTGTCGATTAAATAAATAATTATCAAAATCGGCCCACACAGTAAAAAGTTATGCGTGATCATACATAAAAAAAATAAATACGCGACGAATTGAGAACCTCCTCCTTTTTGTTTTTTCGTCGGTTAAAAATAAAAACTCGCATACGAGCACATACGAGTACGTCATACGATAATAGTAGGGCGATTATCGCCAGGGTTTCTGTTTACACTACGGCAAAAATCGCAATGAGATAATCGCCTACGGATTTCTCGACTGATCTAAACGCGTTCTCGTATTGTCATTTTTTCCTAGCCGGGAATACAACCATAGTCGAACAGAGGCAAAGTTTTACATGCGCATTATATAACTTTTGGAGTACCTACCTACCTACTTTACAGGTAGGTATTAATATTGTCTATTGTGTACCTATGTGTATTAGGACTTGTTTAAATATAAGTCCTTGTACATTTTACAAAATTAAAACAGCAAGGAATATTTTAGTAGAAAACAGACACATAATCACCATATTTATCAATACAATGTTAGGAAACTTATGATTTTCATATTCCTTATACCCAACAGCTACCTACGTAGTGAGTTCTTTTGATAAATAATTGGACTGATATGCAAATCACCTACAAAACTTGGTTTGTTATGGGTCAACCACACAAACAACACTGGCGGGATAAATTAGCAGTTTTCATTCCCGTTGGTTTCCGGACTTTGAACTCTTGAAATAAATACAAAAGAGAATGACATAGAGAATGATTACTTTTATTAACTTAACATAGGTACTACATTTTATAACATACAATTTTGAATATTTGTGTTGAGGTTAAGTATAATTGATAATTTATTGATCATTCTCAAAATCTTTAGGGTTCTTGCGTCCACGGCGGTGGTGTTCCCTTTCTACTCCTTCATAGATCAGGTATCCAATAATGAAAGCTGAAAGTGAACATTTTGATGAAAAAATAAAATTATCTTAAATTTTATTGCACTCTCACTCATTGCACTTATATGTAAATGAAAAATAATAAATGTGAATTATTAAATTTTCATGTACATTGTTTGCTTCACTGGGTCAAAGGGCATAGCATAGCATGACTGACTTGGCCTAATTTTTAAAATTTCAACTAATCATAATAATATTTAATGTTTGGATGTGTGTGAAGCATTAATTTAAAGAGAATCTACAAAGAATTACTCGAATTAATTTTTGTAACTATGGGGTTTTGTCTTACTAATAAATAATTTATTACACTTTTTATAGTAAGGAACTACTACTGAACCGATTTTAATGAAACTTGCTGCATTTTTAAGTTCAGAGTACCTATGAGCTTTATCTCAAACAACATAAATGTTTTGGCTGATTTACCATTATGCATGCCCATTCAGATAAATATTAAACCTCAGTACTAAATATCACATTTCAATATTATCCATTCTTCAAAATATGAGAGCTCTGGGGGCTATTACGGCCGCTTTTGCAATATTGCTTTGCATCCTCTTGGCGTTTTTGTTGTTATAGTTTGACACTCTAGAGGACGAAAAGCAATGTTGCAAATGTGGCCCTAATAGTACCCCTGGAGATCAGAGGGGCTATTAAGGCCGCTTTTGTAATATTGCTTTTCGTCCACTGCGTTTTTTTTTGTATTGACTTTGACACTTTGAGGACCAAAAGCAATATTGCAAAAGCGGCCGTAATAGGCCCTCTGTTGAAGTTTTTGAGAAAATATTAATACATACGTGGGGCAACTCTGAAAACACTCTCTCGGAATCGTCTCAGAAGATTTGGGATACCGTGGGAGACAGCTCCAGCGAATGCTCTCTGCTCGTGTGGAGACAACTTATATGAAATCAAGCCACGAATTTTAGCAAGCTCACCAAAATGTTTACCCATTTTTGCTGAGTGTCTATAACTTACGTAATTTCAAATGCACGAGCGATCTAGTGTTTCGAACCTTTTTCGAACTTCGAACCACAGACCAACTTTACTAGAGATAGGTACTACAAATCTTGAGTAAAAAAAAAAACTGATGATTGATCGTTGTTTTTAAATTCACTCATTCTGGGCAGGCAAAGGAACAGTCCATACAGCCAAGTCTTCAGTAGTTTATATTTCTAAGTAGTACCTAATCAAGTCTTCTGTAATTTAATTCTTTGTTTTACTTAAGGTAGTAACTCTCGGTATGAAATTCAAATTTTTTCGCGTTTTTTTATTTATTATGGCGAAAGTATTAATTTTTAATCTTGATTTTTGGCCTTTATGACACAAAATCAGTAGGTCTGTCTTCAAAAAACGTTGTATTACAATGTAATTAATGCGGGAGATGGTTTTTTACATACGCGAATTCATTTAAACTTTATTAAAAATTAATACTTTCGCCATAATAAATAAAAAACGCGAAAAAATATGAATTTCGCGCCATACCGAGAGTTACCGCCTTAACCTTAGTTCCTAACCTAACCCATTGAAATGCGAGGGTGGTCTCACATTTCAATGTGCACACGGTCTTTTTCGCGGGACACCGATCAGAATTATTCGGGAGCGCCTTCCTTTATTTCTCACTTCACTAGACAGGTTCTCCTTAGAGGACACATTATTAGGTACGTTATCGCAAGTCGTTCCGATTCATGTTTCTGGGTAATAATTTGTAATTTAAAATTTAAAGGCTAAAAATTAAAATATGCAAATGATCTACTTAAAAAACTCTAAAATGTTAACTGGGTACTCAATAGTTAGTCAAACTCACGAGCGAGTAATTCAGCAAAAACATGCTGAAACCTCATTAACCTCCGTTGTCGAAACTCAAACTTTTTTGTAAAAAATATTTTTTTTCGCACAATATTATTGAAAACCTAAAAACCTAATGTCACTTTACCTAATGCCCAAGTATACTATACAGGTACATTTTTAAGGATATTTCATATTTTTAACATAATTATGTTTTCACATAAGATAACGTTGTTTAAAGTTTTGTCAAAAAAAAAAAAACTTCATCCTCCGCAGCAACGATTACCAAAATATATGTTTGATTTCGATGCATACTCCGAGCATTAGTCCTTCATTCTCTCTAAAGTGGGAAGGACATCGGGGTCTAGATTTCTAGTAATTTAAGTTCTCGCACCCTCAATTCCAGTTTGTCAAGATTTCATTTCATTAATTCTCCTCCGTTTTTCAAGAAAAATATTGATTAAAAAAAATACCTAAAATAATAGGTTCATCACAATGACCGAAAGCTAACTTAGTAAATTTTTAAAGATTTTTAAAAAGCTCTAGGTTTGAGCAATAATTATAAAGGCCAAAACTTTATTCTCCTCCAGTTCATTACTCTCCGATTTTCATACATTCAGTCTGGAGAGTAAAGTGAGCGACTTGGGAGGAGAATGAATTTATTGATCCATTTAATTAAGAATACGTACTTACATTTCTTGATGAAAAAAATATATCTTCAAATTGATAGTGAAATTAAAAAAATATACAACAAACAAATAAATTTGTCCGGAATAAATCATATATACGTTCTTCATTATTTATTAAAAAAATGTCCTTCACCCCTTCATTACTCTCTTTGGCTTTTCTCTAAAACTAAAAGCCTCCCTAAAAGGCCTTCATGAAAATATAGCTTTATGTTAGTACTAGCTTTCCGCCCGCAGCTTCGCAAGCGCTTTTTATACTAAAAGTAAATAACTGGTTGATTTGTTTCTCAGAAATATAGGGAAATCATTTGTAATCGCACCAAAGCCTTGAAGATCATAAAAAAGCAGTTTGCCTTTACAACAGTAAAATTTGGTTTTTCCAGTTCCCGTAGTATCTTGACGAATTCATGTCTTTGCTAGACTTATATTCCTTACGTTTCTATCTTGCTTGAGATGTTTGGGCTGAAAACTTAAATACTTATTGTTCCCTTTTCCATTTCAGGATATCCTTCATTAATGTCACCTGTATTGTATAAACAAACTGAAACAAACTAACCTATATGCTTCATCTCCGAGGCTAAGCTCTGAGGCTTCACTAAAAATCCAGTTCTATTGTACCCTAATTAGGTCTACTCAGATTCATCATCATCGTCGTTCCAACTGATTGTCGTTCATTGCTGTAAATTTGCCTCACCTACAGGTTGCCATAATTACCTTTCTTGCGCGACCCTTTTCAAGTTTACTAACAACACTTTTTTTTCATACAAACTGTTACACTCTGTATCAGCACCCGCAAAGACTTTGAAAACACCTACCATATTATTTTATAAGGAAACCTAATGTTCACCATAAATATTGTATCAAGGACTCCAGGACTAATAAACGCAGTTTTAGTATCATATTTGATGTTTAAGTATTATGAGGAGCTTATTTTGAAAATTTCGAGATAGTGTCATTACTTTAGATTTTAGCAAAAAAAAACTGTTTTACCCTGAACTCATGGGCAAAATATTAAAAAAATAAAACCATTTATGAGGTTTGTTACGTAAAGAGAATCTTCAGCGTAAATTTCAACTTTCTAATCGCAGCAGTTTAACACACACGCACAAACTGTTACATCCTGTATGCGGCGGCTCAGTTAAGTTATCCCCATATCCCGTCTTTGTGAGACGTAGGCACTCAGAATCAGCACACCCACAAATGATTTCGCAATCAGCGCCCCCAAAAACCTAGAAATCGCCACCCATATCGATTTTTAATACAAATTTATTGCCGCCATCTTGTATTTCAAAATCGATGTTTTTTGTGTAATTAGCGACCGTTTTAACCTAGAAACATCACCCATTTAAATTTTTAAGCAAAATAAGGAGCGGTTTCGGTTTTATATACAAACTTTAACACCCTGTATCATGGCTTAAAGGGCTAATTAACGCAGTTTTGATATCATATTTCATGTTTTTATATAAAAAAGACCTTAATTTGAAAATTTCAAGTCCCTAGTGTAATTAGTTTAGATTTTAGCAAAAATCATATTTCACCCTGTATAAGAACTCAAGGGCAAGATATAAAAAACTAAAACCATTTATGATGTTTGTAATGCAATGACAATATACAGTGTAAATTTCAACTTTCTAAACCCAGCTGTTAAGGAGTTTCATACAAACTGTTACACCCTGTATACGGCGTCCCGGTTAAGTTATCCCAAAATCCCGTCTTAGTGGGTGCCTACGTCACGTAAGGAAGCTACTGTCCAAATTTCATCTTTCTATCTTCAGTGGTTTCGGCTGGGCGATGATGAGTGAGTGAGTGAGTAGATCAGTGGTATTTGGATTTTATATATATAGATCTCTACACGTTTATGTAAAAATTATTTAAAAAAAAGCAAAAAAAAATTTGTAAAATCCGAACGACTCGCGATAACGTACCATTAACGCTAATTCAATTCCTCGCTTCGTTCGGGATTCTACAAAAGAATCCCTCGCTAGGCTCGGGATTCTACTCTACAGTACTACATAAACTAAGAACAACAAAGCCTAATGTAACAAATACTTTTCGGAAAACCGCATAAAAATCGGTTCAGCGAAACGCGAGATAATCGCGGACAAATAAACATGCATACAAACAAAAATGTCAAACTGAGAACTTCCTTTTTAGAAGTTGGTAAAAAAAAATATAATCATCGATATCTAAATCACGGATCTTATCGATATGTCGTAGGAAGATTTGATAATTAGGTTTTTTGCAAAAAAAACTAGGAATTTTGCGAAAACCCGGATAATTTGATACAACGATTGTTTTTTTTTCAATCATCCTGACAAGGAGCAGTTTTTTTGCAAAAATAACTAGTATAATTAAAAAATTTGAAACCTTTCTTAACTATGATTGGCTAGATTATATTGCTTGCTGTCCAACTCTTATTCTGATTGGTACTCTGTAGCGTAAAGGTATTTTAACGAACCAATCAGAATAAGGGTTAACTAGCCAGCAATAATCTAGCTAATTAGAGTTAAGGAAGGTTTCAAATTTTTCAATTATACTAGGTTTTTTTGCAAAAAAACTACTTTAAGTCGGGATGATTGAAAAAAAAAGTTATCCTTTTATAAAATTATCCGAGTTTTAGCAAAAACCCTAGTTATTTTTGCAAAAAAAAACTAATTATCAAATCTTACTACGACAGATATACCTTGACCTTGAGTGGTCGGACTCTTCGTCGCGACAGTGTATAACCTGCGCAGATAAAGAACAGATTTAAATATGGCGTCGATCCGCATGCTATGCTATCTCGCTAACTAACACAGTGAAGTACACGCTGCAAAAAAAATTAACGCAGAACAAATTTAGCCATTTCATATATTGCCATCGCTTTTTAGCGATAGCAATATTATTTTATTATTTATTACTTGTATTATGTGGCAATAAAGCATTTTTTAACATAATTTTATCTTTTTTGTTAATGTTTTCAAATCACAACTTATAGAGAAAAATAAAAGAACAATGTTTTATTTACCCTTGCTTTTAATTTATTTTATTATGATATTATTTGTAAATACTATTAAGTACATTATTCATTAATAATAATAAAAAAAATATTTATTACAAAGAGTCGGTAGAAGAAATATTAATCGAAGTTTTTTTGCCAACCATATATCGTCGGTGCGCCGACCAAATCCGATATGTGCATTTTTTTGATAAATTTTTTTTCGCTAGGTGGCTTTAGTTTTAGAATCTCTATTCGTTACAAAAACCCGTATGTGATTTGAGGGCTTAGTTCTCGTAAAACCGATCCAGATATGTGCATTTGTTGTTTAAAAAAAACAGCTATGTGCATAAAAGCACATACGGAATTTGGCTTTTACTTGTAATACTACTGCACATATCTGTTTTTTCCCTGAACATGTGGCGTAATACGCCACACGGAAAACAGCGGTAAGCTGGAAGATTCGAGCTCCCGTCACCGTGGACTTGACCAGCACGGAATAAATCCCGAGCCAGGCAGATCCATATTTTGTCTGGCCTCCCTCATTACTGTCAAGCAGTACACCCTGCTCCTCATTCGTCTCCAGAATTAGCACCACTGCCAAGCTTCCTCCCGTTCTTTTTCGGATTTGCCTCCTGCGAATATCTCGCGTCCGCGTAAAACGAGCCCTTGGCTCTGCCACGCTTATACTCGACAATTCAGATTTGGGCTGTTTGCCTGGGGCTGAATGTGAGGCCGACGAAGGGCCAGCTGGGCCGAGGGATATCGGGACGTAGCTGGAGCAGGCTGTTACTGTGCGTCTTCGGCAAAGTACCAGGGTAAGGAACCTCCATCTTCTTGTTCTTGCCTTACCCTTTTCCTGCTAGGCTCAGATTTGGAGTTGGGGCAGGAGTAAGGCTCGAAACGAAGACAGCCTCGCCACGGTCTCAGTTAACCTCCTATCTGCGGCAAGAGGCCCTCTTTCAGTACCTCGAATCTTGCTGACATCATGGTACCTACTTGGACCATGATGCCGTGGACTTTGTCATCTACTGGAACTGCTGCAGCCTTTTTTAAAGGCGGGGAAACTCCTAACGAGTACCATGCAGCCCCGGGGGGAGCCGCAGGGTTATGTAAGGTTCGCACCCACTAAAACCCCGCCAGTGTCCATCTCGGCTGTTAGCAAGGGGGTCACTGGAGATTCTTCGATCTTTATGTTTAACTCCGCGACCCCCTCAAGCATTAGCTCTTCGGCCTCTTCTCGGGGGGACATAGTGATCGTCCCCCCGAAGCGTGAATCTCTTTCCCAACGGTCGACGATGGAGTCGGGACCCCGTGTTATGTCATCCTTCTCGGGGCCGATAAATGACTACACGAGGCCCCCGCCTCGTGCACCCAACGACTCCGGGGTCCCACCTTAGTCGCCTCTTACGACAGGCAGGGGATACCTCAGTCCTATTCTTCGGCCCGGTACTGCAGGGCGTGCAGCCTGGACCCTTGCAATGTCTCTGGAGTGTACCTTGCTAAGTGACGTCACGTAACCATTGTACTATGACTTAAGATTATGAATATGAAGGCAGTTGGAAATAAACTATCATTCGAAATAGACGCTCGTTGTGTTACTTACTTAACCGGGAATATTACAGTGGCGCAGTCGGTAGGATAAGTGCACATTTTTTGCAAAGGAGGTCCGATACTTGGGGTTTGTTATATCGGAAAATGGTATAAGCACAGATATGAGTAAAATTGAAGCAGTAATAAACGTGCCAAAGCCAGGTAATATTACAGAGTTAAAATCTTTTCTTGGAATGGTTAATTTTTATGCAAAGTTCATAAATAATTTCTCGGATATTTTATCTCCTCTCTATAAGTTATTAAAAAAAGAAAATGAATGGATATGGGGACGGGAGCAGGAATTAGCTTTTAAAAACATAAAAGAAAGTTTAAGCAGTAGCCCGGTTTTGATACATTATGACGAACAGTTACCGTTAATATTAACGTGCGATGGTAGTGCGCGGGGGGTAGGGGCGGTGCTGACGCAGCGAACGGCGGAGGGCGAGCGGCCGGTCTCGTACGCGTCGCGGACGCTGACCGCCGCAGAGGCTAACTATAGCCAAATCCAGAGAGAAGCATTAGCTATTGTTTTCGGTGTCAAAAAGTTCCATACCTATGTTTATGGACGAAAATTCACATTACGGACGGATCATCAACCGCTTGTTATGATTTTCGGTCCTAAGCATGATATTCCACATACGGCTGCAGGTCGGTTAGTCAGATGGGCAATTCTACTATCGGGATATACTTATGACATAGAATATGTAAGGTCATCAATGAATCAGGCCGATGCATTATCACGTTTACCGTTAGAAATTAAAGATGAAAACAAGACATATAATGACGAAAACGTATTTATAAACTTTGTTGAAGAACATTTTCCGATTAATTCGAATGAGGTCAGGAAACAGTCAAAAGGTGATAAGAATGTATCAAAGGTTATGGAATTTGTTTCGCACGGTTGGCCTGTGTCTGGCGCAAAAGAAATTAAGGCGAAAGACGCGGAGATGGAAGTCTACTGGCGACGGCGAGACGAACTTTATATTGAGAGTGGCTGTCTCATGTTAGGTTGTCGTGTGGTGGTGCCGGTAGCGCTTAGAGCTCAAGTTCTTACAGAGATCCATGGATCACATTTAGGCATTGTAAAATGTAAAAGTTTAGCGAGGGCCTATGTGTGGTGGCCTTTTCTTGATAAAGATATCGAACAGATGTGTGCAAGTTGCGGCACGTGCGCGGAGACGGCCGATATGCCACCCAGAGCAATAGTCACCCCGTGGGCATGGCCCAGTAAACCTTTTGATCGTATACATATAGATTTTTTCAGTTTTAAAAACGGTACTTACTTAGTAGTTGTAGACGCACATTCTAAGTGGTTAGAGATTGTTCCGATGACAGTAAATACTACAGCAATATCAACAATAAATAAATTAAAAGAAATATTCGCACGGTTCGGTATTCCAAAAAAAATAGTATCGGATAACGGACCACCATTTACCAGTCAGGAATTCCAAAACTTTTTGGCCAAAAATGGTATCATACATACTACCTCAGCGCCATATCACCCAGCTTCAAATGGGGAAGCAGAGAACGCAGTACGAATTCTAAAGAGAGCTTTAAAAAAAGCAGACTTTGAAAAAGTATCTTTTCATGATTTTTTATACAGATTTTTACTAGACTATAGGAATTGTGTACATTGCACGACAGGCCAGACACCGGCAAGTTTAATGTTTGGTAGACCATTACGGACTAGATTAGATTTATTAAGATCGGGACTGGTAGAAAATGTTACAGAAAAATTACAAAAACAGGCAAATCATAAAAAAGGAAAAGTATATAACTGGGAAATGGGTGATAAAGTATGGGCTCATGATTATCGCAACGGAAACACGGTAAAAAAGTGGATTAGGGCCACAGTTATAGGTAAAATGGGAGTAAATGTTTATGAGGTTCAGACGGAAGATGATCTGAGGTGGACTCGTCACGCAGATCAGTTACGCTCGCGCATAGATGTGGCGGCATCGGACAGCGCGGATAGCGGCACGGGGGCCGCGGCGCCCGCTGCGGAGGACGGCGGCGGGGGAGGGGTGAGTAAAGATAGTCAGTCCTTATCAAACTTGCCAATGCCAAAAGTAAACATTAATTCCACGCCGGAGGTCAGTTCGTCAGCTGCATGGGATGATTACATAAATCTTGATAAAAATATACAGGTAGACAAATCATCACCAATTGTTCCTATGAATCGCGAACGTAGACCGGTTAAACGATATGGTATTGATGTATAATTTTATTGTTATACGTTTACGGATTTATAGTTTATTATAAGTATTTTCCTATGTTGTTACATGTTAGTCTATAGTAATTTGCTAAGTTAGTGTAGATTAGTTTTGTTCGGTATAAGTTAGTTTTGAAAGGGGTTGTTTTGTATTAAAGGGGGAGTAGTGGAGTGTACCTTGCTAAGTGACGTCACGTAACCATTGTACTATGACTTAAGATTATGAATATGAAGGCAGTTGGAAATAAACTATCATTCGAAATAGACGCTCGTTGTGTTACTTACTTAACCGGGAATATTACAGTCTCCTTAATGGCGCAAGCTCGTCATAGTAAGCCATACATTCTTTATAATAATCTATCACATATCGAATTTGGAAGTCTCAAACCAAAACCGATATGTGCATGAAAAACAGAAAAAAAATATTAATCCTAAAATAGCAAGAACAAGACCTCTTTCATTAAATCTATCAAACTTTAGATTTTTTGTACATCTTTTCTCATTCATAGAATTTTCTTATGTTCAGTTTTCTTATGTTCATAGAATTTTCTTAGACTCAATTTGCTCAAAGGGCAGGGCATCAATATTAACGGCGAATACATCACTCACCTCCATTTTGCCGACGACATCGTAGTCATGGCAAGGTCGATGGAGGAACTCAGCACGATGCTCGAAGGCCTCAACCGAGTCTCCCAACAGGTGGGCCTTAAAATGAACATGGACAAGACGAAGGTCATGTCTAATGTCCATGTTCTGCCTACCCCAGTTATGGTTGGGAACTCGGTTCTCGAAGTTGTCGACGAGTACGTAAACCTGGGACAAACCATCCAATTAGGTAGGTCCAACTTCGAGAAGGAGGTCAATCGCCGAATCCAGCTCGGATGGGCGGCGTTCGGGAAACTACGCAACGTCTTCTCGTCCAATATTCCTCAGTGCCTGAAGACGAAGGTATTTAACCAATGTGTGCTGCCAGTGCCAGCCATGGAGCGGGCTATGCTCGGGATTTCTCTGCGGGATCGAATCAGAAATGAGGACATACGCAGAGAAACCAGGGTCACCGACATAGCCAAGCGGATAAGCTCGTTGAAGTGGCAATGGGTAGGTCATATAGCCCGCAGAACAGATGGCCGCTGGGGCCGAAAAGTTCTCGAGTGGAGACCACGGATCGGCAAGCGCAGCGTAGGACGTCCATCGACCAGATGGACGGATGATCTGCGCAAGGCTGCGGGTCCACGCTGGATGCAGGCCACCTGCGATCGGTACAGATGGAGAGCCTTGAGGGAGGCCTATGTCCAGCAGTGGACGTCCTATGGCTGAAATGATGATGATGATGAGACTCAATTTGAGTAATCATTTTTTTTGTGCCTCCTGAAAAGTTAAAGAAATACACATATCGCTTTCGGTCGGCGCACCGACGATATTACAAAAAAAAAACGGCCGCCATTTTTAATCTGTTCTTTATCTGCGCGGCTTAGGCTTCAAACGCACAGGCGGTTTTTTTTCGCGCGGATTTTATGTAACATATTGAATCTTATGGAAGTGTACGCACCAGCGGATAAAAAACCGAGCGGATAAAAATCAGCTGTTGCGGTTTAATTTCTGCGTGGATAAAAATTTGCCTGTGCGTTCGGGGCCTATGAATAAGGTTGAAAATTAAATACCAACCTTTTGAACCGCGCGGAAATAAAACCGCAACAGCCGTTTTTTATCCGCGAATAAAATCCGCCTGTGCGTTTAAGTTTAAGGCCTTAGACAAGCCTTAGACTGATTGGAAAAATTGGTTGGATGATTGATGATGATGATTGATGACGTGACGTGAGCTTCTTGCAAGTGCGACTGCGACATCTAGTTGGTCGTGACCTCGTCGTGACCAAGTTGGTCTGTGGTCGTGACTGCGACCCTCAGGCAGGTGCGACCCGTGAACAGCGTTGCCAATGTGAGGGGAATTCCCCAAACTGCGGGGAATCCTAAAGCGATTGGGGAATTTGTGGGGAGAGGCACTGTGCGGGGAATATGCGGGGAATTTAGCATTTTACCAATTCAAAAAAACTATCAAACAAAACATCCATTGATCAAATATAAATTACTGCCTTTATTTATTTTTATTGATAAAATAGCTCAAAGTAATCTTAAGGGAAGTGATTATTAACCTTATTCGTTTAAATTACTGAAAAATAGCGAAGTAAAATAGTAAAAATGTATCACCCCACCCTAAAATCAGTCAGTTGGTTATCCCTAGTCTTTGCTAATGTACTTAAGTAATTATTTGGTTCTTTTAAGTAAATTAGAAAAGTTTTGTTTTTTTTTTTATTTTATTGGTTTTTGTTCCAGTAAGTTAAATTTACAATTCATCAGTTTTTACATGTATTTAACCTAGTTTTTACTTTTAAGCCTGAACATAAGAGAAAACTGGAGGAGGATTATAATATAATATACCGGTAGCTTTTTTTAAGTAATATTGCGGTTTTTAAGGTTTTTTTAATACATGGTTGATTTTTAAAGTTATATCGTAAATAGTTCACTATCTTATTGTGAGGGGATTTTGTGGGGAATCAGGATATTTTTCTCCCCAAATTTGGGGAATTTGACCAGTGATCTTGGGGAATCTGGTAAATAGCCATTGGCAACACTGCCCGTGAAATAGTTTAGCTAAGAAATAAGGAAGGAACTTATATAAGTTTGTTAATTTTAATAAATTACGTAGGACTATTAAAATTAACTACTATTTGTGTGTGATATAGTAAATGATAATTTTGTAATTAATTAGTTTTATGGTGTTTTATTATTGGTGGAGGGTGGAGTGTTAATTATAAGTAAGTAAGTAGGTAGGTAAGTATACTTTGTTGAAATCCGAAAATTAGGGTTAAAATAAAAAGTTTTTAAAACAATTTTTGTAAAATATTAATGAATCTAAAAAATATATATTTATTTCTAAAATATATAGCGCTATATATACTTTTACAACTACTGAACAGATTCTTACACAAACCAGAAAAGTAAATTTGTATTAATTAACTCTTTTCATAAACTAGCAGTCTTGTTAGTATTTCTAGACATATGTAATCGTCCCTATTGACTGTTGACAAATTCGAAAGGGCTCCTATGAAGCCTGCAGATGAGGACAGCCCTTGTCCAGAAACAAATGTTGATACACCAGCTCAAGTGGAACTTGAGAACTTAACAATTAATAACTCACAAGAAGACACAATGGATAAAAAATCAGTAATAGTAAATAACAACCGAAGAAAAACCTTTGGTAAGAAAATTTTAAAATGTTCAACTACAAAAATAGAATGCTAACAGCAAAGTTATGTATAGTTTCCCAATGAGGATTAGTACTAAGTTATAATAAATTTGACTTGTAATACATATATATGAACCTGAGAACATAGGTTTAACCTTTTGTATGCCTCACAGGGGAAAAAAAATTATAGTTGTCTGCCGAACAAATGATAGATATCACACAGGTAGCAGTCAATGAGTACCTACTACACTGATCTGCGTTCCAGCAAGGGTTGATTTACTGCAATTAGACCAAAAAAATGATATAGTTGTCTGCCGCACAAATGATAGATATCACACAGGTCAATGAGTACCTACTACACTGATCTGCGTTCCAGCAAGGGTTGATTTACTGCAATTAGACCATTACTTTACTTAATTTTTAAGTAGGTAACAAAGAAAACATAATAATGTTCCTGTGTGATGTAACTTACATGGAAACCAGCAATAAAGCACAATAATCATTTTGAATTTGTTTGATGCAGGTAAATAGTCACAATGAACTTGCATCATCTGCAGTAAACTTTTCTTGTAATCTGTCAACTTAAAAATATTTTGTGATAGGAAAATATATTTTTTTCTCTATTTCTAAGCTCATCAGCCTTCAGTCTCAAATAAAAACATTTATTATTCTTATTATGGCACTGAGGAGAATAGAAAATAAATATAAATGCAAGTATACATTACATAATAATTTCTTATTTAAATTTTTCTTTATTCCTATTAATTTCCATTGCAGGATACATCAAATATGTGAGTTTGATTATTCTTACTCTACAAAATGCTGTACTTGGCCTAAGTATGCGTTATGCAAGAACAAGAAAAGATGTGGAAATGTTTTCACCATCTGCAGGTAACCTATTACACATCATGTTGCCTTTGTCTCATATAACATATTGTAGTGAAACTTGATTTCACAGGTCTAAGTAGGTATTTCACTAATTAGTGGACCTATTTTTTTATATATATTTTTCAGGGAATGGATAATTAATTTTTTAAGACCAGAATTTTTAGAAATAATATTTATAAGTAGATTTTTATGGTATCATGTCAATATAAAAAATTGCTTAAAATGTTCTTAGCTTCATTGTTTCTGAAAAGAAAATGTTAGAAGATGGTTAGAAGCAAACAGTAACTAGGCATTCTTGTTTTTTGAGACATAAGACAGACATGTTTAATTTTTTTTTTCTTCAAAAAAGTTTTTTTTGTTACAGGTGACCTAATGACTTTTTTAAATCTTATATTTCTCTTTTTAAATCTTCTCTGAATGATTTTCGCATTTTTTTTACAGCTGTACTTATATCTGAGGTGGTGAAACTAGTCATATGTGTGGTTTTAGTAATACAAGAATCAGGAAATATTAAAAGAGCAGGACAAACAATGTATGCCACAGTGATATTGAACTTAAAGGATACACTGAGAGTGTGTGTGCCATCATTTCTGTACATTGTCCAGAACAACTTGCTCTATGTATCTGCATCTAATCTGGATGCTGCTACTTATCAGGTTTGTTACCTTTTAAAGAATTAAGTAAATACAAAAAATGGTTAAAAATAATTTCAAACTATCTTCAAAACAATTTTTAATTGGTTTTCGGATTTACACTCTGAATCGGGGGAAACAAGAAAGGTCAGGGAGGGTGATAGGGCGGCAGCGTGGTGGACGGGGCGACATGACTGAACCATAGATTTAATTATACTGACGTAGGTACCTTTATGGACTTGACTCACTTTTTCGGAACATAATAATGATAAACTTATAACATATTGCATTTGTCGTAGTAAGATTTGATAATTAGGTTTTTTGCAAAAAAACTAGGAATTTTGCGAAAACACGGATAATTTGATATAAGCATTACTTTTTTTTCAATCATCCTGACATAAAGCAGTTTTTTTTGCAAAAAACCTAGTATGCAAAAAATCAAATTATCCGGGCTTTTGCAAAATCCCTAGTTTTTTTGCAAAAAACCTAAGTTATCAAATCTTACTACGACACATACATAATCCTGGATACCGATCGATATGCCGATTCGGTGTGGTGGTGTAATAAGGGTTTTATGACTTTATTATAGCATACTTAATTACCTAAGATGATTTAATGTTTTTTGCTTAACTTTCAGGTTACATATCAACTGAAACTACTAACAACAGCATTTTTTGCGGTGGTCGTTCTAAAAAGGAAATTGAAAAAGTGGCAGTGGTGCGCTCTGGGTTTGTTGGCGGGGGGAGTGGCCCTAGTTCAGTTGTCTTCTACTGAGCCAGCAGCAAAGTCTAAGTCGGGCGCGGGCGGGTTGCCTGAAGAATCCCGAGTGCTCGGTTTCTGTGCGGCTCTGGCTGCCTGCTTCATATCTGGCTTTGCTGGAATTTACTTTGAAAAAGTGCTGAAGGAATCAGATATATCTGTAAGTTTTAAATCAATCATGCAACCATACAATGCTTTACCTTTGTACTTTAATACTATTAACTAGTCGACCCGGCGAACGTCGTGCCGCCTAACCTATTACTATGTTGTGCATGTATTGTTCAAACCTTCCTCTTGAATCTATCTATTAAAAACAACTGCATCAAAATCCGTTGCATAGTTTTAAAGATTAAAGCATATCATAGCGACAGACAGCGGAAGGGACTTTGTTTTTTATACTATGTACTATGTAGTTGGCGACCCGCGGCTTCGCCAGCGCATTTTCCCTTGTAACATAAAATTCCCAATTTTTCCTTAGGAATTTCGGGATAAAAAGTAGCCTATGTCCTTTATCAGGCTTTAGACTATCCATATACCAAATTTCATTCAAATCGGTTTAGTAGATTTTCCAGGAAAGCGACACAGACAGTTAGACAGACGGACAGACAGACAGAGTTACTTTCGCATTTATTATTATGGATGGATAGTATGGATTTCAATGATGTGACAACCAATATTTTTACAGGTATGGATGAGGAATGTCCAGCTGAGTCTGCTATCGCTGCCGTTCGGCGGAGCGACGTACCTCATCAAGGAGGGCACAGACAAGAGTCTGTTGTTCGGCTTCGACGGCTTCGTGTGGTACCTGGTGGTGCTGCAGGCGGCGGGCGGGCTCATCGTCGCCGTTGTTGTTAAATACGCGGACAATATACTCAAAGGTTTCGCAACATCCGTAGCAATAATCATATCCTGTATAGCTTCTATGTATCTGTTTGATTTTCATTTGACTCTGCAGTTCGCATTTGGAACAATGTTTGTAATAGGATCAATATTTCTTTATGGATATGTCCCAAAAAAGCCTACTGATAATAGAAATTTGTCTGTATGATCTGAATAAGTACTCTTAACTATATTATTATCTTATCGGTCTCTGCAGCATACTCATTTCCCTGGCTAATGGAATGGCCTACACCCTACACCGAGTGGTGGTGCACGGCATAGGATTTGTTTCTGATTTAGAACTTTTAATCTTATTTTAATGAGCTGAGAATACATTTGATGGGATACCTAGGAATGTTGAGGCGTGCCGAATCCCACGGTATTACACAAGAAATCTCGACTCAAAAAAAAATCGCGCTGACCTTAGGCCCTTTATCTGATTACGAGACGCACAGGAAACTCGAGTCCCGGAGAATAGTTGCTGCGGATCAAATTCTGGACTAGATAACTCGTATTTACCATACAACCTTGCGTCTCGTAAACAATTTGTATTTTTTGCATTAAGTTTCGAACGCACAGGCTGATTTTTTCCGCGCGGTTTTTATGTAACATAACGGATAAAAATCCACTGTTGCGGTTTTATTTCCGCACGGATAAAAATTCGCCTGTACGTTCGGGGACTATGAATAAGGTTGAAAATGAAATAACAACCTTTCAAACCGCGCGGAAATAAAACCGTAACAGAGGATTTTTATCCGCGCGGATAAAAATCCGCCTGTGCGTTCGAAGCCTTAGTCCACTTTGTTTTTGAGTCTCTTAAATTTTAAAATACTTACTAAAAACTTTTAATAATAAGTCCCATCAATCCGTCGATTAGAGGATAGAACATTGCCGTTTCGACCGCGCAACCAAGTTCTGAAATAAAAAAATGATTACGCTCAGATTCTGTCGAAATTTGTCAAAACTGAATGGTGATAACCAGGAATTTGTCAAAGCATAAATAAAGAAGTTATGAAGGTTTGATGGTGTCCGCGCGGTTCTTCTTGTTTCGTTCGCGCGGACACCATCAAACCTTCATAACTTCTTTATTTATGCTTTGACAAATTCCTGGTTTTCACCATTCAGTTTTGACAAATTTCGACAGAATCTGAGCGTAATCATTTTTTTATTTCAGAACTTGGTTGCGCGGTCGAAACGGCAATGATAGAACTTGCTGTACGTATGTATAACCATACTGATGGAGGTGATGGATGGAGTTGAGAGAAGATAGAATTCGAGCGTGTGGGATCTCTTCTCACTCTCCTTACCTATATGTAGGTACTTAGTTTAATAGTTCCGATAGCATAAAACACGCACTAAAGGAAACCTACGCTGATCTAACTACAACGAGAGAAATCTTTCAACCCCTATTGGGTTAGTAGTTTATCTACCGTTATAGTAAATGTTCGCCGAACTACAGATTAATAATGTATATTTTTATTAATTATAAAAATATATATTTTTTTTACTGCCTATTTCTGTATTTTCAACAAAGTATTATAATTGTTTTTTTTTTCGTTTGTATGTATGTTGCTTGGTCTAAATAATTTTTTTTATATTAATTTTTTTATACGAGCTGTCCCGGCTTACTTCGTTACGCCATAGAATATAAGATACTACTAAAGACTTGGCTCTATAGACTATGTTCTTTTGACAGCCCAGAATGGTCGAATAAAAAAACAAACAACAACATCAAACCACACCACCTGTCAAAATATGTAAACAGCGAAAAAAAATATTGCACCTTGGGTCACATTATTTGAGTTAAGTAAGGATCCCTAATTTTTTTGAAAATCTTATATAGCCTATGTCACTCGGGGATAGTGTAGCTTCCAACCAGTGAAAAAATTTTTCAAATCGGTTAAGTATTTCCGTAGCCTATTCGTTACAAACAAACAAATCTTACCTCTTTATAATATTGGTATAGATGTATGATGATGTACTTACATTGTGTGGTGTGAGGTAAGGAAGGACTTAAAGTATGTTAATTTTATTTTTTTAAGTGTGTTTTGTTGGGCGCATATAATTTAAGCATTTGTGTTTTATTATACAGTGTGTCCGGGGACTTATAACATAATTTTAAGGGTGTATTCTATGATCAATTTCATCGATGAAAACACCCCATATGGGGGGTCGCAGCCTCACCCCCCCCTCAGTATGATGTTTTTAGTTATTTTTTTTGCAAAAGTCGACCCCGCCTACTTTTAAATTCACAGTTAAAGATCTAAGGCTCACAGAACCTTCATTAAGGTCTTAATCGAAGGCTAAGTAGTTAGGCTACCTAAGTTATTAACAAAATAACCAAGTTTTGCTTTTACTTTTTTTTTTAAAGATGATAAACAAAACAAAAAAAAATTTTTTTGTGCATAATTTACGGTTTTTCAGTTTCCACAAAAAAATGCAGATACTTTTTTTTATTTTTTGTGTTTTATTGTTAGCTTTTGAGTTGTTCTCCAATTTGGTATTAGATTTATTTCTCTACGTCTATTTCTTCAGAAATTATCAACTACCAAAAAGACCCTTCTCTTTTACCTTTTAATTTAAAATTTCACTTTAACCCACTTTTATTAAAAAATAAAGTCAATATTTAATTATTTTGTTAGTTTTTTAGGTAGCCTACCTGCTTAGCCTTCGTACAAGACCTAAATTAATAGTCCTTTTACGCGAACAGTGGCGCCACTCTAGAAAAAAAAATATTTTCTAAAGTAAGGCTTTTTTTCAGAAAAAAGTGCTCCCATGTGCAATAAATCTTAGTCCCTATTATCTTTTTAGTATTTAAAATAATATTTAGGTTTAGAATTTTTATGTTTTACTGTTTGTTGCTGAAAGTGGCCACTTTAGGTTTATTCTGTTTCATGTATTACTGTTTGTTCCTAAAAGTAGCTAAAAGTGGCCACTTTCAGCAACAAACAGTAAAACAAACATTCTAAACCTAGATATTATTTTAAATACTAAAAAAATAATAGGGACCAAGATTTATTGCACAAGGGAGCACCTTTTTTCTGAAAAAAAGCCTTAATTTAGAAAATATTTTTTTTTCTAGAGTGGCGCCACTGTTCGCGTAAAAGGACTATTAATTTAGGTCTTGTACGAAGGCTAAGAAGGTAGGCTATCTAAAAAACTAACAAAATAATTAAATATTGACTTTATTTTTTAATAAAAGTGGGTTAAAGCGAAATTTTAAATTAAAAGGTAAAAGCGAAGGGTCTTTTTGGTAGTTGATAATTTCTGAAGTAATAGACGTAGAGAAATAAATCTAATACCATATTGGAGAACAACTCAAAAGCTAACAATAAAACACAAAAAAAAAAAAGTATCTGCATTTTTTTGTGGAAACTTTGAAAAACCGTAAAAAATGCATAAAAAATTTTTTTTTTTTATCATCTTAAAAAAAAAAAGTAAAAGCAAAACTTGGTTATTTTGTTAATAACTTAGGTAGCCTAACTACTTAGCCTTCGATTAAGACCTTAATGAAGGTTCTGTGAGCCTAAGATCTTTAACTGTGAATTTAAAAGTATTCGGGATCGACTTTTGCAAAAAAAAAAATTAAAAACATCATACTGAGGGGGGGGGGGGCTGCGACCCCCCATATGGGGTGTTTTCATCGATGAAATTGATCATAGAATATACCCTTAAAATTATGTTATAACTTCCCCGGACACACTGTATAAAAAAAAAATTGGACCAGTTTGATAATTTCCATTTATTTGAGAAATTCCCAAACAGAGTTAATATGGGATACAATACTACTATCTTACTCCAAGGACAAGGAACTATTATTTAAAATGTTACATTTTGTTTAGTTTAAAAATTATTTTTGTGTTCTCTCGATTTTCAAAGACAGACTGAATATAAAAAAAAAAAACATTTTAACTTTACAATTTTTATTATATTATAATTAATATTGACATCTATTCTAAAATAAACTTATCTATGTATTTAATAAGAATTGGTTATCTTTCTCTTCCTCATTCCCTCCAGCCATTTGTCAAGTTGCTGCGGAGGTGTAGCAATGTCCCGCTTATAGTAATCTTTGGGAGGAGTGCCTTCTTCAAGCCTGACGAAGTAGTGGCTGTAGGTGTAGCGCACCTCACCCATTCTGCCTTTAGCGTGCCTTCTCATTCCTTTGATTACTGTTCCTTTTGTTGCAAATGATTCAGCTAAAATAAAACACTATCTATGAGACTAAAGTTATAGAGCACTGAAAATTAAATCTCATGGATAAAAACTGCTTAAGGTCGAAAGACCGATTGCATGTGTTGGCAAGCATATTATTATAGTTAAAAAAAAAAAGATAAAGCACTGGAAACATAATGCTAAAAGCAGCAAACACCACTAGCAAAAAAAAAACTATATTAAGGTGGTAACTCTCGCTATGGCGCGAAATTCAAATTTTTTCGTGTTTTTTATTTATTCTGGCGAAAGTATACATATTTTTAAAAGTTTAAATGAATTCGCGTATGTAAAAAACCCTTTCCCACATTGTAATACAATGTTTTTAGAAGACAGACCTACTGATTTTGTGCATAAGGACATAAAGGCCAAAAATCAAGTTAGGTCCTTCGACACAAAATTAGTAGGTCTGTCTTCGAAAAACGTTGTATTACAATGTGGGAAATGGTTTTTTACATACGCAAATTCATTAAAACTTTATTAAAAATGAATACTTTCGCCAGAATAATTAAAAAACGCGAAAAAAATTGAATTTCGCGCCATAGCGAGAGTTACCGCATTAAAGCTCTTAACAAAATGGAAAACAAGTAGAGAAGAGTATCAATACATAGTATAAAACAAAGTTGCTTCTTGCGTCTGTCCCTTTGTATGCTCATATCTAACTATTCAACGGATTTTGATGCGGTTTTTTTTTAATAGATAGAGTGATTCAAGAGGAAGGTTTATAATCATAATACATGTGCAACATAGTAAGTAGTAGTAGTTAGGTGGTACGAAGTTCGCCGGATCGACTAGTAAACTAATAAGCTGGATTAGAATTTGTTTAGAATTTTGTTGCTGACTGTTGTAAGAAGTGAAAGAGATTGTAATTTTCTTAGATTTTTTTAATTTTATGAAAAGGCTCAAAATAATAATATATTTATCACAATTCTTTACCTATCCATAAATTGCTTCTAAACTCCACATTATGCTTTGCTACAGCCAGGTCCTGTGCTTCTAGAACTGTTTGCTTCACGTATCCTGCTCCCTTTTTGTTTATGAAGCTGAGCTGCTTTACAGCTTCATCCACTGTCATTCCACGGATTAAACTTGCTATGTACCAAAGTTTATCAGGGCTATATTTTATATTGGTCTTTTGGTGGCATACATACTGAAACATAAAAATGCATTAAGAATTTTTATTCGAGGTCCTTGTAGGCAATGCTCGTTCGTATTGCTCCAGAGTTACTTACGGCCGGCCTCGGTTCTTCTCCAGACTGTTGTGGTGAAAATATTTTTTTGTTATAAGATAAAAAATGTTTAGGAGTTGTCGATTTTGACCATGCTGAAAGGGACGTACTGGTGTGTAGATTTAAAGATAAAAGTTTGTTGAAATGTGAACTAGCGCATAAACTCTTGAATAGGTTATTCATGGTAAGTTATGTTCCTATATCGATCAAATTTTTGGTATATAAACTTCTATATAACACCAAAGATGTCCGTCACGTTCGAGTTCGTCACCACTTCGTCACGTCAGACAAATTAAGTATTACCTAGGTATTTGAGAACATTATATTCGTTTCGATTTCGATTCGATTGTCCTTCCCACAGACCAACTAGAGATACTAGTCCTTCCTATTTTCCTATTTGTTTTTTAGGTTAGGTTTTTTTTTTTTTAATATAATATCCCATTCTGGGCAGGCAAAGGAACTAAGTCCATACAGCCAAGTCTTCAGTAGTTTATTTCTTAGTATTCTAGTCTTCTGTAATTAAATACTTTGTTTTCTTAGCCTAGGATCCTCACCTAACCCATTGAAATGTGAGGGTGGTCTCACATTTCAATGTTCACACAGACTACTTCACGGGACATCGATCAGAATTATTCGAGAGCAGCAACCTTTATTTCTCACTTCACTACACAGTTTTCTATAAAGGGCACCATTATTACACTTATTCCACCACACTAGCACAATAATAGCCACGGAAAACTAATTTAGCAAATTGACAAAACAAAAGCACGACTTTTCCTCACGTTTCCCGCCAAGCAGTCTTAGGATTTTCTTTTTGTTGCTTTTTTTTTCGTATTTTATCCCATTGGGAAAGGCAAAGGCAGAGCCGTACAGCCTTGTCAATATTTCAGGTTTTTCTTAGTTTCTCTAATATTAAGGCCAAAGCCATGTCTTCAGTAATATATTTGTCTTATCCTGGTTTTCATCAGGCCGGAGCCATGTCTTCTGTGTAATATTTGTCTTATCCAAGTTTTAATCAGGCCGGAGCCATGTCTTCAGTTTATGTTTTGTCAAATCCAGTATTTTCGGCGTGAGCCATGTCTTAAATCAATATTTCTCAATTCCAATTTTTATAGGCCAAAGCCATGTCTTCAATCGATATTTTGTCCAAACCATGTATGTTAAATATCTCCAATGGTGTTGCGTATGAACTCGTACATAATAAGATAAGTTTCTTTATGCACTAAAAGGTCTTCAGTAGCGCGCGGGATATTTTCTGGTGTTTTAAATACATCCAGGAGTCGATCTATGAAACTTAATCTTTGTATATTATAAACGGGACATACGAATATAATATGATCTAAAGTCTGATCGGTGTTCATGTTGCAATCATTGCATAGGGGGGACGTTATAATTTTCATACGATGTAAATGAGCATTAAATCGGCAGTGTCCAAATCTCAATCTATTTAAAACGGTATAAAACTTTCTTCCTGAATATAATTTAGATCTTGTGAACCAAGGTGATCGACCAATCTGGGTACCTATTTACTTTATAATACCACTTTCCTTTTTCATTCAGAGTTTCCATCCAGTCAGCATGCCATTCTCGCAACATCTTTTATTTAATCTTTAGTAATAAATCCGATGAAGGAATTGCAAAATCACCAAAAGTGCTGCTGCTACCACTATTGGCAATAAAGTTAGCTAGGTTATCTGCCTCTTCATTTCCTTTAACTCCTTTATGTGCAGGTGTCCACATTAGTACAATTTTTACGCCGGTTCTCATTCCAATTATTGAATGCCACAGATTTTTTATATCATAAAGTGTGTAGTTGGAATTTGCATTAAAACTATTAGATTCAAGTGCTTTTAATACGCTCATGCTGTCAGAGATTATTATCCAATGCTGGTATTCTTGAATATGTTCTTTGATGTACTGTAGTGCCGATAATATTGCAAGTCATTCTGCCGTGAATATAGACATTCCGTCTTATTCATAAAAAATTAACATGGCCTTAAACCACACGTTTAGCCTAAAATGGCGTGTTGTCTAAAAAGTTGGATTCATAAATGCTCATTAGCACTAAAACGTCGTTATAATGCCTCCGCAAGTTAAAGTAGGCCCGACCCTACTTTAACGCACTAACACACTGATTTTTGCCAAGATGGCGCCTGCTGATCAGCTGTTTTTGTTATTTTCTCGCGAGGTCGCGAGGATGTGTCGTGACTCGGGAATGATGTGAAGTGAATTTTGAAAATGCAAGCGCTGGTAGATAAAGAAGATAGATAGCTTTGGATGTTAGCGAGCTAGTTGGAAACCAAAACCCTCCGCACTTCCTTGACTTCGAAAATAATATAAATTATTATACGACCTGATTTCTTTGCGCGATAAAGTACGAACGCTCTACAATAAACGGACATCATCTTTTTTTCGTACAGGAAGTCTTGCAATTTGACACAAGGGATTGTGTGTGACAAATCATTGCAGGGTGTTGGGGATATCGTGAAGTATGTATTGTGTATACTTTTTTACATTTTGAATACCTACCTGAATAACACTATTTTAGCAACGCTCATGGCTATGGGATCTTTATCTTTGTTAACCAGAATACAGATACTTACTCAATTAAGAAGGCCCAATTTAATTATTTGTATTCATCTGAATACTTAAGCACAACATATTTATGATGAGAAAGAAAAACACATTAATCACAAAATATTTATTTTCAATTTATAAATATTTTCTTAACTCATATACCTATACCAATTATATTGATTTTGTTCCTTTTTTCAGGTCGCTCCGACGAAAGTTTTGCAGTTTTCTGGGCTTGGATGTGATCTGAAACAGTTATAAAACGTATTGTAAAATAAAGTTTTGTTCGCACGGGAAATATTTTTGTTGTTACTTGCCTCTAAGGGATGATTCTCCTTAGATCGGGCCGTGTCCAGTGCCGGGCCAGCGCAGCGCGTAATATCTTTTGCTTTTCCATTTTGCAAACTTGCTAAATGCCCTCAAAATACTAAACGAAGTATAATACCTACTTATGTAAATAAAGTTAAATAATTTTAATAAATAATACCTCGATACGTAACTGCCTATGTTTGTAATGCCAGAACAAAACAAAAAATCATCAGTCACCTCAGCTGACTGAGTCAATCAATCATAACAAGTTTTGTTTTCCTCTAGAATTTTTGGTGCGCCACTGCTGGGCAAAGGCCCCAAAAATAGACATTTTTTTTCTTTTGTTAAATGATTGATCGTGGATTGACCGGTGCGACAACCTGAAAATGCAAAAAACTACTATTGGCCTCATGTAGTTATAGAAGGCCTAAATTGCGTTTATGAATAATGTATTTTGAAATCAGTATTTTAGCGTTAGCAAACGTTTTAACTAAATTGAACGTTTAGGCCATTTTAGGGGTTTTTTATGAATAAGACCGATTGAGTCGGGGAGTCTTATGCCGTAACTAGTTTTCGTTTGTTCTACATAGAAAGCGAAGGCAACAGAACTTGATGTCTTGGATCCGTCAGTATAGATAGCTTGAAAGTTAGATCAATGTCTATCTCTGAGCGAAGGAATTTACTCATAAAGATTCCAGAGTAGCATGGCCAGTTACTGCTCTGAAACAGTTTATTTTCTTCTTCAAAAGCTTTCATGTTTGCAAAGTCATGAAGAATAAAGGGAACATTGGAGGTAACACTAAGGTGTGGATTAATTGACATAATGTGATTGAGCTTTTTTATTAAAGGATGATTTTAAATAGAAAACAATTTAATGAGAAATTTATTTTTAAGAAAGTTGAAACGTAACTGTATGGGAGGAATATTACATTCAACCTGCAAAGAGTTAATAGGGGTAGTTCTCAAAGCACCACATATTAACCTTAAATTTTTGTTTTGAATTTTATCTACTTTATCAATAAGTTTATTATCAGAACCAAAACATAAAAAACCATACTCAAAATGACTTCGCACCAGTGACTTGTACAGCATTAACAATATTTTTGGATCCGAACCCCAATAAGTTTCGGCTAAACATTTAATAATGTTGAACCTTTTATCAGCACGAGCAATTATTTCATTAGTATATTTAACCCATTTCAGATTACAAGTTAGTAAAATGAATACCTAAAAATTTCGCGCTGTCAGTTATAGGAAGAATCTTATCAGCAAACAATAAATTACATGTAATATAGCAGTTGCCATTCTTAAAATAAACTACTTTTGTTTTGTTTGAATTTATATCTAAGTTTAAATAATTAAAATATTCTTGTAACCTTTTTAAAGCCTTGTTAATTTTGAGTTCTATTTCAAATATATTTGTACCAGTCGTATAAATTACGAGATCGTCAGCAAATTGCAAATTTTTAACATCGGGACCCAACATAACATTAAGTTTATGTACATATAAAATATATATCAGTGGACTTAATATACCGCCCTGGCATACCCCTTTGTACGACTTTCTGGGTCCATACAAATTATTATTAAACTTAACATACATGTTTCTACCATTCAAAAAATTAAAGATCCATTGAATAAGTGTCAAAGGTAACCCTAAACTAGCTAGTTCCTTTACAAGAATATGATGATTTACATTATTAAAAGCACCTTCAACGTCAAAAAATACACTTGTGAGAATTTGGTTACTTTTTAAGGCATTAAATATATCTAAATGAAGGTGCTTAATGCTTTCACGGGCTGAACGCCCCCTTCTGAAACCAAATTGATTGGATGGCAGTAAATTATTACTTTCAATGAAAAATTCCAGTCTTTGTTTTAATAGTTGCTCAAAAATCTTTCCAACACTTGAAGTCAAAGCAATGGGCCTATATGAATTATAATCATTAGAGCTTTATTAGGTTTTAATATGGGTACAATGCAGTCCGTTTTCCATTCCAGAGGAATCAATGACGAATTCCAGAAAAGGTTAAAAACATTTAAAACTACTATTTTTGATGAATTATTTAACTTTTTCAAAATTTGATAATGAATGCCGTCGAGACCAAAAGCAGTATCACGCCTAGAACTAATCGCAGCTGTTAATTCTTCTAAAGTAAATAAGTCAGTCAAATATTTGCTATTACTAGATTGAACATGAGTATCTAATTCAAAATCAGTCTCGACGGTGTCCGGAGTATATTTTTTCAAAAAGTCTTCTACCCATAAGGCGTTACTGTTTATAGATGAATAACTATAAGTCTTATTGAACTTTTTCATGTGATTCCATATTTGAGATATTGGCGTTAATCTATTAAACGATTCACATAACGCTATCCAGCTAGACTTCTTTTCTATTTTAAGTGTTAATTTTTTAAGAGCTTGCAGCTTTTTAAATTCTATATAATTAACCTCCGACGGATTATTTTTAAAGTTTATGTAGGCTAATTTACAATTATTTACAGCATCTGTACATTTTTCGTTCCACCAAGGCAGAGCTATTCTTTTTTTATTTTTACAGTTTAAGGCACTCAAAGATTGAATATTACGATTACTTGATGGTTTAAATAAACTTAACTCAATGGACTTATTATTAACTTTTGATAAGTTTTAATAGGATCTGTAGATCTTAACGTTAATACAGGTAATATACTCCCCTCGTTTTACAATTTAAAAAAAGTTAATTGGTCAAAATACAGCGACATTGCAGACAATTTACTGCTTAATTTTGAATGTGATCATTCAAAATTAAGCAGTAAATTGTCTGCAATGTCGCTGTATTTTGACCAATTAACTTTTTTTAAATTGTAAAACGAGGGGAGTATATTACCTGTATTAACGTGTTGAACATTATCACTATCTATTAATCATTTTACAAGAACAGGTAAGTGATAGCTTCCAAGAGGATCATCATAAACTGACCAGTTACTAATCAAAGATATTGAAGGAAAACAACAGTTAAGTCCAATACATTCGGACGCCATACATGTGTACCTACAGTAGTGCTTTGTCCATCATTTAAAATAACCAAATTATTATCATCAATGACCTCAAGTACTTCACGACCACGTACATCTGTAAATGTAGTACACGCGTACGCCTGGAAGTAATCGCTTTTAGCGATAAGGTCGCCCATTGCCCTTTTTAATATCAACATAATTAAGTATGTATTATTTTATGCTATTTATTTCTTTGTTTATTATGGCAAGAAATCGTTTTTATGTTTATATGTCATAAAGTTCGCCGGGATAGTTAGTATCGTTACATTATCTTTTTTTTCAGGCCGATAAACAAAGCGAAAGTATTTTTTATGATTTTTCTTGCAAAGCGCTTTCCGCTATTATACCGCTAAAACCCCCCTTTGAAAAATTTATGATTTTTTTTTCAAAAAGTAGCTGTTCCAGTCTACATCGCCACACCCTCGTACACATCATAGAAAAAGCGCGTTACTTTGCGCACAGCCGAAACTCGTGTACGTGCTCGCGTATCATGCTTGTGTGAGTGAGATAAGACGTGTTACCTACTAGACGTGCGACTCCACTTTATTTGTACCGAGCGGTAACTGAAAGGTAACTGAGAGCGGGGGAGCCGCACTTGCTGAGGGAGGCTGGGAGTGCCCAATGCCCATACTGTACGGTATTATTTATTATACTACTAGTCGACCCGGCGAACTTCGTACCGCCTAACCTTTTAGATTTTGTGCATGTTTTATATTTATAAACCTACCTCTTGAATCAGTCTATCTATTAAAAAAAACGCATCAAAATCCGTCGCGTACTTTTAAAGATTTAAGCATACATAGGGACAGACGCGGTGTCTAAATTCAATCATTTAGACCTTCAATCACTCATTTATGTCAGTGTTCTAAATGACAACCGCATCAAACATTTTAATCAGTCAATCTGTCAGTCTAATACTGTAGTGTCAGTCTTGTCCATAAACATTCAGAACCATAGACAAAGTAGATCACAGAACGATTGTCATTGTTTTTCATTCATTGGTTCTTACATTCATTCTTATGTTCATTCATTCATTCTGTGTAAAAAAGTGATGTCCGCTGTACCTATAAGAAAAAAAGCGTGTGCAGAATAAAAAAAAGAAGACAGTTGTAAAAGGAGTTTTTATTATAAAATATCCATCCCTCACTCAGGCCATAATAATTATTGGTCCTTTCGCCGTAAAAGAAGACTCAAGAATAGTAGGATTGGAAAAATCTGTTCGGATAGAAGACGCGTGCCTCCCCTGCACGTGTGCCGCCGACCGGTTTCCCTGCCTTCTTCGAGAGAATCAGCGTAAGAATAGCGCGTCGAGGCCTTCTCTTGCACGCCGTGCTTGACCGAGTGAGTTATTTGGAGTATTCGCTTGGAGTTCACCGATTTTAGCCTTTCCACGTGCCTTCTTCTGCACGTGCGTTGCTGTCGGTTTATCCTCCCCTGCTTTGACCTTGCACAAGGATTACGCGGCGAAGCCATCCCTGCGTGCCGCGCCTACCTGTGCCTGTCTACACTCTTCAACTGTCCATTTCGCGAGTAGCTTCCGCGGCAAGGCCTGTAGGGATCCTCCCTTGCAAGCCGCGACAACTCGCATGCGTCCAGTATAATCCTAAGAAAGGGATCTGGACTGTAATCCAGCATCGTGCCTATACATTGCATGGTTGGTGTATTTTCCTGGTTCCTGAGAGCTTGGGGCCTTTGGTTTTGCGGTGGCATTGTCTTCACGTCGTGTTGCGTGGCTTTTTACCCATCGAGAACTTGCCTAGCACCAGGTATACAGAAGAAAAATTACTTCAGAAAGTGAAAAAGAACGAGTTAAGGTGCTGCTACGACAGCGGAGTTATGTCAAAGGAAGGCTCACTCTACTGGAGAGATCGCTCGATGATAATGATGACCTGCAAGAAGATCTAGCAAAGGCTAGAAACTTAGCCAGCCGCCTTGAGGAGATAGGCATGGAATTGGAGGGCCTAGACAAGACTCAAGAAGAAGAAGGTATGCGGCTAGATGTCATGTGTGATCATTTAATTAAGCGTATCAAGCGTGAAATAAAAAGTGCCAGTGATCTAAGTGTTAACAGTAGCATAAAAAGTGCAAAAGTGAAACTTCCGGCAATCGCGCTGCCCACGTTTGACGGGACTTATGGTTCGTGGCATGCATTCAGAGACCTTTACACGTCATTGGTGCATAATCAAGAGGACTTGAGCCCAGTGCAGAAGTTCATCCATCTGAAGTCATCTCTGCGCGGCGAAGCTGCCGGCTTAGTTAATACACTAGAGTGTACTAATGACAATTATGTCAAAGCTTGGGATGCACTCACTGCTAGATATGACAATAAAGCCTTGATAACAAATCACCATTTAAATGTGATTTTGTCATTGCCCAAAGTTGGCAAAACTTATGGTCTAAGAAAGTTATGCAGTGAGTTTTCCCAAGCTTACAACGCAGTTAGGTCTCTAAAAGTAGATAATTTAGCTGACGTCTTATTGATACACATTTTATCTAACAAGTTAGATTATGCATCCCTTAGGGACTTTGAATTGCAACGGGGGTCAGATTTTCCTACTTTGAAAGGTTTCCTAGATTTTTTGCAACAGCGCTGCCAAGCTCTAGAAATGATTTCACGGGACGAGGTGATGGGGTCTTCTGGTGCGGTCAGCAAAGCTCCTGACTCCGGACGGAGCCAGCCAATGCCACACCAGCGGTTTGAACGCTCAGCCTCCTACCATGCAGCTGCAGCTCCAAAGAATGTGAGTAACAAACAATGTTTATATTGTTCATTATCAGGTCACTTTCTTAGTAGATGTCGAAAGTTTTTTAAACTCCCAGCAGTTGACAAGGTTGCCTTTGTAAATAGGGAAGGTATTTGTGAGTTGTGCCTTAGGCAAGGGCACAGCTCTGTCTCATGTCCAAAAAAGGATGAATTTGATTGCAGAAAGTGTAAAACTAATACACATTGCACCCAGTTGTGTGCTTCATTTAGCCAAAATAATAATGCATGTAATATTACAACATTGCCATCAAGTGAGACTGATGAAAGTGCCAGTCTTACTCTAGTGGGAGCACAGTCCTATGACTGTGTAGTTTCTCTGTTGCCTACTGTCCTTTGTGAAGTATCCAATGGTACTGAAAGTGTGCCTTGTAGAGTTTTATTAGAAATAGGTAGCCAGAAGAACTATATTACAGAAAATTGTATACAAAAGTTTTCAGCATGCCCGACAGAAAATGTCAGCCATGTAGTGGCTGGTGTCGGAGGACATGCCACCAAGATTTCTAAGAAGGTTGAGCTAACCGTCTGTGCAAGTGAGTCTGACTTCAAATTAAAAACAAAATTTGGGGTTTTAGATGTAATTACCGGTTCTTTACCCTTAATTTCTTTCCCTAGAAAGGAATTTAAATTGCCCAAAGGCATTAAATTAGCTGACAGCAATTTTAACATTGCTGCACCAATAGACATAATACTGGGAGCCAATGACTACATGCAAAGCATGGAAGATGGTCGAATAAATTTAGGTCCGGGCTTACCTGGGTTACTCAACACAAAATTTGGATGGGTTGTCTGTGGTGATATATCTACAGCAGCGTACAAACGCCCTCAGTCTTCAACTGACATCTGCAACTTTACATCATCACTCCATGAAGACATTGTTCAGTTTTGGCGTCTGGAAGACGTTCCTAAAAAGAACCTTATGTCATTTCAGGAAAAGGAATGTGAGCGGATCTTCAATGAGACAGTCCAGCAGGATGAGCCTGGGCGCTTTGCTGTGGACCTGCCAGTAGACCCTGAGCGACTGCCTTTATTAGGTAATTCATACAATTTAGCATACCGTTGCTTTCTATCACTTGAAAAGAAATTCAAGAGTAACCCAGAGTTTTTCGAAAAATATTCTGCCTTTATAAAAGAGTTTTTGGACCTAGGCCATGCAGTAATAGTAAATGACATAAAGCCACACCAGTCTGCCCTTCCAGAGTATTATATGCCTCACCATGCAGTTATTAAGGACTCCTCAACTTCTACTAAGTTGAGAGTAGTGTTCAACGCCTCAGCTGCATCTTCGACAGGTGTAAGCCTTAACGACGCCCTGCTGGTGGGCCCGGTAGTGCAGCCAGACATGCTGACTGTTTTGTTAAAGTTTAGAACTTATTTATATGTTTTTATTGCTGACATCATGAAGATGTATAGGCAAGTAGGTGTTGCAAGCCATCATCAGCCTCTGCAGCGCATCCTATGGAGGGATAACCCTGATAAAAAGATTCAGTGCCTCCAAATGACAAGGTTAACTTATGGTACAGCCCCGGCCAGCTACTTAGCTACTAGAGTACTGGCTGAATTGGCTTCAAAAGAAAGCGGTAACTTTCCTTTAGCTTGTAAAGCCCTGCAGGAAAGCTGCTATGTTGATGACGTTCTCCACGGTGCCAATGAGCTAGACACTGTTGTGGAGACCATAGATCAACTTCAAAGTCTGCTGAAAAAAGGTCAGTTTGAATTACATAAGTTTCAATCTTCAAAAAATTACATAAATTACAGATGCAAAGTTCACAAAGAGGTCTATCTTGTCTGATATTGCTAAGGTGTTCGATCCCCTTGGTTTTATTGCTCCAGTAACTTTATATGCCAAGATGATAATGCAGGATATTTATAAAGAAAGCCTTGGCTGGGATTCAACTGTCTCCGAGGAGATAGTCAAGGTATGGAAACATTTCTGTGAGACTCTACAATGTCTTAATCTTATTTCAGTTCCTCGTGGCTTCCACACTTCAAAGCCTGGCGTCATTGAGCTCTACGGCTTCGCAGACAGCTCCACGAAGGCTTATGGCTGTGTAATCTATGCCAGATGCTGTCGTGAAAATCAAAATACAGTCCACTTAGTAGCTGCGAAGTCCCGCGTCGCTCCCTTGAAGCCGGTCACTCTTCCGAGGCTAGAGCTGTGTGCAGCATTGTTGCTCACACGCTTAATGACTGGAGTCTCACAGACACTTCAGGTATCCCAGAACAATATTTATTACTGGACTGATTCTATGATCACATTATGCTAGATCCAAGGAGATCCAAGTAGGTGGAATGTCTTTGTCGCGAATAGAGTCGCTGAAATTCAGGAAAATTCCGCTAAAGAGAACTGGTCACATGTTAGGACTAACGAAAATCCAGCTGATTTGGTATCGAGGGGTCTTCGCCCTCAGGAGTTAGTAGGTTGTGATTTTTGGTTCCATGGGCCAAAGTGGCTCTCACTGCCAAAATCGGAGTGGGAGACTAAGTCTGACAAACCAGATATTTCAGATATCACTGATGAAAGAGAAGTATGTCATGTCAGTAAGAACGATGAGGAACGCCCTTCGTATTTGATGTCTGTATTCGAGAAGTACTCATCTTGGAGTCGATTATGTAGAGTATTTTCATATGTACGACGGTTTATTAATAATGCGAAAAAGGCCACGGCTAAGCAATGTGGTTTTCTGACAGGAAAGGAGCTCAGTGAGGCTGCAGACAGCATAGTGTACGTTGTACAGCGTGACTGTTTTCAAAAGGAAATAACAATGCTAGAGAGTCCAGCAGCTACAGGTCCTGCTAATAAGCAGTTGAAGTTTTTAACTCCCTTTGTCGACAAGTCAGGATTCCTCCGCGTCGGGGGCAGGTTGCGCTATGCCAGCGCAGATTATAGGGAAAAGCATCCGCTTATATTGCCGTCGCATTCTCATGTCACAGACTTAATAATATTATACGAACATCAAAGACTGTTACACGCAGGGACCCAGACAACTCTGTCCAGCCTGCGTAGATATGCGTGGCCTCTTCAAGGAAGACGTCGCGTCCGATATTTAATATACAAATGCATTAAATGTTTCAGATTTAAGGGTGAAGCAGCATCTCACCTAATGGCAGATCTGCCAAGGTACCGTGTGACTCCTAACAGAGCATTTTTACTCGTGGGAGTTGATTTTGCAGGTCCGATACCCCTGAAGCTAGCCCGCATCAGAAGCCCCATCATAAGTAAGGGTTATATATGTATTTTTGTTTGCATGAGTACCAAAGCTATACATATAGAGCTTGTCAGTGACTTAACCACCAAAGAATTTCTAAATGCTTTGAGAAGATTAATGGCTAGAAGAGGCAAATGCCTCCAGATCTTCTCTGATAATGGGAAAACCTTTCAAGGGGCAAGTAATGAGTAAGAATAGTTAACAGTCGCCCATTGATAGCTTTGAAAGATGATGCTTCAGATGAATCATGTATGACCCCGGCGCACTTTCTTATAGGTGAAAGTCTTGCATCGTTCCCAGAAGTTGATGTTTCAAATGTGCCTACAAACAGGCTCACAATTTATAAGCAGATCAATCAAATGAGGGACATTTTCTGGAAGCGATGGAGGGCTGATTATTTAAATTCATTGCAGCCTAGATACAAATGGTATGTAGAAAAGCCGGACTTGCTGATGGACGCAGTTGTTCTGTTGAAAGAGGATAACTTGCCTCCATTATCCTGGCCATTAGGTAGGGTGGTAAAATTGTTTCACGGAAAAGATGATAAGGTACGTTCAGTACAAATTAAAACTAAGAATGGGCTCTTTGTAAGACCTATTGTAAAAATTATACCCCTGCCACAAGACTAATTAAGTTTTGTTTTCATAGCCTAAGAAGGCCAAATGTTTTATTTTATTTTTCTCCCTTTGTTAAATTTGTCATTTTTTTTTGATAAGTGTTTAAGTTCCTACACATGTTAAGAAGACAATTCTTTAAAATTTATTGTTGAAATTATATCTTAAGTTATATTTCATTTGTAACTAAAATGTAACAATTTTTAGCTTTGAGTAAGTACCTACTAAGCTTAAATATTTTGTATCTCATTGCAAGACTGACTATAATTTTTAGTAGAGTTTATGTTAAATTAATTTAGCAGCCTAATTAATTATTTCTATTTCCTAGAGCACTTTATGAGGTCATTCACCCATACAATCAGCTGTTATTTTTATAAATTCAAATATTTGTCGACTTTTATAATTTTCAATATAATGGAAGCTCCGGGATCGATCCCTGACACAGGCGAACTGTTGCTGTATCTATTCTATTCTATTTTTATTTCCGATTTTAGGAATTTCGTCTGTTTTTAGAGGGCTTTTTTTTGATAAGGTTTGTGGGGTACCTATTTTAATCGACTGAAACTAATTTAAGCGCTTAGAATTAGAAGGTTCCGATAGTACTTACTGCACGTAGTTTTGCATGTATGTATTTTTTTAAAGGTTTTTTATAAGTATTTGTTAGTAAGTACCTATTCTTTGAGAAACAAAAAAAAAACGTGGAAACATTTAATTTGGATTTATTGGGCCGTTTCGGAGATAAGTGCCTTTGACAGATAGACGGACATACATACGGACGGACAGAAAATTCATATAATAAGGTCACCATTGAGATGCTCGGTCCTGATGTCCTGATTCAGCAGTGGATCGGAGTCTTGCTGCTTCCTGCAACTTTCTGCGCCCGCCCCGCGCGCGATTTAGAGGAAGCGGCTTTTCGCCCCTCGCCCCTCGCCCCGGCACAGCGCGGCGGAGGCGGCGGGGCGGCCGGCAGCGGCGGTCGATACCTACTCGGGCGCTGAGTGCGGGCGGGTTCGTTCTGAAGAGAGTAGAGATGGTAGACTTGGGGCCGTTGCACAAATGGCAAGGCGCAGCGCAGATAATTTTTCAATAGTAAACTATTTAGGACTTCTCGTTTTTAAATTAATAATAATCGCGTTTCTGCACGCTACATTTCGCATTTAAGCATGTAATTTGTTAATTGATTTCGGATTATTATACATATTTCAAAGACGAAAAAGCCAATATTAGGATTAGATACCTAGATTAACAGTTAAAAATGTTCTGCGCTGCTCTTCGCCATATGTGCACCGCACCTTAGTTTGTGCGTATTTAGATAGTATGCACAACACAAGCCAAGCAAATGTGTGGCTAAAGAATGAGCTATCAAATTCACATTTATCCCCGCACGAGTTAAAGATACGACAATGAGACAAATTTTAGTTTGGCCATAGCACCAGTGCTACCTACTACCTGGTTAAGTATTATATACTCTGTGCTACTACAATGTGATTTTTATCCTATAGCTAGATCCGGTGAACTGACGTTTTGATTCAGATTTGTTTTATACGTATTTATGTCTTGGTTTTTATTTAATTACTACATTGCATCGGAGAAGAGAAAATCGTAAAGTAAACAAATTACCTCAATGCCTCACCGTTACCTACTCACCTTTCATTCCTTTATTGTTTCATTGCCTACAATACTGATATTATGTATGAATGTCTTACTTACTCTACTATTTTATTTCTACTACGAACGACCTTGAATAGCTCTGCGAGCAAGGTTGCAAATGTTGTTTTGTTTAACGAGAGAAAGCGCCATCTTTACTAGCTCGTTGCTTCGTCCGTCTTGAAACTTGATGGAAATAGCCCGAACTCACTAGATGTCGTTACAAATATATTTTATCTTAGCACCACTAAAACTGCCCGAGCTTAGATGTCGCTACTATCTATGCAATTTATGAGGCAGTGAAAATAACCCGAACAAAATAGCCCGAAAGAGCGTTTTAAAAACAAAGTATGGGACGAGGCCTCTGTACTGGTTAAGTATTATATACTCTGTGCCAGTACAGAGGCCTCGCGGCATACAACGTTTTCTTTTCGGCCTAACTCGGGTTATCGTTCGGGTTATTTTGATTCCTTCCTCCGCCGCTAGATCTCGCATACATTGCCCGAATAGCCAGAGCCTTAGCGAGGCCGAGCAAGGTAACGAGTTGTTTTTCCATTATTTCAATAGATGGCGTTACTGAATAAATCGGTTTTCAATGTCGTTGTCTTAGCGTGAGCGTGGGAAAATTCCGCAAAAGTTTGGACTTGCGACTTTGGCTCGCCGAGCTATTCAAGGTCGTTCGTATGAGAAATAAAAGATAGATATACCGACCGCGGTATATTTCGAAGGTGAGTAGGTGAACAGTGAAAGGTGATTTGTTTACTTACGAAACTCTTTTCTCCTATGCAACGCAGTAAATAATAAAGATAATAAAGAGTGTTTGTAATTCGAAAGTGGTCGAACCTAGAAAATACTTATAAAGCAGTGCAATGATCGTGATTATTTATGAGTAGTAAATACATCACAAAATAAAATGACTATTAAAATATAAGATTATAGACCAAGAATGACGGGCCGTAACTAAAACAAAAGTCAGTTCACCGGCACTAAGAAATATAAAAATTAAATTGTAGGTAGAGGTCACCACCACCAGTGGGCCGCTATGGCCTCGTACTGAAAGCAAAAATTTGACTCATTGGCGTTTCAATAAGTACTCGTACGGACACAAACGTGGATTTAATGGCTGGGCATTTCTACAGACGGGCAAAATTCAGTGGCAATTTGAAAATAAAATATACCCCAGTGAAGTAGGCTGCTCAAATTATTTCAGCCACAACTATGTATGGGTACGCAGTTGGAGAGCATAGAAACGTTTTTGAAAATATAATATAAATACCTGAAAAAAAATCCGAAAGGCATAAAACCTGACATCGGTGGGGTGTCCTGTTGCCAGAATTCATGAAGGAGTCACTTGTTACAAAGTAATGAAGTAATATTTGATTAATTTATATATATTCACGCCTTAGTGATGAGTATACAAAGGCTGTAGTTACCATGAAAAACCAAAAACTTCTATATTTTTTATAATACACCACTCTGAATGAGCGTCCTGAAATTCTCCCTGATTTCGATGGTGTTTACAAATCATCACCCACAACCATAGTGATTAACTTTTCGCATTACCTGAAGTACTTTGCAGCTTGATATAGTCATGGCCTACACGCCGCGAACCAGAAACCTGTGCCAAGCCGACATTTCAGTATTTTTTTTTCAGGATAATTGTGACACACGGTGGTTTTGGGTACCCCTGAGTCCTGAATTCGGTGTAGGTAAAATGTTTCTAACCGTAAGAAATATTTAACTTTCAACTAGTGCCATGCACTCGTCATAGGGTTGGTATTATTTGATGTACAGATGATTGCTGTGCTGTTTTTGAATTTCGGGTTAAATTTTGATTTGTACTCTTTTGTGATTTCGCTGCCTCTGATATCGGTGGTTTTCGGTGGTTTTTTATACACCGAAGTCAAAAAAACATCCACCAAACTCAGATTTTTACTTCGACCGAGTGCTAAAATAGCTCATATTTCACATTTTTGTGATACTATTACTTATTTGTGGTATATAATCAGTGGTGGTAAACAATATGCATTTAAATTCATACCATTTTTGTTTTTTAATCCTCTGACTCAACTTTTTCGGAGGGTAGTATGAAAACTAATATTGAACACCGGTACAGCGCTGTGCCGAGTAGAGTCAGGTTGGGTTTAATACTAGTTTTCGCGGCGAACTTTGTACCGCCTAATATAATACTATTTTGTGCATGTACCTTCCATAAACCTTCCTCTTAAATCACTTTATTTATAAAAAAAACACATCAAAGCATACATACACAGAAGCTTCTCGCTGAAGCGACTTTGTGTTATAAATGTACTGATATTATGTACAACCAAACTTTGCATTTGATTAAAAAAAAATTAAGTAAATTATCGTTATTGTTATTATACTTATAAAAATGTTTATAATGCTTAATCGTTATCCTTATTATTTTGACTATTAAAATTAATTGAACATTAATTTTATACGAGAGTGTCCTTATTTATTATTGAATATTTAATAACAGAAAAGTAATTCAAAGTTGATTTAAATATTTTCAGATATGTTTTTAATTATTATTAAATATTATTAATTCTTAAAGCTCTTCTTGAAAATATACAGAGTTCAAAGAAAATATTATATACTCCGAAAATACTGTTACCAAATCACACAAAAAATATAAAACACGCAAATGTGCGCAATGAGCGCTGCTTACTACTACAACTATATAATACTGTGTAAATGAAAATTTATTAAAAATTTTAATGATAAATTGTATGGGATTGTGCTTTCGGTGGATAGATTTCTGATTTCAGTGGTAAAATTGTGATTCGGTGGGTAATTTTTCTGATTTCGATGGAGACAAAATATTTGAGGTCAGTTTTTTCTGAAACTGTTATCTTTTGAAGTGGACCAAAACAATATTTGAATACAGAATTAGCTCTTTTGTCTGGTTTTTAATTATGAAGTCTCTAGGTCCAAATAAAAAAAATGGCACCGAAGTCAGAAAAATCTGTTCACTTTGTAGAAATGCTCGGCTCATTTCCAATTTTTTCGTAATAATAATATCGGCTTTTTCGTCTTTGAAATGTGCATAATATACGTAAAAAAATAACACAATACCTACGTGCGAAATGTAGCGTGCAGAAACGCGATTATTATAAATTTAAAGAAAACAAAGTCGATAAAAGTTTACTAGTGAAAAATTATCTGCGCTACGCCTTACCAATGTGCGCCGGCCCTAAGTCTATAATCTCTCTTCTCTATTCCGAACGAGCCCACCTGCACTGAGCGCCTGAGTCTCTTTCCCGGTGCCCGAACGCGGCGGCGCGCAAAGCGAAGCGGGCAAAGAGCCGGTTGCTCCGGGCCGCGGGGCGGGGCGCGGAAATTTGCGGGATGCAGCAAAGCAAACTCCCGCTCTACTGCTGATTAAGGGCTGAGTATCGAAATGGGCGGACGGAACAGTCACAATGTGTGGCGTCATTTTTAAGATTTCGGTTACTCGTCCCAGGACCTTATTTATATAAATTTTCCGTCCGTACATATTTCTGACTGTCTGTCAAAGACTATCTCCGAAACGGATCAATCAATCCAAATTAAAATGTTTGCACGATTTTTTTCTTGTTTCTCAAAGAATACTAACAAAATTAAAAACTTAAAAAAATTACGTTCATAGTTGCACTTGGTCGTTTATTTTAATAACACCACATTACACGCTCATATCAGTTTCAGTCGGTTAAAATAGCTAGGTACCAAAATCGTTAGAAATCAAAACATAGTACTTATATAAAACAAAGTCGCTTCCCGCGTCTGTCCCTATGTATGCTTAAATCTTTAAAACTTCGCAACGAATTTTGATGCGGTTTTTTTTAATAGATAGAGTGATTCAAAAGAAATGTTTATAAGTATAATACATGCACAAAATATTAAAAGGTTAGGCGGTATAAAGTTCGCCGGGTCGACTAGTAAACAATAACAAAGACGAATCTCCCAGAACCGGAAAATAAAAATAGAGTAAAAAAAAAGAATTCACCTCTGCCGTACCAGGGATCGAACCCGGAGCTTCGGAATCGCAGTTTACATCACTGCCAATTGATCCACGAGACATTCATCAATTTTCGTCAATATTGTTGTAATATTTGCAATTGAACAAGCAGCAAAACTAAACAAGTACTCTGTGCATCGCAAGCGTGTAAGCGCCATCTAGTGCTTAATAAGATTTAGTTGTTTCTGTGTTTGTTCGAATGCTAATTATAAAAACTTTTATTTTTCGAAATTCTCTTATGAGGTGCATGGTGCATACTTTTACATTATTTTGCCTTAAAAAAATGTCATAGATAGTTATGTACAGTCACGGACACGGTAGGCGTAACACTTCCGGTTTTTCTGTATTGCAAAATAGCTCTTGTTCTTTGGTAATACAGTCTAGGCCTGACGAAACCATAGACAAATCTGTTACGGCCTCCTAGTCCTTGACTGTACATATTTCGATACCAATTTATCTATTTTGAAAAATGGTTTTATTTTATAATGAGCTTTCATACTGGTAGAGCCACCTATTGTATTTTTGTGAAGTTAATATGCTCTTTAACCTGATGACCTCCCAGTGACTGTAGTGTCAGTCTTGTCCATAAACATTCAGAACCATAGACAAAGTAGATCACAGAACGATTGTCATTGTTTTTCATTCATTGGTTCTTACATTCATTCTTATGTTCATTCATTCATTCTGTGTAAAAAAGTGATGTCCGCTGTACCTATAAGAAAAAAAGCGTGTGCAGAATAAAAAAAAGAAGACAGTTGTAAAAGGAGTTTTTATTATAAAATATCCATCCCTCACTCAGGCTGTTCAAAGCAAACAATGGTTTTGGTATGGGCGGAAAACTTATTTATTGAAAATCACTTTCTCTATATATAGTACAGCCGCAAGTCAACTATAGCGCGATGTAGGAAATAAGGGCGACATCTAGTAGTAAAACTTGGACCTAAAGTAAACTATTCTGGCGTAAACATTCCGCCTCCCAAAGGACGACAGGCCTTTAACCCTTAACTTGACTATGTCAAGCCGGCTGGACGCTCAGTTTAAAAAAATCTACAAGTCTTATTTATATTTTTTTTGAAGTTTTCTTTTTAAAAATGTATTCATTACATTACTAAAAGTGGATAAAAAAATAATTACGGTAAGGCAACACCATTAAAAAGTTATCAATCAAAATGACGTCAAGACGACCGGCGATGTCTTCGACTCAGGTAAGATTTTAATTATAAAAAAATATTTATTGGTTGGTAACCGTTTGTTTTTTGTTTGTTTCATAATGAATAATAAATAATTTATGCTTTTTTTATGAGAAATCAGAATTCCTATGCCTAACTTTTACGTTATTTTGCTTCAAAAGTGATGTCCAGTATACTTCACATTGCCAAGGCATGTAAATTCTAGTAGCAATTTTGTATGGGAAGCGGGCTGGACATTGCCAAGGCACGACAATTTTTGTTTTAATTTTGCATGGGAAGCGGGCTGGACGTTGCCAAGGCATGTCAATTCTAGTTTTAATTTTATATGGGAAGTGGGCTGGACATTGCCACTTTAAATATGTGGGTGATTGTTTTATTTATTTTAAATTTATTTGGTTTTTCTTGCTTTTGGTGGATGTTGTGTACAGCTTGCTTTTTTCTTTGCCCGTAGCGCTTGTCCAGAGCACGCACTAACATGACTGATTATGAAAACGAGGAGCAATTTGATGAATCCCTTTCCCTGTTCTATCAGTTTTTTTCACCTGACATAATATCAGATATAGTCGAAAACTCAAACCTTTATTCCGTTCAAGAAAAAAAGCGCCCACTTTCAATGACATACGAAGAGTTTTTGGATTTTTTGGCCATACAAGTTATCATGGGCATGGTCAGAATGCCTGCTTATACTGACTATTGGAGCCTTCAGTTGAGATATAATAAAATAGCTGATATTATGAGCCTAAAACGCTACCAGCAGATCAGAAGCTACCTTCATTTCAATGACAACTCCTTAGACGATGGAGATAGGTATTTTAAAATACGTCCTGTGTTTGAGAGAGTTAGACAAAACTGTTTGAAGATGAAGAAGAGGAGAACTATAGCATAGACGAAATGATGATTCCTTACAAAGGTAGAAAAGCTGGAAACCGGAAACATTATATTCAAAACAAACCAAACAAATGGGGATTCAAAAATTTCGTGCGAGCTGGCACGTCAGGGCTTATCTATGACTTTATTTTGTACGGGGGAGAGGATGCTTTCAAGAACTACAAGTTTTCAGAACAAGAGGCGTCTCTGGGATTAGGAGGCTTGGTTGTTATCGCATTATGTCAGACCATACAAAAAAAGCCAGTGACAGTATTTATATTATTAAATTTGTCAAATTTTTCACATCACCCGAACTAGTCTACATCTTACGAGAGCACCATGGCATATTCAGCACTGGCACAGCCCGATCCAATCGCATTCGTGGTGGTGAACAGTTACTTGTTACTGATAAGGCCCAGAAAAAATGACCTCGTGGAAGTTTTTCACAGGTAGTTTGTAACAGAAACAAACTGGCTATTGTGAAGTGGCTTGACAATAAATGCGTTACTTTATTGAGTTCATGCCAAGTTGCCTATCCCGTGCAAAAAATCAAGCGTTTTTCCAAAGAAGACAAGAAGAAGGTAGACGTAGACTGTCCTGACGTTGTGAAGCATTACAACAAGAATATGGGCGGGGTCGATCTAGCTGACATGCTCATTGAGCTTTACAGAACCCCGCTCAAAACCAAGAAATGGTACCTAAATATATTTTCACAAATCTTGGACATGTGCATCAACAATTCCTGGCTGTTATTCAGGAAAAAGAACAAGAAAGTGGGCCTGAAAGCATTTCGATTGCGATTGTATGAATGCTTAATCTAAAGAGATAGAGCATGTGAAGAGGACCAACCAAAGTCAAATGTGAAAAAAATCCTTGCACCAGTTGCAGTTAGACCACCCACTGAAGTTAGATATGACCAACTGGGTCATTTCCCTGGTTCATGCCAATATGGAAGATGCCGGTTTTGTAAAAACGGCAAAACAAACGTGAAGTGCATCAAATGCAACCAGCGTTTGTGTTTTGTGGCCGGTAAAAGAAATTGTTTTTATAATTTCCATATTAAAAGTTGATTTTTATTTAGTTTTAAGGCGATTTCATAAGTAATAAAGTTTAATTTTTATAATATTTACAGACATTTCATTTATTTAGTTTCTTAGCAATGTGAACTATACTGCACATTGTTTCAGGAACCAACAACACTAAGAAGTTGGCAATGTCCAGTATACTTCACATATGATTTTTCAGGAATGGTAATACTTATTTTTTTTTAATTATTTTTCAGGACAACTTAGTAAGTATATAAAAAATATTTTGTAACTGAAAATTTAATTTCTTACCATTTTCATCTGTGTCAATTTAAGGGTTAAAAGCGAAATAAAGTTATATAAATCTAATAATCTCAGATAGCTCAATCTCAATACAATGTGTAGGTATATTATATAACTCAGAAGCTTTATACAGAAAGTGAATCAAACTCTAGGATAAACTAATAAAATTGTAACATATAAACAGAAGAATTTAACAGGTAAGTTCAACTTAAGTTTGTTAGGTGACTCGAATAACTCAAGAGGGTAAGTATAACAACAAAATAAGTAAGTAGTGTAAATAAAATCAAATTTAAACAAGTAGTATTAGGCCAAATCCGATTTTAACACAATAAACACAAATAAAACATAACTTCTCAATAGCTCAGTAACTTAAGTAAAAACTGTAACATAAAGAGTAGGCAACCTAAATTACTAAACATCTCAACCATCAGTAGGCAGTACGCACAACTTGTGAATTGGCCTTTTAATTTCGTGGTTATTACACTTCAAAGTAACTACTCTGATAAGTCCGTCACTTCCAGCGTGTGTATCTATAATTTTACCCAACAACCATTTGGATGGGGGTAACCTTTCATCTTTAACAAGTACAACATCATTAACCTTTAGATTGTCTTGAACACTAGTCCATTTATAGCGTTTTTGTAAATTTACTAAGTACTCCTGACTCCATTTTCTCCAAAACGATTGCAACTTTTGTTGTAAATAAGTCCATCTTTTTAGATAGGGAACTTTGACTGACTCTAAGCTTTCTTCTGGGACTGTAATTGGTGTCTCTCCTATTAAAAAATGACCAGGTGTGAGGGTTGATAATGTGCAATCATCTCCATCACAATGTGTTAATGGACGAGAGTTCAAGCCTCAAATGTATTCTGCCTCCTACTCTTAGAACATTTTCATTATCTATAAAAGGGTTTAGTCTAGCTATCTTACAACCATTCTCTAACTTCTTCAGCTCTACAAACTTTTTGTGTCCGCTTTCATTACTTTGAATTACATTCATCTCTTTATCAAATTTGCTTTTTTGTGACATTATTATAAGTTTTAGTAATGCTAGTTTTAACTCTTTTGTACATAAGTAGTCTGTAGTTTTAGATTGTATACTATCATTAGTTGTAAGCTTACTTTTCAGGTTAGTATAAAATCTCATGATGTATGCAACAACTCTAATCAACATATTCAAGGTACTGTATTTTTCAAATATATCAATGTCTTTACTCTTCTTAGAACTATCACTCACTTCATTTGTATATACTCTAATGTCTTTTAGCGTAAGTTTCCTTTCCAGGTCGGTCGACTCAACTTCCAGAGGATGCTCATCAGGCTGCGCCGTCGTCTCTCGAAGCCAGGTAGGTCCGTTCCACCAGAGTGGATGACTGGGTAGCTCTAGAGGTGATATCCCGCGTGACGCCACGTCTGCTGGATTGTCCTTTGTCGGCACATGGTGCCAACTCTCTTTCGGTATGTTGTTGGTTATCTCTGTAACTCTGTTGGCTACGAATGTAGTCCAATAACTCGATGATTTCTGTAACCACGCTAGTACGATTGTAGCGTCTGTCCATGCGTGTATGTTTTCAGGTGGTATCTTCAAACCTTTCTGTACTCTGTGCATCAGTTTAGCTAGTAGCACTGCGCCACATAACTCTAATCTCGGTAGTGAAACTTGCTTGACTGGAGCAACTCTTGTCTTGGATTCTATGAGTGTGACAGTAATCTCATTTGGCTTTATGACTCTGCAGTATACTACACTAGAATATGCGATTGTAGATGCGTCTGAGAAACCGTGCAGCTCGACCTTCGTGGTGTTTTCTGTGATTCCGAGCCATCTATCCATGTGTACTGTGGGCATGTCGGTAAGTTCTCGTCTGAATTTAACCCATTCTAGGTGTAAGGTTTCCGGTAGTGTTTCATCCCAATCTATCTTTTCTATCCAAAGCTTTTGTAGCATGTTCTTGGCTGTTATTACAGCTGGTGCAAGCCATCCGTTAGGGTCATAAATCTTTGCTATGTCACATAGTACTGTTCGCTTTGTGATTGTGTTGCTCAGAGGTGGTAAGTCTATCCTTATCTCAAACTTGTCAGTGTGGCCATCCCATTTGATGCCAAGGATTGTGCGGTTTGATTTCTCTATGTCCTGAATTGTCTCGTTTGAGGCCCATTTGTGCAATGTGAAACCTCCTTTACCTAGTAAGGCGATTAGTTGTTCTCTCAGTTCTATTACTTTGTCTACAGAGGACGCTCCTGTAAGTAAATCGTCAGTGTAAAAGTCTTCTAGTACAGTGCGAACTATCTCGTCTGGGAAGTTGTCTCTCTGATCCAATGCTGCTTGTTTAAGGGTACGTATTGCTAAGTATGGAGCGCAAGAACTTCCGTAGGTGACAGTGGTTAACTGGTAGTGATGTATAGGTTCAGATGTGTCCTTTCTCCACAGTATTCGTTGGTAGGTTCTGTCTCTAGGATCAACATCAATCCGTCTGAACATCTGTCGTATATCTCCAATAAGTACTACTGGATGCTGTCTCCATCTCAAGGTAACGTCTCTCAGGTCACTTTGTAAAGGTGGCCCAATGTGCAAGTTGTCGTTCAGTGACTTGTTGTTTGATGTTCTCGCCGAGCCATCGAACACTACTCGCAGTTTGGTAGTAAGGTGTTGCTCGTTTATAACAGCATGGTGTGGAAAGTAAAAGTTTTGTTTGTTGTGTATCTGCTCGTCTGGTACTAATTCCATGTGTTTTTGTTCTATGTAGTCATCTATAAACTCATTGTATCTCGTTCTCAACTCAGGGTTCTTCTCAAGTCTTTTTTCAAGACTGGCTAACCGTTTAGTGGCTAGTGTAAGTGACTCGCCTAGGTCAGGGGGTTGGGTTGTAAAAGGTAAACGAACTCGGTAGGGCCCGCCCTCTGCCTTGTAGTGTGTTTGTTGATAATGCTCCTCACATTGTAATTCTGACTTGGTCAGTATCCTCTCGTCGGTGTGTTCTTCTAACTCCCAGAAACGACGAAGGATAGTATCTGTATCTATGTTAACATGGTTAACTAAGATTCTCTTCTATTGATCGGTTGTATGTGTTCCAGAAATTAGCCAGCCCAACTTAGTCTTCTGCGCTACAAGTGTGTTATTATCGGTCTTGTAGGTCATCAACCCGTGTTGTAAGATCTCAGCGTACACGTCTGCACCCAGGATCAGGTCAATGTTGCTCGAAACATAGAAGTTTGGATCTGCTAACTCTAGCTCTCTCAGTAAGGGCCAATCAATCTCATGTGAGTGCTGTGGTAAGTATGATGTCAGCGACTTCATAACATACGCTCTAACTCTCGCTATCAGTTTTAGGTTGTATGTTGAGCTGACGCTAAACTCGACTAAACCACGTGATGAGGTTTTGTGTTCGCCAACTCCTATAACGCTTCCTTTTGAAGGTAGACGCTTGAAGCCCAAACTCTGACATGCCGCTTCGGTAATCAAACAAGCTTGTGAACCTTGATCTACTAATGCACGAAGCGTGTGTGTGTTGTGTCCTGTCTCGTCAAGCACTTTTACAAGCGCTGTAGCTAGGATCACTCTCGACTCTTTGAAGTTCTCCGCCGTATTGCAAACGGCTGATGTTCTAGTAGATTCGACTTTATCTGATGTCAGTGGTGCTGTGTAACCATGTAAGAGAGTGTGGTGCTTGCGGCCACATTTTTTGCAAGTAGTGGACTGTATACATTTGATGACAGGGTGACCTTTTCTCAAGCAGTTGAAACAGACTTGGTTTCTTTGCACAAACTCTTTTCTCGCAATCAGTTCTAGCTCTGCAAAATCTTTGCATTGAAATATGTAGTGATTATCGTTACAGTAGACGCATTTGTGTTGTGTTTGTGATACTTCAGTCGCAAAACTCTTCGGAGCTACATATCTCGTCGTTTCTTTGTATTTTGTAGCTTCTAAAGTGTGAAATCTAAACTCGAGGAAGTTTGATCTGCTCCCATGTTGGAAGCGTCTCTGTGGATTCTACTCTCTGCTCAAACATCTTGTGTGATTCTGGATCGATTTTATCTAGGACAATGTAAACAACTATGTCGTCCCAGCTCTCTGTAGGCAACTCTAGGCTCTTTAGTGTAGCTAAGCACTCAGTGGTTGTTTCTAAAATCTCTCTTATCTGTTTAGGTGTCTCTTGTGTAACTCTCTTTTGATGCAGTAATTTTCCAAGGTATGTGTTTACTATACTTCTCTTGTTGTTGTAGCGTTTGTTTAGCATATACCATATTATCTCATAATTAGACTCTGTAACCTGTATTTGTTTGACTAGGCTCTCTGCTTCTCCTTGTAAACAAGACTTCAAGTGTTGACATTTGTTTACTTTGCTGACGTTCGGATTGTCGTGTACTAAGGACTTGAATAGATCGTGGAATGATAGCCAATCTCTGTATACTCCGGAAAATGTAGGTAGCTTTATCGGCGGCAATTTCGTTGTAGGATACGCGCTGTGGCTGTGTTCTACAGATTCTACATCAACGGGTGGTTTGTAAGCTGTGGGTTTCATCTCGTCAAGCTTGTTCAAACGCTCCTTGATCAGAGTTTTGAGTTCCAGGTACAAATCCATGCAACTATCATAGGACTCTTCTGTGAAGTAACTTGACTTCTTCTTCTCTTCAGCAGTAAATTCTAGAAGCTGGTTGTGGTTTGTCTGATATCCTGTCCAGTATGACTCTAGCAATTCTAATCTTGTATCAGCATAGCCTTTAGTTAATCTTTCTTTAGAGCATTTTTTAAAATTGACCAAAAGTTTTTGAATCATAGTAACGCATTCAAACTGTTTTTCTACTATTTTATCCATTTTTAATTTTGATATGAAAGTCTAGGGAAATTAATTTGCACTATTTTTTGGGGTTCTGTAATAAGAGATCACTATTTTCTTCACTGTGTGTTTTATAAAGTTTGCAACTCACCAGATCCTCGGTTTTTACTATACGACTGTATTCACAAACAGACTGACTGTCTTTTTACTTCCTGTTATTGATTGTGTAGATGTTGGATACTACAGTCTATCATACACTGCAATATTTTAAAGTGTTTTGCTCAAGTAACCTCGCGTGCATAATCCATGCACGGTTACCGTGTGTTCACTGAATCTACTAGCCGTTACTGATCCGGCTTCTATGGACCAAATGTTCAAAGCAAACAATGGTTTTGGTATGGGCGGAAAACTTATTTTTTTTTTTTTTTTTTTTTTTCCAACTGACTGAATGCAATTCGTCTGAAGGACGGTAATTGCGACACCGAACGTTTGGTAGGCGAGTGCATAACACTCAAGCCATAGGGGAAAAAAAGTGACAAAAGAAAATAGCTTGCCAGAGTAATTACACTACGTCGAAGGGGAAAATCCTCATGGACACCTCGGCGCTACCCTATGAGAGGAGCCCTGCGGGGCCAGGAGCGAAGCTCCTGGCCTCCGCAGGTGCGTAGCTCCTAAGGGGAACCTCGAGGTAGTGTCAGACTCTTACTGACTAAAAACCCCTCCGATTAGGAGAACAAACTTGGCCTAAAGCGCTTACTAGGGGAATCCCGGATGGGAGAGAATCTTCCAGGTACATGTTTGTACCTGGAGAAGGCAGTGATCGGTCTGCGAAGTTTCCTACGCGCTCTGCGAGCGCGTCGGTTGGGAGGGGACACAGATTGGTCAGTGGCCATATCTGTTGACTCTAGTTGCGCAATTCGCGCAGTGATGTAATCATCAGGATCCAAAGTGACATGCTTTGGACGACGGAGGGCGTTGGGACCTGTTTCAGGTGTGTAATCTGAGGATTTTACCACCAACGGGTTGTGGTGGTGGGGAGTATTATCGAAGTAGCGTTTAGACGCTAACTTCATGAATTGGGCTATGGTGGGGATTTCTAAATCGCGATGCAGGTCTAGGTTCCTAACGAACCATGGAGCCTTAGTGGCTTTACGCAAGAACCGGTTTTGCAGGACCTGGAGTGAGCGGAGACGAAGGGGGCTGGTGTGGGCAAAGACCGGACTGGCGTAAGTCATGACCGGTCTTATGCAGGTTAAGTAAAGTCTGACCCTGCTACGCAGGCTCAGTTTGCTTTTATTGTTAATAAGTGGGGTCAGTCGACCCAGGATAAACGCGGCGCGATTACGAACTGCTCTAATGTGTTGTCCAAAGGACAGGCCACTATCTAGGGTGACACCTAGATATTTGACAGATCTAGACCACGGTATATCAACTCCGAAGAGTTTGATGGTTTGGGCCGAGCGGAGGGCTTTAGTGAAACTACAACCACCTTTAGCAAAGATGATTGCAGCACTTTTAGAAGGGTTGACTTCGATTCTCCATTTCCTAAACCACTCGCCTAAGGCGGTAGCGGCGGATTGGAGTCGTATCCTGATTCGACCTCTGTGTGGGTCAGAGGCGAACAGAGCAGTGTCGTCAGCAAAGAGCGCTAGCTCCACTTTGGGAGTACGCGGGATATCGTTCGTAAAGAGCGAGAAAAGAGTTGGGGAAAGCACAGAGCCTTGAGGGACACCTGCTCTTATTGGATGTAGAGAGGAGAGAGTTCCTTCCACTTTGTAGTGGAATTTCCTGTCTCGAAGGAAGTCTTTTATGATAAGGACAAGGCTATCTGGGATACCTTGTTTAAATAATTTATAAAGGAGACCATTGTGCCAGACTTTGTCAAAGGCTTTGGCGACGTCGAAAAATAGTGCGCCCGTTGGGATGGGTTTGGGGGTATGGGCGAACCCTTCAAGGACGTGTTCGGTGAGGCGACTCAGCTGATGGATGCATGAGTGGCCCTCCCGAAAACCGAACTGTTCATCAATGATGATGTTCTTTTCCCTGATAACCTTTTTAAGGCGGGCAAGGATGAGTTTTTCATAAATCTTTCCTAGAACGCATAGGAGACTTATGGGGCGGTAACTATCCGGAAGGGATAGATTTTTCCTAAGTTTGGGGATACCAATTACTTCTGCTGTCTTCCAGGAGGAAGGAAACAAGCAGTTTTGCATGGCCGCATTGAAGATGGCAACCAGAAGATATAGGAAGGGAAGAGTAAGTTTCTTAAGTACTTTGCTCGTGATACCATCTATACCGGGTGCTTTGCGGGGATGGAGATCCTTTAGGATACCTTGGACTTCGTCCAAAGTGACAGGGGTTAAGGTAACTTGGGGCGGACTGGAAGAGAGACGCTCTACTTCCTCGTCCACCAGCTTAATGTGATCAATGTCTGCCGGTAAGCGGCTCGGAGAACATTGAGCATCTAAGCTCTCGGCAAGGCACTCGGCCTTTTCATTGTCATCGAACGCAGGTGGATGGTTCGGGCGCACCAGAGGGGGCATTCCCGTTGTTTTATCGGACTTCAAGGAGCGTGCTAAGTTCCAGTAAGCTTGGTGGTGTGGGGTGAGGCCCCCTAGGAACTCATCCCACTGGGATTGCCGAAGTTCCTTCATAAAGACTGAGACCTTACGTTTCATAAGGTTCAGGTGAGCGCGATTCTCTGGCGAGGGCCAGGAAGAGACGGCTCTGACGGCAGCATTCTTAACCCTCAGCAACTCCCTACCCTCCGGTGGCAGTTTTCGGTTGCGATCTCTCGAAACCGGAACCCGCCTGGAACAGTCACCTACGACTGACTGGAGTTTGTTGGTGAGGGCCTCGACTGCACCGTCGATTGCCATGATATTGTTAAGGTTGTCCGTTGGTATGTCATCCAAGGGAGTCGAGCTTAGAGTTGATTCTAATTTCTGCCAGTCAATAAGTGACTTGGTCTCGGGTGCTGGCGCGAGCTGAGGACCTAGTTTTAATACTACAGGGCGATGGTCCGAGTTTAGCTCGTGTACCACCTCCATATCGCTTAATGATAGAGATATGCCCTTGAAGAGTGCAATATCTAATACATCGGGTCTTTTATTAAACTCAGAGGGATAACGCGTAGCCGAGAGAGGGGCTATCACGTCAAAGCTTAGTACGTCTACAAGTTTGTCCAGTCTACGACCGTTCGCATTTGTAGAGTGTGAGTTCCAACGATGGTGTTTGCTATTCAAATCACCCGCGAGAATTACGGCACTACTCAGGTTGAGGAGTGCTTCGAAGTCACTCCTAAGCACGTCATGCCTCTCTCTCAGGTAGACAGAGCCTAAGGTAATTGGCTGATGGCCGGACATAGCTATTCGGCATAACGATGCCTCTACATTTTTAAGTTCGGGGGGGGGAATCGGCACTATATGTAGTGCGCGTCTGTAGTAAATGAGAGTTCCCCCGAAGGACTTACCTGATGGGTGATCCTGTCTAACATGAGCATATCCGGGTATGCTCGGAGTTCGCTTTTTGGGACTTAGACACGTCTCCTGAATCATGATGACGTCGATATTTCGTTCTTTTAGGAAGAACGAAATCTCCTCTTTTTGAGAGGCGAGTCCTCCATCCGCATTGAAGAAGGCAATCGAGAGGTTAGAAGGTTTTAGTCTAGAGGTCCTAAAATCCATAATTGGATATTGATTTTAATAGACCAAAGTGCTGCGTGAGCACTTCGAGACGCGCGTTACCGTTACCGCTAGAGTTTGCGCGGCGCATTTTGTTGGAGAAGACCTCAAGCTCGTTGAGGTCAATATGCGCTATTACGTCAAGTGCTAGCGCCAGGTCATTTGTGGGGTCAAAGTTACCTCCGACCGCCACTGGCCTGTGTGGCGCTAGTGAGACGCTTGCGGGGGGCGGGGGGGGACGCGGACGTGCTGGCTGAGAGGCCGCGGCCGGGCGGGGTGCCTGAGGGGCGGGGGGAGGGCGAGCCACAACCCGAGGGGTTGCGGTTTGCTGCGGGGGGGTGTTGCTAAATGCTAATGGTCGAATCCATGCATTTTGCGACGGGGCGGGCGCAGGGACAAAAGCCTCGCGGGGCTTTTGCGTCTGCGGTGGGCGGTTACCGTTACCGCGGTTCGCATTGCGATTACGGTTACGGCGACGCCTAGAGGGGCGCGGGGCGCGCTTGCATCCCCTGTAGTTGGCGGGATGACCTTCCTCACCACAGAGGACACAGCTGGGAGGCACCGCGGCCTCTTTGGGGCAATCGCTTGTGCCATGATCACCCAGGCACTTTACGCACCTGGGTTTAGCATGGCAATGCAACGCTGCATGGCCATATAGCTGGCAGCGATGGCACTGCCCGATAATTCCCCTTTTGTGGGGTTTCTCGATTGTGAGCTTACCAAGCCCACATACCGATTTAATGTTAAAGATTTCTTTCCCTGAAGGGGAAAGATCTAGTACTACAAGAGCCAGATTGAATGGCGTCTTGTCCTGCTTGTGCAGGCGGTGAACCTCCCTTACAGGGAGGTTCTGGGAGATTAGGTCCTCCTTGACGGTGTCACAGGAGAATTCCTTAGGAATTCCCCTAATAATGACCCGAAGGACCTTTTCCTCCTCTAAGGCATAGGTGTGGTAGCCTATGCCTTTGTTGCCGAGATATCGGGTTAACTCCCGATGTTCGGCGGTCGTACGCAGGGATACCTTTATCCCTGCGTTGGTGTTGCACGCCCTTGAGGCGTCGATTTTAATAAGGCTGAGGGCCTTATTAAGATCAGGGAATAACGCCTTGTCCCGGATATAGATAGGCGGGGGCGATTTTGATTTAGCGCTAGCGCTAGTTGAACCGTCGGCACCCTGAGTGGGTTGAGAGGGGGGGGAGGAGGAGGGAGAGGGAGAGGGGGCCTTGGGGTGCTTTGTCCGCTCACCCAAAGCCGGGCTCTGCCTCTTTCGTTTAGTGTGTTTTACCACGACGAACTCGAGTCCGTCGGGTTGGGAGGAGGGGGGGATTTGTCCATTTGGGATGGACGGTTGCGACTGTGAGTCACCGAAGGAAGCGGGGTGCGGTCCGGTCGGGGAACGCGAACGCGAGCGCGGAGCCGAGGGGCGCGGCGCGCGGCGCCCACGGGGGTCGCGGGGGTGGGGGGCGCGAGTCGATTGGGAACTAGTACTGGGGCGAGCGGGCTCCGAGTGCGCGGCCTCGTCCTCGGACATTTCCGAGGCGGAGCTCCCGGCCTCCGAGGAAGAAAAGCGGGCCGGCGGCGGGTTAGGTAGGACCTGCGAGGGCAGAGTCCCATCGGTAGTTAGTGGGAGGGTGGTGCCAGAAGCTGAGGGCTCCTGGCTACTCATGAAGGACTCCACCAGTCCTGGGAATTTCTGGAGTACGAACTCCAGAAATTTCTTGGCGTCGAGGTTTTCCATCTTTGGTGGAAGGCCCGACGCCAATAGCTTAAAGAAATAATAAGAAAAAGATTTTATTTAAAACAGACACGCGAGAGCGCGGGTGAACACCCCCCGCCGTCGGCGGGGGTGGGGGGGGTGTAAGGGGGACGCGGCCTAACACCGGAGTGTACCCGATTCAGTGTGCAATGAATCCGGGTTGCGTACCTAATAGCCCTAGCTGCCTCAGGTAGCGAGGACACGACCGCCGAAGCTAATCGAGCCCAAACACTACCCGAAGAATAGGAGCGAGGATAGGGAGGGGTGGGAAGGAGACGTTCGCGATTGACGAGGGTGCTCCCCCAAGGTCAGTGGGCGCGAACCCGTCCGGTATGTGCTTACCCCTGAAGGGGGCAAGCGGGCGTACCGGGTCTTCGCCCCAACCGATTCGTTGGCACCGGTAGGTTTCCCTCGGTTGACCACTGAAGGTGGATTTTATGCCAACTAAAGGTGGCGGGAGGAATTCGCGCAATGAAAATTGCACGAAAACCTAAAATAAATGACGGGCTGGCTCAAGCCGACAGAGTCAGCGAGCACAGCGCGCACGCTAGAGCGGCGCAGAGGGGCGTGGTCTAGCGGGTGCCAGACCTAAGCGGAGCGGGCAGCGTACACGTGTGGTCCGGGCGGCGTACCTGCGAAAGATCGTGTGCTCACTTTCTCTATATATAGTACAGCCGCAAGTCAACTATAGCGCGATGTAGGAAATAAGGGCGACATCTAGTAGTAAAACTTGGACCTAAAGTAAACTATTCTGGCGTAAACACAGGCCATAATAATTACGCGGGAAGCGACTTTATTTTATACTATGTATTGATGACATCGCTGAATATCTCACCACTAAAGCTAGTTTATTAAATTTAACCTCAAAGAAGTTTCAAAATCCGATTCTCGCCCCAAATCCTTCGAGAAACTCTCCGTGTATATGGCGCTCAAGATGGTAAGTCACGGTATGGCGCGAAATTCAAATTTTTTCACGTTTTTTAATTATTTTGGCGAAAGTATTCATTTTTAATAAAGTTTAAATGAATTCGCGTACGTAAAAACCTATTTCCCACATTGTGATATAGCGTTTTTGAAAGACAGAGTTACCGATTTTGTGTATATTCAAGGAACTTGTATTTTGGCCTTTTACCCCTTAGACACAAAATCTGTAGGTCTGTCTTCCAAAAACGTTGTATTGCAATGTGGGAGATGGTTTTTTACATACGCGAATTCATTTAAACTTTATTAAAAATATATACTTTCGCCAGAATAAATAAAAAACAAGAAAAAATTTGAATTTCGCGCCATAGCGAGAGTTACCACCTTAAAAGGTTAAATTGTATGGACTAAAGACTACCAGACCTGTGCCCTGTGCGTGCAGAGCATAGCGTACCGCCCCGCGCTCCGCCGCCGCCCCGCGCCGCCAACCCCGTCATGCATATACTTAGTTACCTCAGTAGGTACTCTTTATCTAGGCTAAACGCTAAACCCTAGCAAGAAATTTGATAAGAATACTTAGTGAATCGTCATAACCTAATGTCTAACTAACTAGATACTACTATTTATACATTATCTCTATGTATTTACTTAGATATTTAATACTTACGTCAAATAATGATAATATGTAGGTAGTTTAGCATAAGTACTTACTCAAAAGATCATATAGGTACTAAGAGAAAGGAATTTCGTATTTTTTAACTTAGCCATGTACATATTGCAACCTTAAAATACACTTTTCAGCTAAAAGGTACACTATAATCCAACAAACTAGAAAATGTGGGCACACTGTATGCAATGGCCGCTTTTTAGTGGTCCATTTAATTTGGTCGGTTAGTTCTAATTTTTTTGTTTTTCTTGAATAACTTCGGATTGTTTAAGAATATCACACTGAAATTTAAACTAAATCTTTATTACATAATACTCGAATTAGTGCCAGGTTACCAATGTCGTCGCTGCTTTGGTTTTTGCGTGAGAGGTTGTTAAACCTAACGCGCGGTCAAACATTTAGTTAAAGCTTTATTTCTCGAAAAGTATTTGACCTAGCGTTATAAAAACTTCAGAATAACGTGAAGGACAAGGTAAGGAAGGGTTTATAGAGTTTTGAAGTCTCCTAGTATCGTCCTTAATTAGTGCTCAGGGTATTTCTCTTTTTGCTGTTTATTTTTTTTTCAGAAAACTAACAATTATTTTGAAAGCGACATATTGTCACAAATTCAAGAAAGTGACTAGTAATGCTTATAAAAAAATCCAGTTCTCTAGCGTCAGCAGTTTCCGAAATATTTAATAAAATAGATTTCCGGCAAAACGTCAGCCCAGCAACAGATGGAATAACTCTGATAACTGAAGAGGCACATTTACCAGTTTCAGCGCACATTTAGGCACATTTATAAGCTACATTTCTGCCAAGTTTCAAAGACCTAGGCCCAGCGGTTCAAAAAAGTGTTTCCAGGATGACGTCATCCCAGCAGAATTAGTTTTTAGCCTATAACTGCAAAACCTCTGGATGCACAAATTCGACACTTCGCGCACTAATCCTTCGTTCGATGCACTGAATATTGGCATTTTCAAAATTTCGATACCATGACTTTTTCGGCCCCACTGACGCACACTAGTAGCTACATTGCACGTCCTTTTGTTAACCCCCGAATGAAAAATTCAGAGAGGGGTGTTATAATTTTAATGTGTGTATCTGTCTGTCTGTCTGTCTGTCTGTGTATCTGTCTGTGGCATCGTAGAGCCCAAACGGCTGAACCGATTTTCGTTTAGTTTTTTTTGTATCATAGATAATTTCAGGCCGAGTGTTCTTAACCATGTCTGATAAAGATCTGATCAGCGGTTTGAAGATGATCAGCTCTTGAATAAATGATGAGAGAATCTAACTAGCTTCCTTATGTCCGATCGATTTGAAATTTGATACCATGTTACATCTATGTTATAGAAAGTATTTGGTAAGGTAAATATGACCTGATCTGCCGTTTGAAGATGATCAGCTCTTGAATAATGGATGAGAGGATATAACTAGCTTCCTTATGTCCGATCGAGTTGAAATTTGGTACCATGTTTCATCTATGATATAGAAAGTATTTGGTAAGGTAACCATGACCTGATCTGCCGTTTGAAGATGATCAGCTCTTAAATAATGGATGAGAGGATCTAACTAGCTTCCTTATGTCCGACCGATTCTAAATTTGGTACCATGTTACATCTACGATATAGAAAGTATATGGTAAGGTAACCATTACCTGATCAGCCGTTTGAAGATGATCAGCTCTTGAATATTGGATGAGAGGATCTAACTAGCTTCCTTAGGTCCGATCAAGTTGTAATTAGGTACCATGTTACATCTATGATATTGAAAGTATATGTTAAGGTTACCATGACCTGATCTGCCGTTTGAAGATGATCAGCTCTTTCATAATGGATGAGAGGATCTAACTAGCTTCCTTATGTCCGATCTATTTGAAATTTGGTACCATGTTACATCTATGATATAGAAAGTATATGGTATGGTAACCATTACCTGATCAGCCGTTTGAAGATGATCAGCTCTTGAATAATGGATGAGAGGATCTAGCTTCCTTATGTCCGATCGAGTTGAAATTTGGTACCATGTTACATCTATGATATTGAAAGTATATTTTAAGGTAACCATGACCTGATCTGCCGTTTGAAGATGATCAGCTCTTGAATAATGGATGAGAGGATCTAACCACCTTCCATTTGTCCTATCAATTAAAAATTTGGTACAGTGTTTCTTCAATGATATTGAAAGTATAAGTTAAGTTAACCATGATATTTTTAAAATGATTAGCTACTTAAGTTGATGAGGGGTATGACTGGGTCGGGGGTTTTTTAAATTTGAGTTATGTAAGTTGTCGTCATCATAGTTACTAACAGAGAGAAGGTAAATCACTACGTTTTAAGAGTCGCCACTCTAGCCCTTCCCTAGCTAAGTTTAGGTGTTTCTTTAGGCGTACTTGAGGGAGCAAAGTTTATTTCAAGGTGTTTATTGTCATCACTGGCATTTACCTTCTCTCTGATCACTGACACCTACGTAGTGATGTACGTAGTCGATAATAGTGCTTACAAGTATCGATATAACCGCTATTTATCGATATCGATATATCGATGAACAGCAGTGGTATTAATAAATAAAAATTACGCTTTTGTTGCCTACCCTTAAGTTAATAAAACAAACAAAGTTATTTGAATGCATTTATTTATATATATATATATATATTAGTATGCTTACATAAAAAGAAATAGATAAAAACATATAACTTTAAGTTAACCTTGATTATACATATTGAAAATAAAAAAATATTCATAGTGTGGTCGGTGGGTCGTTTTAGGAGTGTAAAATATAAGCTTATATTGAAAGCCTAAATCATGTAAAACGACCCACCGACCAATGATTCTATATGTAATTTATCCAGCAGTCTAAGAATACGTTTACTCCATTTAGTAGCCCTTGGTTACATAAAGCGCCCTTGTTGAAGGGTTATTCAGCTTCAACATCCATCACAATTCACGTTCATTCTTCCCAAATCCGATCGAATATTGCACAAAACAGCGGTCCAGTTTGAGACGTAAAACGTATATACCAGCACCAGATATTTAATGTACACAAGAGTAGAACTCAACCAGATGTATTTTCAATTTGTAAAATGCACATTTTGCAATTTTAACTCAAATATAAAACAGTTTTTTCAATTCCAATATTTAGAAAAATAACAATTCTGAAAAGTGTCATTTCACATAACAAAACAAAACAAAAGAGTGCTCATGTCATGTCAGACACATATCATAGCTATGAAAGAGTATAGAAAAATAATTAAGATCTGCAGAAAGAAGAGGGTTCACTGGAATTAAGTTCAATAGCTAGGCCAACCTAACAATTTTAAAAAATATATCGAACTGCGGTAATGGTTAACAGCCGTACAAAAACTTTTGTCCACTGACTGGTTACTAATAACAAATCCGTCACCGTAATGTCTGTATGTCTGTCTGTCACTCTGGCACTCACCAAAAAGTCTCTAACACTAGATTTCTGTATTTTTTTGGAAGTATTGATAAAATACATTGTTTGCTCTTCAAATTATGTTTTGATTTTTTTTAAGATGTGCTTCCCCAATTAAGAAAATCAAAAAAGACAAGTGTATTCAAGAAGCGACTAGTAAAATAATTAAAGATTTGAATACAACTGGGTAAGAAATATACAAATTCACAATTGATGCTTTAGTTTCATTTATTTTCAGGGCTGTAATAATTCTCGTAGAGGAACTGTCTGGTAAGTATGCGATGCGACTTTTATGAAGATAGTTAAAAGTCGCATAGCCAGCTTATAGTTTCTTTACAAGAATCAAGAATATATTAATATTATAATTTAAAGAATTTGAAAAATAAAAAATTTAGGTGAGCATGCCAAAAAAAAGCCCAATATAAGCTTACAATTAAGAATAAAACGTCGGTGCGCCGACCAAATCCGATATGTGCATTTTTTTGAAAAAAATTTTTTTTCGCTAGGTGGCCTTAGTTTTAGAATCTCTATTCGTTACAAAAACCCGTATGTGATTTGAGGGCTTAGTTTTCGAAAAACCGATCCAGATATGTGCATTTGTTGATTAAAAAAACAGCTATGTGCATAAAAGCACATACGGAATTTGGCTTTTACTTGTAATACTACTGCACATATCTGTTTTTTCCCTGAACATGTGGCATAATACACCACACGGAAAACAGCGGTAAGCTGGAAGATTCGAGCTCCCGTCACCGTGGACTTGACCAGCACGGAATAAATTTCGAGCCAGGCAGATCCATATTTTGTCTGGCCTCCCTCATTACTGTCAAGCAGTACACCCTGCTCCTCATTCGGCTCCAGAGTTAGCACCACTGCCGAGCTTCCTCAGGCACTTTTTCGGCTTTGCCTGCTGCGAATATCTCGCGTCCGCGGAAAACGAGGCCTTGACTCTGCCACGCTTATACTCGACTATTCAGATTTGGGCTGTTTGCCTGGGGCCGATTGTGAGGCCGACGAAGGGCCAGCTGGGCCGAGGGATGTCGGGACGTAGCTGGAGCAGGCTGTTACCGTGCGTCTTCGGCAAAGTACCAGGGCAAGGAACCTGCGTCTTTTTGTCTTTGCCTTACCCTTTTCCTTTCCCCTGGCCAGGCTCAGATTTGGAGTTGGGACAGGAGTAAGTCTCGAAACGGAGACAGCCTCGCCACGGCCTTAGTTAACCTCCTATCTGCAGCAAGAGGCCCTCCTCCAGTACCTCGAATCTTGCCGACATCATGATACTTACTTGGACCATGATGCCGTGGACTTTGTCATCTACTGGAACTGCTGCAGCCTGCCCCCCTTTTTTTTTAAAGGCGGAGAAACTCCTAACGAGTACCATGCAGCCTCGGGGGGAGCCGCAGGGTTATGTAAGGTTCGCAACCACTAAAACCCCGCCGGTGTCATCTTGGCTGTTAGCAAGGGGGTCACGGGAGATTTTTCGATCTTTATGTTCAACTCCGAGACCACCTCCAGCATTGGCTCTTCGGCCGCTTCTCGGGGGGACATAGTGATCGTCCCCCCGAAGCGTGGATCTCTTTCCCAACGCTCGACGCCGGAGTCGGGACCCCGCGTTATGTCATCCTTCTCGGGGCCGTTATATGACTACACGAGGCCCCCGCCTCGTGCACCCTACGACCCCGGGGTCCCCTCTTAGTCGCCTCTTACGACAGGCAGTGGATACCTCAGTCATACTAATCTATCACATGAGCAATTCCACCAAAATTTGTACATTGGCCGTTTTGGAATGTCCCTAGCGTATTTTATTTTTTATGGAAATATGACTATAAGCAGTTTTTTGCCGGCGTCAGTTTTATATATTTAAGTATCTAGGCCACTTCTTCCAACTATTGTCGAAGATAAACTATTTTAAATTAATTGTTGAAAATTCTGAAATTTCTTCCCCCATACTGTCCCTAACTTTGGTTGTCACATAACGTCTTAGTTTAGAAAGTGTTTTTTCTAAATCATCAGTTGTTATTATTTTATCCAACAATGTAATTACTTGGCTTAATAAATATCGAGATTAAATTAAAAAAAGGGTTTAATAAGTATTTTTAAATGATTTATTTCTCTTGTCCATGAAATTTCGACAATCCTGACATGTCAATATAGTTACGCTATTTTCTCAAATTTCCAAAAGAAAATCTTTGTCCATATTTAAACAATTTTTTATGTACTGGCAGGCCGGTGGTAATAGAATATTTAAAACTGACTTATCTTTTTTCTATAAAAAGATAGGCACCAACTTGTGAGGAGCGGTTGCACGTTGTGAGTTTTTTCTACACTTTTTGTCAATATAGTTATAACAATTTCCAGATATTTTTATATGATACTAGTACTGCTGATTTTAGTGGCTAATTTCTATGTTATCTACGAACAAATAAGTGAAAGATTTAAATCTGAAAATGCATTTTTCAAATAAATAATTATTTTCTTTTCAAACGGGACCCTTGCGCGTTACGTCAGGCTCGTTACATTTTGTGTTGTAACATATATCCTGACAGGATTTGTAACGAAACTGACTAGATAAAGCTGGTGACACAATGAACTGATTAGTTTCGCTCGATACATTTACAGGGTAATAAAAATTACGTCAATACATAGTATAAAATGAAGTCGCTTCCCGCGTCTGTCCCTATGTATGCTTAAATCTTAAAAAATACGCAACGGATTATGATGCAGTTTTTTTAATAGATAGATTGATTCAAGAGGAAGGTTTATAAGTATAATACATGCACAAAATAGTAATAGGTTAAGCGGTACGAAGTTCGCCGGGTCGACTAGTTTTAAAATAATAATAAAAAGCAATGTATTCTATAATGAAGACGGCAATTTACACTCTCAAATTTTCGATTGTCACAATAATTTTGGCTGATAAATATTAACTTCTTACATCATGCTACAAATTTAGCTAACTATTTTAAAGAAATATTACGCAAAATTATAAAAACAAGACTTTAAAATGTTATTTTAGTTCATTTTTACTGTTTAACTAAAATCATTGCTAAAGACAAATTAAAATAACTACTGTGATCTCAGCTTTAGCATGTCAGTATTGTTACAACAATGTCAGAGTTAGTTACTGTCCCTAAAATATTTTTTATTTTTTTTTTATTTAAAAAATGTTTCAGACGGAATAAGTATATTAAATCAATATATATATAACCCTTCCGTTACTGACTGACTGACTGACTGACAGACAACGCAGAGCCGAAACTACTGGGCGTAGCGGGCTGAAATTTTGCATGTAGGTTCCTTAGGGAGTGTAGGTGAGCACTAAGAAGGGATTTCCCGAAATTCCCACGGGAACGGAAAAAAACGGGAATTTTGTGTATATGAGAAATCTGCGCGGGAAAAACCGCGGGGCAGCCTCTAGTCTTATATAAATCGAAAGAACTTTTAAAAAGCCATACACTGGTTGTGATTTCATAATGTTATAGTAACTATTGTAGTAAAAATATTAAAAGTAAAGCTTCAAATGGGGCCTTGTCGCAACAAAACTTTTCAAGTGATCGCATTTCCGCAATTGTATATTAAAAAAAATATTTCTTTATGGTAAAATGTTAAATAGTACATAACCCATCAAATAAAAACCATTTGGAGCATCCTAACTCTTCATATAATTTTTAATTAAATGATATTTTTGTAACGAACCTGACAACAAGATTTGAGATGATAAAGAAAAAAAATTGTATTTAATTTATTCGAGCATTAATACTGAGAACTTTCTTAAAACAACATAGTTTAATAAAAATGCTAACTATTTAAGCTATGAAAACATTAAATTTACCACTTTTTTTTTTGTTACGAAAATTCAAAACGTGTACAAATTTTGGTAGAACAGCTCACATATCTAATTTGGAAGTCTCAAACCAAAACCGATATATGTGCATGAAAAGCGGGAAAAAAAATATTGAGCCTCAAATAGCAAGAACAAGACCTCTTTCATTAAATATATCAAACTTAAGAATTTTTGTACAACTTTTCTCATTCATAGAATTTTCTTAAGTTAGACTCAATTTGAGTAATCATGTTTTTTGTGCCTCCTGAAAAGTTAAAGAAATGCACATATCGCTTTCGGTCGGCGCACCGACGAAAAACAACTTTCATACTCATACATCACTAGTAACGGCTTTCACTAATTTCACTATGGCAATTTTTTTTATTTACTGAGATAGCAGTCTGATACGTAGTATCTCTAGTTGGTCTGTGGTGAGGTGAAGCCCTCGATTCAGATTCAGGAAGCAAGGAATCTAAAAAACTAAGTTTTTATACCTATCCCTATTCAAAAATAGTTCATAAATCGCGAATCGCGTCTCCGGTCACGCGCCACGCTCGCAGTGTAGGTATTTCCCGATTTGATGCATCAACTACAAAATCTTACTTCCATGAACTAGGTACCTACCAAGTCACCAAGTCTACGAAAGTACCTAACAATAACAAACTAAAATGATCGTCAGGATCTTACATGAAACTACAAGCTAAACTTTTTTAACTACTTGTAAATCTACTAATTAATGATGGACCTATATATAGCAGTTGTATGCTCTTCCAACATGAATCGTAGTATGGAGGCGCATGCATTTCTCCTAAAGAAAGGTTTCAGAGTAAAATCGTTTGGTACTGGTGAAAAAGTGAAGCTACCAGGGGCCTCAGCAGACAGGCCAAACTGTTATGAATTTGGTGTTCCTTATGATGACATATACAATGACTTATTAGAGAAAGACAAAGTATACTATACACAGAATGGTCTTTTGCACATGTTAGACAGAAATCGAAGAATAAAACCCTGTCCAGAAAAATTTCAATCTTCTGATGAGAAGTTTGATATAGTTGTCACATGTGAGGAGCGAGTTTATGATCAAGTTATAGACTGGCTTGGGTCTAGAAAGTCCACGTGCAACCAGCCAGTTCATGTCATTAACATTGACATTCAGGATAATCATGAAGAGGCCACTATTGGAGCATTCCTGATTAGTGATATGATTACAAAGCTTTCTCAGAGCATTGACTTAGATAATGATATTGATGAAATGCTTCATGAATTTGAAGCGCAGTGCGTCAGATCAGTAACAAATTGTATTATGTTTTATTGATACAATGTAAAACAACATGTGTGGGCATGCACCGCATGCATGTTGTTATGTTAATATTTCCAATTTTACAATAAATGACAAAATTTAAAACACTTATTTAATAATTTCTAAAAAAATCTATTTTATAAATGTGGTTAAGTTCGTACTTACTATTTTCTCAAGATAAGTTATCAGAAATGTATGCACCATAATCAGTAATATGGCCAGCCACCTGTGGTGGTAGCATGACGGACAATTAAACATAATATCTTTCTGTCACTTATGTTGATTCTCCATACATTTTCCCGCATTTAAATGTCAAAAGCGATTAAAAGTGACAGAAAGATTTAACGAATAGTCCGTCATGCTATGTAGGCTAGACCCTTCCACTTTTGGATAATGAAGTACCTACCTTAAATATTATAAACTTGAACCTGTAACAGTATGAGACAAGCACTGAAGCAACTGTATTGTACTACAAGTGTGTCTATTACCCTAGCCAGAAAGTACATCGCATCAAAATTTCGAAAATGCCAATAATCAGTGCATCGGACGCAGGATTTGTGCGCCAAGTGTCAAATTTGTGCATCCAGAGGTTTTGGAGTTATAGGCCAAAAACAAATCCTGCTGGGAGAATGTTCTCCTGGAAACACTTGTATCATGAATGTATCATTTTATTTTTTCTCTCAGCCACCACCTTATACACAGTACAGTAATGGCTGCAGTGTTAGGTGCATAACATACAAGAGTGGGATATGGGAGAGCACAGCATAGTACATTGCTGTTTTATTTAATTCAATGCAAAATGTATGGAACAGGTTACAAAAGCATACCCGAGCACAGCTATCCTTTGTTTATTTTCCAATATGAAATTGAAATGTTTTGAGACATTAGCATGCCTGTGCAGTGCCTTCACCTTACACCTTCACTGTGTGTTTTAAGCCTAAGACTGTGTAAGACATACCTAAATAATATTGAGTTTAATTACCTATAGGTACATATTATTATATCGTAGCTAGCCCATGCCACAGAACAAGGAAGATAGATATAGATAACATATTTATTTTCACTTATAATACTAATACATACAACATAAAATACACATAAAAGACAAATAACAATTTGACAAATAAAATGTATATTCCAAAAGGTGCGAAAAGTATTACAACTGAAAAAAGGCCCCAACTCAGCATCATGTCACAGTTTCCTGTAACGCTGGTATTCTGCCGGCACCAAAATGGAGTGTGGGCGAGGTGAAACATAAAGAAGAAAATATAATGTAAAGAGATACTAATATGGGTAAAGAACTACATATAAACTTCAACATTAACAATATAATAATGGTTCCACAAGTCTAAAAATAAATAAGATTTTTGCATATAATATAAAGGATAGATTATAATATAGTTAATATAAAGAGATGAAGAAAAATTTAGGTAGGCAAGTTTTGCTTTTGCATATCGAGCAGATATTTTTGGTATGCTGATTTAAAAGAATTGACCGAAGATGTTCTGCCTATACATTCTAAGAAGTGGATTTTATACTTATTAATTTGTTATGTTCTATTCATTTGTGTTTATGTAGACTTATGAAATTTGCTTACTGATTTTTGCTGATGTGACACTTGTTTTTAACCTTTTAACCGCCAACCACTTGATATGAAGTAGTCACAAAGTTCTCCCACCACGCCAAGCACTTCTCTGGAAGTAGCTTACATTTTTACATTTTATGACCCAACTATATGTTCTAAAGAGAAAAATCCAATTGGATACTGTTCTTGAAGCTTCTGTGAACGAATTCATATTAACAGATGTTGTGAAAAGTTAATAAACTTAGAATAATAAGACAATAAACTTTAAGAAACTTTCAAATGAAAAATAGTGTGCTCTCCCACGCCAAGTACTTTATTGGAAGTGGTCTAGTGTTGTGACATTACTCGGAATTTTCTATGATTCCTAACAAATATATTTTTTAAATTATTATAACTATACACTTTTTCAACCATCTCATAACGTGTACCCATAGTGCGGACTGGAATAATATAATTTCTATTAGAATTTACTATTGATTCCTCCATTGTAGACATAACAAATCCTGGCCTTTGAAAATGTCGACAACAATTAATAAGGCAGGCGGGCGGCTCTAGCGAAGCAACCCGTTCATCAGTTGTTTGATATATATCGTACGCCAAGCACTTGAGGTGAAGTGCTGCTGTGACGTCACACAAGCAAGACAAGTTTTTTAGTGCTGTGCTAAAGAGTGGACTTTTTGGTACATTGTGTCTAGACTGTTGGTACGCTCAGCGTAAAAATTAGTGAAAGTACATCTACAGATGAATTGCGCTGCGCATTTTCCAATGGTTTTAATTAAAAACTAATAAAATACTGTTGAATTGAATTAAGTCAGTTTGGATTTGGTCGTAAAGGTACCTACCTACTAATACTACGTTTACTTCGAAACGTACTTAGATCTACAAATGGTCATCACAGATTTTTTACAAACATCCATACATAGCTGGGTAAACGCTTAAATAGACACCATAGAATTGAATATTTGCCTATAGAACCAAATCAAGTCTTTTAAAAAAAAGCTTTCAACATTTTAAACGGTATTCACAAAGTAATTTTTTTCATAAATACACCAAAATTCTTATGTAGTTGGTACTCAGTAAGAAATACCCAGATAAACTTTAAAAAAAAATGGCAATTAATTCCATAAATGGGTTTGATTTGTTTGCTCAAGCTTTAGGTAGCAGTACTCAGAGACAAATAGTTGCCGCATTATGTTGTCTTTGTGTGTAAGGCATGTTGGATAGGCAGGCACCCCGCCTATGCGTTCATGCTAAAACAAAAGCGTCGATTCCAGGTAAGAATACTCTGCAAAAAACCCTTTACAAAAATGTGATTTATGACTTTGTTTACCTTAAAAATTATTCTTTCCCACGGCTTCTACTACTGGAATACAGATTTGCAGAGAACCATTAGGACCTTACCTCATAATTTGTTTTTTTTTTTGAACTAGTTAAAGGTACATTAAAAAAAACTACAACATATATTTGTTTACGTTCTCATGTAAATGAGATACTTCAGGAAATTAAAAAATCTCTTTGATGAAGTGTAGAGGTTGTAAAAAGAGACTTTATAGTATTTTACAATTATTTGTAATTTTTAATTTAAATGTTAGTTATGTCCTTAAAATTAAAACAACCTTTGATTTTACATAGTTCTTTATAATGATGTTTTGGATACGATGTTATCTATGATTGATTTATGGCAATGGTCGAGGGAAGATTAGCTACAAACATAAAATATATTAATTTTTAGATTTTAAATTTATAGAAAGTATAGTTTTAATTTTGTACATATTTTTATTTGAGGACGAAAGAGAATAATTAAAAAAAATATAATTTGCCAAAAGAAAACTAAGTACTTATATATTTTTTTTATACAGAATTAATTACTTACGTATTTATACAAAAACAAGAGGCTGCCCCGCGGTTTTTCCCGCGCAGATTTCTCATAAACACAAAAATCCCGTTTTTTCCCGTTCCCGTGGGAATTTCGGGAAATCCCTCTTAGTGCTCACCTACACCCCCCAAGGAACCCACGTGCCAATTTTCAGCTTTCTACGCCCAGTAGTTTCGGCTCTGCGTTGTCTGTCAGTCAGTCAGTCAGTAACGGAGGAGTTTTATATAAATTGATAGAAAGAACGCGCGTGCGGTCGGTGCGAAGCCTAGATCCCTCTGAAGGGGCACGATGAGGACCGATGCGCTCGCGACACTATGGGCTCCGTCCGCCCCATTTATATTGTCTCCATAACATAATGTAAGGCCCCTGCAAACGCAAAAGCGGAGCGTTTTCTAATGGTGGCGGAAACGCCAACGGAACATTATTTTTAACCGACGAAAAAACAAAAAGGAGGAGGTTCTCAATTCGTCGCGTATATATATATATTTTTTATGTATGATCACGCATAACTTTTTTCTGTGTGGACCGATTTTGATAATTCTTTTTTTAATCGACAGGGTATACCTTGAAGTTGGTCCCATAAAAATTTGGAAATAAAATTCCAACCCTAAGGGTGGACAAATAGGGGTGACTTTATTGTTCACTCACAGATTGTATTGCCGTGTTGTGATTTACATGAAAACTGCTAGGTATAATTATGAGTCTTTTTATATGAATGTTAATAATCATAATCTCAGCCGATAGACGTCCACTGCTGGACATAGGCCTCCCTCAAAAATTGCCTCACCGACCGGTCGTGATCGAACCTCATCCTGTTAGTCCCTCAACCTTCACCAGGTTGTGTGGCCACCTTGTGGGGGGCGACCACCCTGTGAAGGGTGATTAGCTAGGGTCAAAAAAAGTTAGCCAAAAAAAAACTGAAAAGCAAAAAAGAAAAACTTTTTATCAAAAAATTAAACCGCCGAAAAAACTGAAAAGCATTAAATAATAGGGAAACATTTTCTATTAGGCCTTAATTTACTCACTTCTTAAAGTAATTTTGGATAACCAAGAAATTTTGAGTCAGTGCCACAGAATCAACGAATAAAGATCACTAAATTACCTGAAATTCAAAGAAATAACCGAAAAACGTGTGCCGCTGCGCAACAGCTTTACGTAAATAATGAATTTGCTTGTGTGGTGTGGCGCCGACTTAAAATTTCTAGGTAATCCAAAATTACTTTAAGAAGTGAGTAAATTAAGGCCTAATAGAAAATGTTTCCCTATTATTTAATGCTTTTCAGTTTTTTCGGCGGTTGAATTTTTTGATAAGTTTTTATGTTGTTACGAGTGTTAGACAAATTTACCCAACAACTTCCATGTCCCAATACAACTAAATTTAATAAAGCTTCACGTCTATTGGCTTTTCAAATTATAAGCTTTACAATACTACTATACGTTTTTTTACTAACAACTATAGCTTTTGGAGTATACATTGAGGTGTGTTTCCATGCCCGTTGTTCAGGTATGATTCAATGAAATATCCCGCCACGCTCATGACAAAAATGGTGCCTTAAACTGTAACGAGAAATGCATCACATCACATGTGACTCATGAACTTAAAATTATTAAGTTACTTGAGTGAGATTATTTTGATTGATACATAAATCTTTTTATTAAAAACTAGTCCACCCGGCGAACTTCGCACCGCCTAACCTATAAATATCTTGTGCACGTATTAAACTTATAAACCTTCCTCTTGAATCACTCTATATATTAAAAAAAAAACCGCATCCAAATCCGAAGCATAATTTTAAAGATTTAAATACAATCGTATTTGTGAATATAAGATTAAAAAATATGGTACAAAAAAACTATCGACTCTGTGATTACCAACCCTTTAACGAGATCGAACTTCGCAGTTTTTGTGTCTCTCCAGCGCCGAGTACTTGATATGAAGTAGTTAGTGACGTGCCACCGCTTTAGTTTGGTTTATAATTCAGTTGAAAGTAATCAGACAAAACTCCATAAAAGCAAATTCTAATTGGGTCTCTAGCATTACAAAAGTTAAAAAAACGGGAAAATGTTTAGCTTTTCGCATATTAATCACTCCATTGTTTATTTTATCTCACATAAAAAAATTGATTGATTTTGTGTGTCGATTGAATTTTGCAATCACTAATGTTTTTGAAGGTAAAATGCCTCGGCGTGGGGGAGCAACCTTCGTTTATTTCTCGCGGCGCCGAAAAGGTTAATGAATTTCCAATTTGTAGTATGATTGGTTTATTATACAGATTGTAAATGTGTGTAACCCACATCCGGATTTATATAAATAAAATAGTATTAAGATTTTTGTAAATACTTATTTTTTATTTGTATCAGTTGAGGTAACATAGATGGTAACAATGGCTACATGATATAACAAATGATCATTTATAAGCTTACAATAATGATCTATAAACTAAAATAATATCAAAAAATATAGGTATATGTACTTAGTTCTTAACTTTGTTTGAAGATAGGTAAATACATTTTTTTATATAAAATTAAATTAATGTTTTAAAGACATTGTCTTTCAAGTTGAAATATTGGAATAATCTTATCTCTGCATATCTGAAACAAATATACACCAAGTAATTAACAATCTGTGAACAAATATTGATTTAGATCAATGATCCCATATAGGAGCGTCTTGCGGGGCTAAAAAAATATTGCTTACGTACACGACAAGACTGAAACGAGACATATCTCGCTAATATTATGAAGGCGAAAGTTTGTGAGTGTGTATGTTTGTTACTTTTTAACGTCTAAACGGCTGGAGCGATTTCAATGAAATTTGTTATGGTGTTAACTGACATTAACACATAGGCTACTTTTTACTGCGGTAGTAGTAACCGTGGGTAGCACTGCTGGACACAGCTAGTATTATTGTTATTACAACCGGTACTAGCTGTCCCGGGGATCTTCGTATCGCGCCTTACAATTTGTATGGGGGAAAAGAAATGTTTACTATTACTAACTTTCTCTCAATTTTTCCATATTTTCTCACAGGTAAGTGATACAAATAAGGCCTACCTTATTTTAGGTGCTTCTTACTCAATAATATCTATTAAAAAACCACATTGCCGTTTCGACCGCGCAACCAAGTTCTGAAAAAAAAAAATGAATACCTACACTGAGATTCTGTCGAAATTTGTCAAAACTTAATGGTGAAAACCAGGAATTTGTCAAAGCATAAATAAAGAAGTTATGAAGGTTTGATGGTGTCCGCGCGAACGAAACAAGGAGAACCGCGCGGACATTGAGATCTAGACTTCTGGAAGGTTTAGAGACCTGGTTTTTTTTGTCAAAGCAAGGTTCAATTTGTCGAAAAATGTCGAAGTAATAAAATTTTGGATACCTCTAATACTTTACTAGATAATGACCCTTCAGTCCCATGGCCGCGCGAACCTCCAATTAAGGTTCCTTTAGGTTCAATTATTTTCGTAACTATGCGTCCAAAACAGCCGGAATCGGTGTTCAGACCTTTATTTTAATTTGTCGAATCTTATGAAGGCCGAAAACCGCCGATGTCTGTTTTTAGTCACACAAAATCCCTGAAAAACTTAACCTTCTTTCCGCGCCAACGAAACGCTTCTTAATATGGTGATAACTACTTAACTAAGCTAGACTAAGATATGTTTCATATATCAAATTATTTGACATTTAAGGCTCCTTCGAATGACACCTAGCTAGACCGCTCAAGCCCACTGCAGCGAGAGAAATTTAAAAAACTTTATCCTACTCAAAAAAGCCACCCTACTTAACAAATTTAGGAGGTAAAGTTTTTTAAATTTCTCTTTCTGCAGTGGGCTTGAGCGGTCTAGCTAGGTATCATTCGAAGAAGCCTTAAATGTCAAAGAATTTGATTTATGAAACATATCTTAGTCTAGCTTAGTTATCTAGTTATCACCATATTAAGAAGCGTTTCGTTGGCGCGGAAAGAAGGTTAAGTTTTTCAGGGATTTTGTGTGACTAACAACAGACATCGGCGGTTTTCGGCCTTCATAGGGTTCGACAAATTAAGATAAAGGTCTGAACACCGATTCCGGCTGTTTTGGACGCATAGTTACGAAAATAATTGAACCTAAAGGAATCTTAATTGGAGGTTCGCGCGGCCATGGGACTGAAGGGTCATTATCTGGTCAAGTATTAGAGGTAGCTAAAATTTTATTACTTCGACATTTTTTGACAAATTAAACCTTGCTTTGACAAAAAAAAACAGGTCTCTAAACCTTCCAGAAGTCTAGATCTCAATGTCCGCGCGGTTCTCCCTGTTTCGTTCGCGCGGACACCATCAAAACTTCATAACTTCTTTATTTATGCTTTGACAAATTCCTGATTTTCACCATTCAGTTTTGACAAATTTCGACAGAATCTGAGCGTAATCATTTTTTTATTTCAGAACTTGGCTGCGCGGTCGAAACGGCAATAAAACCACAACAGCATGGTTAATTACAAATATGCATATGAGTTCTACAATACTAAGTCAAAAAAGAAAAATATCTCTCTCTTTGGCCATATTAAATTACCCCTATTTAATATGGGCTATAACTTCTCGCCTCAAATATCTCTAAAATTAAAGATCAAAATAATTAAAAAAAACTTGAATATTGTATCGGTAACTTTAATTTCTCGGATACCTAATAGAAATTTAACTCTTATATCTTACTAAAATTGTTAAGTAATTGTAAAAAAAAAGTAGTTTTGGCCTGAAATGTGAGTGTGGTCTCACATTTCAATGTTCACAACGACTACTTCACGGGACATCGATCAGAATTATTCTGGAGCAATACCTTTATTTCTCACTTCACTACAGTTTTCCATAAAGGGCACATTATTACACTAATTCCATTTCATAAGATTATTTTTCATTTCTTATGATGAATTTGGAGACTTCCCACTCTCCGTATTTTCGCAAGCTGGAAGTGCCACTGAGTGCTCAAGTAGAAAAGCCAGCACGGAATCAATACTAGCTATAAATATGGTGCATGTTGGTTCGACCCAGCATACTCCAGGTGCCCGACGATGCACCTTATAAGGATGCTCGCGAAGAGCTTTGCGCCTTCGTTTAGCAAAAAGTCCGACGTACGGAGCGCGCCTGTGGAGAAGAACCAGCTTGCCCTTTTTGGCACTGCCGTCAGAAAGAGTTTTGCTTCCAGTCCAAAAACAAGTTACCTGGAAGAAATCGCTTAAAGCGATAAGGTCGCCTTTTGTCAACTTACTGTACTTATTAATGTTCTTGTTTTTGTGTTTTTTGTGCAATAAAGATATTATCATTCATTCATTCCGACAAGGATTTGAAAATCTAGCTTAACAGCCCATATTGCTGAAGGAGGATTCACTTTTTGGTAGAAAGCAATTTTGATGTAACTTTCTCATTTTGTTGTCCAAACTTTTTCTAAAAAGCACTCACTAAAGGCAAAAAAAAAAGAAATTTCATGCTTTAGTTTTTTTAAATACACCATAACCATAATTATAAAATGCCTCCAAAATATACTTACATTACGTCACTTGTTAAAAATTCATAAAATAAAAAAACTGCTAAGTAACCTAATTAAGGGGCGGCAAAATTTACTGCCGCCCCGGGCGACAGACACCCACGCTACGCCACTGCTGGTAGCATAATCAATTATCTATCCTACTGCAGAATTTCAGCTTTCTACATACATACATACCAAACAGCTGTAGTACATACATACCAAAAGTTAAGTTAGAAGAGTCATGGAGAGACAGAAATAACAAATCTATAATTACTATGTAAGTATACATAATTATAAAACTATATTCCTTTAAATTTAAATAAAACAGACAGAGACTGCATCGTAGGGCTCCATGGAATGCCTTATTTTTGTTTTAAGGGGCTAAAATTGGGAAAACGGCGAGAGGAGTGTTCGTATATACGACTTTAATAACACTTAAAAATAAGACAGAAAGCTATTTTTTTTTTCGTAGCTTCTCAAAAGACTGAACTACAATATAGAAGGTTTTCAAATAAAAAAAACTAAAGGGTTTTCTTATAAAAAAATCGTAAAGTTCATCAAAAACTTCAAAAACAGCTTTTGCTGTTAACGATTGTTTACTAGTTTAAAAGTAAGTTGAAGCAAAACAAAAATTGTATCATAAACTAGAAAGTCTGTTCAACTTTTATATTGTAATTACAAAAATATACATGTCCATTTTCATCTGGTTTTAATTGCTAAAACTTTACTAAAATTTCGGCGGAAATTCTCCATACTAAATTGTATGGAGGGATCCAACGGCCGAGCGGCCGATTCGATAAGCAGAAACGGGCGCCAGCCAGTACGCCTCCGGTATTGAGGCGGAGCGTACGTCAGTCGTGCAGCGTGCTTTGGCGCGCTATTACAAGACTATTTATTATTGTTTGCGCGAGGTTTGCGCAGTGAATGAGAATTCTTTTTTAGTTTGGAAAAAGTAAGTACATTTTATTATTATTATATTCATAAATTTGAGCAATAGTAGACGTAAGTTTCTGTGATTTTTTAATATCAAATAAGTATCCCTACAAATTTATATTCTGAGGGGAAAAAGAAAGCACTTATTTTCACTCAGTTTAAAAACGATATCTACATAGTACAGCTCTTAAAAATATATTTTTATATTGGGTTCTTTTCTATATCTTTCTTTTTTAAATGCAAAGCAATAAACTTTTCATTATTTTTATTTATTTTACGATTTGATATGTAGGGGTCATTGACCTTAGTAGGATTACCCACACGTCACAGTGTGTATGTACCTATCAGGAAAAATAAAAACGTAGTGCTTCTATTACTCTATCGTACACCTATATAGTAATTAATTTTTTCGCTACCTACTTTACACAATGAAACTACAATAGGTATGGACGTGTAGGCAATGTTTTGTTGCATAAGGGTTTCGTATGAAAAACAACTTTTAGGGGATATCTCTCAAACAAGAACAAATGCAATATGCAAGCCCGACCTGACATACGCGATCCTTTATCGTTGCTCGAAATTCAACACCTCGAAAAAGGTTTTTGCACATTTTTATAAAAATAATATATTGAACTTCAATTTATTTGAAAATGATGAACCTAAAAATTAATAAAAAGTTACTTTCTTTAAAAAAATTAGAGGTGGATTTAACAGAGTTCTAAATATCAATGTTATTTATTTTATTATAAAATTTTATAAATAACTGCTTGCCAGTTGTGTTAAAAAAACAACCCAGTAAGATTAAAGTTAAGCTGGGAAAGTAACTTTTTATTCTATTTAAAAAAAATGCAAGAATAGGTAAAAGGAAATGAACGTCTTTCTATGCTGCAAAAAAAGTTAAATATCCAAGAATGTTCTATGTACTGTTGGTTTGTCTAATAAATAAAATAAATAAGACGCCACCGCTACAAAGGTAATTTTTAATAAAATAACCAACTTAAAATATTAATTTACACGATTATTATTATCTATACCTACTGAAGATTCTTCTGTATGGATCATGTTACTTTCTCGGCCAGGAATGGGCAAATTAAATAACAACAACGTTAAATCTTATACAGGAAAATACATAAAACAGTTTATATGGGAAAATTAAATTTTTATTTTTCTTTCAACCCCTCCATTTTTTCTATCTTTTCTATAAATTTACTCTTTTTGCTTGCTACTTTAGCTGTGTTATGCCTCTTAAGTATCAGAGATTTGAAAACTCCAGAAGCACGGAAAAGAAGAGTAGTAGTATTGTTCTTCCAAAAGGATGATAAAACCTTGCTGAAGAATTACAGGCCGATCTAACTTTTTAGCCATGTTTACAAACTGTTCTTGAGAGTCATTTGGAATCGTATTGTGCGCAAGATTGATGACTTTCAGCCACCCAAACAAGCCGGTTTCCGTAAAGGCTTCAGGACCATAGACCAGATACATGCTTTACGGCATGTTGATTAGATGTTTGAATATTCCACAGAAATAGTAGGTTCATCCAAAGAACCAAGGATAACGTTACTTTAACATATAATATTACAAAATAAAATCTAAATAAGAAGCGATGGAGTTTTTTTTTATGTTTCTTTAATCTTAATCTATAGATGCAAGCTTGTTAAAACTATGCTAAGAATTCTATTATTATTTCTTGAAATAAAATAATAACTTTTTACAATAAAATATTATGTTCAACATGTTTTTATTTCAGTTATATGAGGTGTTCTAAGATCGCTGGCAGTGAATATAAGATCGCTGTCCTAATTTTTTCAAAATCGATTTGCAAACTATTGGGTAAAAAAGAGTCCCTCTATCACGAAAACTATAACTTTTTGTTCTTGTATACGATACACTTATTAAAATAATCAAATTCTAAAAAAAAAACATGGACAGCGATCTTAGATGAAGAATATTTTTTGTGAGAAATACCCTTAATTTGAACTGATTTGAATTACTATCCTATGTCTATTACTTTAGACAACGCAATCTACGGGCATATTATGAGACTTATTTTTGCTTTTTAATGACACAATGAAAACCCCTCATTAATTCATATTTGTTTTTTACAGAAATCAGAATCTTCCATCCCCCCGCTGATAAGAATTTATCACACCTTTATGAGGCATACTGCAGTTTATAATGTAAAACTGGAGTAGACGAGTGGAGTCGTCATGTCATCATGATAAATTTTAAATCTTTTGTAATTTAGGGGATATTGTTATTATATTTTATTGTAGTTAAAATTTTAAATTAATTAAATATTTACGTGTGAGTATTTAGATCCGACCGTATGGACAGTTTTTACGAACCTGTTATTGATCTCGTCCACTGATGCGTCGTCTAGACAATCAAAGCGATTAGAGAGCTCGAGTTGAAAGCTCTCGGGGTTTTCGATCTGAGCGAGGGTAGGACGGAGCGTAGACTTCATCAGGCGGTACCGTTCAAGTTTAACGTTCACATTCAATGTGCCTCTTACTATTCGGTGATCACTGCCGGTTTTTACCCTATGAATCACGGAGACATCATTGAATATACGTCTCTTGTCGGCCAAGATGAAGTCTACGCTCCGTCCTACCCTCGCTCAGATCGAAAACCCCGAGAGCTTCCGACTAATGTCCTCATACATAGACTCTACTTCGTCATCTGAGTGTGTCGAGGTCGGTGCATAGACCTGAACGACCTTCAGCAAATATCTTTTAGATATTCTGAGTGTTAGGTATGCGACCCTGCTCGACACACTGTCGATGGTAATAATGTTGCTAACGAGGGACTTGTGGACGAGAAACCCGACACCACCTTGGGACAGTTGGTCGCCCTCCCGGTGGAAGAGCAGGTTACCCGATTTCAGGGTTATCGTGTCCTGTCCCTGTCTACGGACTTCTGATAGCCCTAGAATATCCCACCGTAACCTGCTCATTTCCTCTTCCAGCGCAACAATCATATCGTCAGTCCTCAAAGTGCGGACGTTGTGTGTTGCCAGGGCCAGTTGTCGTTTAAAGGGGTGGTAGCCGACCGTCCGGGGATTCTTAGCACCCCTTGCCCCGCCGTTACCGTAACCGCTACCGTGGTCAGGAATAGCGGGGCTGCCGGGGACTAGGGGCCTGGGCACATGCTGACTATTCATGAGGGGGGGGGGGGGGGGGGGGTTTGCCATACTCGCCACGCTTGGCAGGCGGGTTGGCGAGCGCAGTATGGTGTTGTATAACCCAGAAGACGCTGCTCCCGTCTTCTGGTGCTGTCCCTCAGCCGGGTCCTACGGCTCCCACGGGAGGAGAGGGGAGGGCGACATTCTAACGCCGGCGCCCGCGGCAATCTTCTACGTCAATTTTTTATTTGTGGCAATAATTGTTTTCTATCTTATACCAGTTGTAATTAATTAAAAAATATAATATTGAAATGCGTCTTTAATTTTTACCTTTAATGTAATCAAAAAGTAATAACCAACTTTTTGTATTTTTGCAGTGTTGAACTCTGACCGACGATCTTTTTTAACCGACTTCATTAGTTAAAATAAACAAACTTTACCTTTTATTTAGTAAATAATGAGTAGGTAAGATATTTAGTTAGATAGTTAAAGTTCTAAACAATTTTTTTAATGTTTCTAATAAAGTATGTTTAAGTACTCAACAATAAACAATTTGTACTAAAATAAAACCTATTAGGCAGTAAAAAAATTATATAACATCGATAAATCATATTATTTCGTAATCACAATTCAATAAACCCATAAATCATAGTAACGATACACCCAAGTTAATTCGCGCGAAAAATCAGATTTAAATATCGCGCCAAGAAATGTTCGCAACTCGGCCGCGTAACATTGAGCGCTAGGGTCGCGCGAAATCGGCGTTCAAATAAAGGAGGCCTAAGCCTTAAAGAGTACCCACCTTCCAAAATCAAAGTCTATATCCGAAAGTTCGAACTGAACCAAGGACCACACTCCCCAAAGGAAATGTGACACTAGCGCCATCTGCTCAACTTCTATCAGAAGTTTGTCAACAGTCACTGTGGAAACTTGTTTTGTGTTTAAATATTCTCGCAGATAATTTTCTACCCACAATCCTTGGAAACTTTTGCTTGGATATCTACTGTAGTCAATATCATCAGACAGGCCTAAAATAAAACAGTAACATTAAGATCATGTTTCAAAATTACAAAATTTACTTACCTACCTATAAAATAAACAACTTAATTTTTTTTCTTACCAACAAACTCATTAAAATGGTTTGCTATATCAAATCCCTGATAGTTGTAGGCTGCATATTCATAGTCAATGAAGGAAACTGTGCCTTCATCTTTGTTGTGGATCACATTTCCTAGAAGCAAATCATTGTGAGCAAATACTATCGGGCTCTCGGTTTTGGACAATAATGACTTAAGCCGCTCAAACTCTATCCTTAGCTTTGTTATGGATCCAAAACTTTTGACAAATCTACAACAGATATTTAATTGGGGTCAGTTTGTACATTGATGAGCCAAAGCATAAAAATCTGTAAAAAAAAATTAATTAAGTACTTATTTACATTTGGATTTTTTAATACCTTTCTTGTTTCATTGCATCTGTGAAGGGTTTAGGTAATAAACAAAGAAATTGTTCTATTTTGTCCCACACCACTGGTTCTCTAGTTACCTGAAATAAATATTGGATCTTGACATTGTTACCCAATAACCTAATAGTTTATGAATGCAATTTATGTTTTAATGAAAACAATTATTTTCCAGGGCCCACTCTTTCAGTTCCGAGATAGATACTACTACATATTATATATTACATACATACATTATTGTTATATTTACTGTTTTAATTTTTGTTTTGTAAATGTATTTTCTAATGTATATATTATGTTTGTGTTGCTGTAAATAAACATTTTTTATTCTATTCTATTAATTTGTCTAAAGAAATTTTTAATAAATAATTTTGAATTTGAATTTTTTGAATTTTTCTATTAGGTACAACATAATAAAACCTTTAAATTATTATAGAGAGATTGTTTGCTTTTAGATTTTTTTATTCATCTTTGCATTCCTTATTATCTCACAATAAAACAAATAATAGTACCTCTGAAGGCAAACTGACTTTGTGCATTTTAGCCATTTTTTGACCAACCAGAGGCCACACCTTGGGGTCCAGTACTGAATCAACATTGAGAGTCTCGCCAGGGAAGTATTCATAAGCCAGACCATTTTCAAATACTCCATAGATTTGAGGAGCTAGTCCTTCATTAAACAAACATTTAATATTTCTGAAAATAGATAGGTTAAGTACACTTCATTTTTTTAATGTTAGGTTAGTTAAATTACTGAATGTGGTTTTGCTAATTAGGGAAACAAACATTACGTAGAAAAGATAAGTTCTAGTAGTAGGTACTAAGAAAAGTTTTTAGCTATGCGGCAAGGTGGTACCTATAGAATAGATTCATTACATGTTGGTTGAACTATGAAGTGCTGTTCCTCAAAATGACAGTAGAAAAGAAAGAGACTGTATTAGTTGACTGGATATTATACAAATATAATAATTATGATAATGCAGCTTTGATTACAATAATAATAGGTATTAGGTATATACAATGGTGTTCATGTAAGTATAAGAACTTATTTGATATATTGAACTTAATCCATGTTTCTCTTTTGTGGAAGTAATACTTAGGATTATTAACCGAAGTTCAGCCTTTCTGTCTATCAGAAGATCTGTCTTGTTACCATATATTCGGACTAGAACAACTTCTTCTTTACTTTCTGGTCTACTTTGGTATTGGCAATATATTAGTTTATTAGTTATACCGTCTGTAAATGTCTGAAACAATTAATATATTTTTTATAAACTCTAAATCTAGCATTATTAGTTATGTTAGAACACAAATGTTTACGCTTTACCTTGAATTTTATAGTGTCAGAGCTCCAGTAAGGTCTTAGTACAGACAACAATTTTAAAATTCCAGTAGACATATCTTCAGAACTAACTTTTATTGGGACAAAAATATCTCCAGCCGGTAGACAAACTGATGCCATTCTAGTTAAGTAGTTAAACTTTAATAAAACAATGCTTGTACATACCTATATTAAATTTTTGATTTGATTTGATAAATTTAAATCCTAATAAAAAACTTAGGTATTCTGGTGCAGAGAGAAGGTAATTTTTTTTTAATATATAATTCGCCCATTCTGGGCAGGCAAAGGAACTTAGTCCATACAGCCAACTCTTCAGTAGGTTATTTCTTAGTATTCAAGTCTTCTGTAAGTCTTCTGTAGTTTAATACTTTGTTTTCTTAGCCTAGGATCCTAACCTAAACCATTGTAATGTGAGGGTGGTCTCACATTTCAATGTTCACACTTCACACCGACTACTTCACGGGACATCGATCAGAAATATTCGGGAGCAGCAACCTTTTTTTCTCACTTCAGAGAGAAGGTAAATAAATCAGTAAATCACTAGACGTGCCTCAGATTAATGAATACTAATAGATCAAACCTTAGTGACGTCACGTGAAGGCTAAGAAATTGTCAAATGATATCTTATTTCCTTATTATAATCCTACAAAATTAAAGTCACTAAAAATCTACGATGGTAACATTAGCAATCCTCTATCCTCTCTATGACGCGTTATGGTTTTTGCTGGTTTTTGGTATTTTCAAAGGTAAACATCGGCAGATATTTTAATTTTTTCAAATAATTTTGTAATTTAATGGTGTGTGTATGTTAAACAAAGAAAAGCAATCATTAGGAGAATGTCCTGCATGGTGCGCAATTGCAGATCACTCTATGGAAATAAAGAAAACTTGGACGAAAGAATCAGTTTTCACGCGTGAGTATTTTTCCTACAAAATAAACTTAAAAATGAAATGAGAATTAGAGACAATACTTCAGAATGCTTATTATAAGTACCCAACGTGATTCATTCACTTTAGAACAAAAATAAGCCCAAAAATGTAGAATTTAAACAATTCTAATTTGAGGCTATTAGGGCCGTCAAAACAATCAAGTCGATGAATGATTAAGACGCTATAAGTTTTGAAGGTTTTTTAAATCAAGTAATTCTCTTAATCTATAGGAGGTAAAGATCTGGAATTTCAATATAACCTTTTTGAGGATATAACAAAGTTTTTTATAATTGAGAAACACTAGTGGAATGGATGGCGTAGATAGGAATCGCAATACACAAAATACCTTCATGAAAAAAATCCGACAGGACCTAAGGCCGGTGAGAGACATGGCTTCAAATATGTGTTCACAAGGCACGTGTATTTTTTTTTTACTCATATTTGATCACTTAAGTATGGCTTCAAATATGTGTTCACAAGGCACGTGTATTTTTTTTTTACTCATATTTGATTACTTAAGTACGCTTTGCCGTTCCGTAAAGGCTGAAGAATTACACTGGATGAGGGTCGCTCAAGACTGGTCGCTGTGGCGTTCTGTGTCCAGCAGTGAACATCTTTCGGCTAACATGATGAATAGGAAGAAGAAAGAAATTGTTATTTGCGTCAACTTAAACATGAAAAATGTTGGCGCCCTAAATGTATTTTGTGTCTTGCGCTTCTTAACCTTCTATTATTTAATGTTAGCCTCGTACTTTTTTTTGGTCCGTATCTTAGAAGCTGGCGAGGGGATGAACAGGGAAGAATGGAAGAGGCTCCACCGACAAGAGCACAGAGAAGAAGAAGAATCTTTATTTCGCGATATAAGATTTTAACCCATATTAGCATTTTCGAAGAAAAGTTTGTCGACCAAATGTTATATCGAGATAAAATGTATTCGAAGAATTGTTCAGTCGACGTTTCGTTAATCGAACATATGACTTTTGACATAAAGTTACGGACCCGTAATAGGGGTCAGATTAGCCAATAAATGAACCGCAGAAGTTTTAGAGAAGAAACCCTTATTGGCATTTTGATTTTCCTACTTTGCGAAGTTGAAGTTATTCGTCAGAGAACCACTCAGATTTCATTTCCAATTTTCTGTTTTATTTGGATCATCTATGTTCTGTTGCTGCACCAGAGCTAGTCGTCGCCGGCGGCAGTGTGAACAGTCAGAGAGCAACTTTAAATACATGCATTACATTCCTTTACACAGAATGTTTAAGTATTGTTCGTGTCTTGAGCGAGAAAATCGCTGATAGATAAGTCGTTCTCTCGCCTACAGTGTCGGTCTCTGCTTTAATTATGCTTCGAAAAATTTCTGGTTTTCACGATTCAGCGTTGACATAATATCGACATAATCTTACCATAATAATCATTTTTTATTCCAGAACTTGGTGGCGTGTTCGAAACGGCAATAAATATTTTATTTTTATGTCCTCAGAGACAAAAAAAATATTAATAATAATAACACATCACACTCAGAGCCCCTAACTAGGAAGATCCTGTATCTAGGGAGCCTGAAACACACACAGAGACGAACATCACACCCAGACCGGAAACAATCATCGATATTCATCATATCAATATTAACCCCGCCCGGGGTCAGATACACATCACTGCCAACTGAGCCACGTAGCAGTCTAACTCGAAACCTCTTTTTCTGATAAAATACACCAAGCCTTTTTAAGTTCTTAAAATAAGAAATAAATTGGCAGCTACATTTAAAATCTGTTACTGTAGTCTGTCAATAAATAAACTAAAGTATTGCATTTGGTTGTTGAATAAGAAATTTTCTGCGTAAACACGTCCATTTTTTCTGCAAAAATCGGTAGCTTTTTAGGTGATTTTTACAGTTGTGTTTTTTGCAATCGGCGTGGAGGTGAAAGAGTTAAAATAAAGTAATTTAATTACATCAAAAGCGTATTTATTAATTTAATTCGTTTATTAAAAATATAATAAATTACTCTGCATTGGGGTCGACTTCATCAATAAAATCTCGAGGATTCTTCCTCAGAGACGCGCGATGGGCAGCCTCCACGCCAGTGTAAGTGAGCCAGCCTACTACAAAAGCTGAAATAACACAAATAAAAAATTTAAAAACCCCCGACCCAGACAGACCCCTCATCAACTTAACTAGAACTAGAGCTTATCATCTTAAAAAGATCATGGTTGCGTTACCATATACTTTTAATATCATTGAAGTAACACGGTACCAAATTTCAAATCGATAGGACATGTGGAAGGTAGTTAGATCCCCTCATAAACCATTTGAGAGCTGATTGACTTCAAACGGCAGATCAGGTCATGGTTACCTTGACATATACTTTCAATATTATTATAGTAACACCGTACCAAATTTTAAATCGATAGGACAAATGGAAGGTGGTTAGATCCTCTCATCCATTATTCAAGAGCTGATCATCTTCAAACGGCAGATCAGGTCATGGTTACCTTACCATTTACTTTCCATATCATAGATGTAACATGGTACCAAATTTCAAATTGATCGGACATAAGGAAGCTACCTATTTAGATCCTCTCATCCATTTTTAAAGAGCTGATAACCGCTGAGCGGCCGAAAACCGCCGATGTCTGTGCTTAGTCACACAAAATCCCTGCAAAACTTAACCTTCCTTCCGCGCCAACGAAACGCTTCTTAATCTACACTAACCCTCTTATTCATAAAAAGTTAAAGAGCATTTTAGTTATTTGACATATGTCAATTTAGACTGGATGTCACGTATTTATCATACAACAAACCAGAGAAGTAGACCTCCAGTAAGGCTACTTAAAATCTACTGTATCTTTATGAATAAGACGGTAATATTATAAAGAGGAAAGATTTGTACCTATTTTTGTATGTTTGTAATTAATAGGCTCAAAAAGTACTGGGCCGATTTAAGAAATTCTTTCACCAATAGAATGCTACATTCTTCCAATTTGACACAGGCTACATTTCATTTTGAAAAAAATTAGGGATCCTTGGTAAAATTTGAACAATGTAACCGAGGGTGTAGAAAAATTAGTCTTAAAATGTCTTTCGTCGAATGCGCTGCCGAAACTATTAGCGATAGAACAAAATAATGTAAAACAATATTGAAGAACATCATAATGTCTACAAAAAACTCCGCGGTAGCATATGTCCAACTATTGTAGTTATGTCACTACAACAACTTTTTTCATTTTAAACATTAATGAAAATGCTAACCAAATTAAAACCATGCTATTTATGTGTTTATATTAATCCTTATACAATTACATTATTTTATGGTCAAGATCATTTAACTACCTATAAAATAGTTTTTAAATTATTTAAATTGGACTTTACATTCAAAAGATATTACGAATTAAAAAATTCAAACAGTAAACAAAACCGCCATAGCGCCGTGGCCGTTGTTTGCGATGCAGTCTGAAAAGCGCGCCGGGCATCGCGGCGGGATGGAAAGGAGGTGGGGGGGGGGGGGGGGTAGCCGCCTCGGCTTCCATCTCTCGGAATACCGAGGAGCTGATGAACAGAACCTCCTCTGAGGAGAGCAGGCTGCTCGCGGCAGAGAACGCTCGCCTCAAGGGAGAGGCGAAGGCAGCCCGGGAGGAGGCGAGGAGCCTCCATGGAGAAATGGCCCTCCTCCGAAGGGAGATGGAGGAGCTCCGGACGATTGCTCGGTCTGGAGCCCCCTCCGCCCTCAACTTGGAGGAGGTCAAATGCGACATGATGATCCAGTTTGGGACCATGTTGAACGCGCGACTGGAGGCCCTGGGCGAGCCCCTCCTCCCGGCCCAGCGACCTCGGCCATCCTTGGCGGCGGACAGAGCCCCCTCGGCTCCAGTGCCTCGAGCGGCCCCGGCCCCTCGAGCTACCCCGAAGGCCAAAGCGGCCGCGGCCCCTCGTGCGGCCCCACCGGCCCCACGAGCAGCCCCGAAGACCCGAGCGCCCGCCTGGCAACCAGAGGCGGGCACTTCTTCTGCCCCCACGTCCCTCCTCCCACTGGTCCGGCCAATGATGATGGCTGGACCCTGGTGACGGGGGCCAGAAGGGGCAAAAAGAAGAAAAAGAAGAGGAACAGGGACAAGGAGCGGGCTGCTCCAGTCCTGGCTGCCCCTACTCCAGGGCCGAAGCAGACGGCCTTGGAAAAGTCCAAGGCAGCAGCGAAGAAGCTGCGCACTCCCCGCACTGCGGCGGTGGTGGTCAGCCTTGGCCCGGAGGCTGTGCAGGGAGGTCTCACCTATGCTCAGGTGATCTGCGCTGCAAAAGGGAGGCTCGACCTGGCAGGTCTGGGCATCGACAGCATCCGCTTCCGTGCGGCTGCAACCGGTGCCCGCCTGCTGGAGATTTCCGGGCCTCCAGAAGAAGCCAGGGCCAAGGCAGACGCCTTAGCCCAGAAACTAAGGGAGGTGTTGCCCGAAGACACGGTGAGGGTCTCCAGACCCATGAGCAGCGCAGAGATGCGCCTCATGGATCTGGACGATTCCGTCACCCCTGCTGAAACCGCAGCCGCAGTCGCGGCAAGCGGTGGTTGCAGGGTGGCGGACGTCCAGGTGGGGCGCATCGTAAACGAGAGCGGCCTCGGCGCAGTGAGGGTACGTTACCCGACAGATGTGGCGCGAAAGATCGCACTCGCCGGAAAATTCAAGCTCGGATGGAGCATTGTCCGGGCTAGGCTCCTACCGCGGCGTATGAGGCACTGCTTCCGGTGTCTGGAGACGGGTTCCGCCTCAGGACCAGTAATGGCCACCCGGATCCTGCAGGCGAACTTGAACCACTGCGCCACAGCCATGGACCTGTTCGTGCAGAGTCTGGCGCAGTGGCAAATTCACGTCGCAGTGGTGGCAGAGCCAGCCCTACTATTTCGGAGGATTTGTGCCCAACGGATGGATCTCGGACCGCTCGCCTCGCAGCCATAGCCGTCCGTCCCTCCGCGGACCACGTGCTCCGGCCGGAGAGTATAACGCGGGGAGAGGGTTTCGTGTCCTGCATGCAGGGGAGATGCTGCTACTCAGCGCGTACTTCTCCCCTAGCCGCCCATTGCGACACTCAGAGGCAGAGTTGGCAGCGGCGGCCAAGCGCCTCCACGGCAAAAAGACGGCACCAGGCTTGGATGGAATTCCAGCCAAGGCCTGGTTCCTGTCGTTGAAGCCGGAGGCGTTGGAGATTCGGCTCCGCAGCCTGTTGCCCACCTGTATGGAACAAGGTGTGTCCACTCTGCAGTGGAAAAGGGGCAAGCTGTTCCTCATCAGAAAAGAGGGCCGGCTCGCCGACTCTGTCGCTCCGTCAGATTTCCGGCCTATCGTCCTGTTGGACGAGGCGGGCAAGCTGCTTGAGAGAGTCATAGCTGCCCGCATCAACCGACATCTTCAGTCGGTTGGGCCGAAATACAGGAGTGGTTCTTCGTCTTTATTAGGCAGCTCAGTGACGATTATTTCGTCGATCTGATCGGGCTGTATTTTTGTGACCAGCCAAAACAACATATGACTAAATTGTCTACCCCGTGCGAAGCCGGGACGGGCTGCTAGTATGGAGATAACTAGTTAAATAAGCTATACTAAGATATGTTTCATATATCAAATTATATTTCGTGGTTTCATTTTCGATATAAATCATTTCACTAGGTAGTCCTTTCACCTACAAGGCAACATTCGCACGTTCTTACAAATAACTATTAGTCGATCGATTTAATGGATATCGATTACTCGATTAATTTGAAATTTACCCATGCTCCCATCCCTACCACTCTACGCGCCCATCACTAGCAGCGTCCGCCAACGCCAAGCAGTGTTGCCACCTTAGTGGATTTTCCACTAAATCTGGTGGTTTGGAACCCCCATTTAGTGGCCATTTTTTGCGTTTAGTGGCTAGTGGATTTTTTTAGTGGAAAAATTAGACCAAGAACTGTTGCAGTTTTTGAATAAATTGGAATTGCGGTATGCTGTTACAAAGCGATGTAATTTTTTTTTTCATATTTTTGTCCATACTTCGAGGACCCTTAGTTTTCTTTGTAGCTGTCTTGAGCACCTGATTATAGTTTTTAAAGAAGATAGTTTAAGATCTAGATGGCAATAAAATTTTAAGGTTTCGAATTGGTAAATTTTTAGAAAAAGGTCGTCCCTCTCGGTATGGCGCAAAATGAAAAAAAAAAAATCGCGTTTTTTACAATGTGGGAGAAGGTTTCTTATTTCTTACATAAGCGAATTCATTAAAACTTTATTAAATTACTACTTTCGCCAGAATAAATAAAAAACGCGAAATTTTTTTAAATTCGCGCCATACCGAGAGGGACCACGTTAAAGTTACAAGTTCAAGTTAGGGCTCAAGTCTTAAAAATTGAACATTAAAAAATCCTTAAAAAATAAAAGGGCCCAGGGGGCCAAGTTTCATAACTAAAAACGAGTGACTCGTAATTGTCTTGTTAGCGATTTCGTTTACAATTGCCGCTTTAACAAAGGTAATTTCTGATGCACGCTCAAAGAAAACAGTAATGGTTAACTAAGTCGCTAACAAGACAATTAAGAGTCACTCGTTTTTAGTTAAGAAACTTGGCCCCCAGGGAGGCAAATTTCTTAACTAAAAACGATTGACTCGTAATTGTCTTGTTCTTTTTGGCGACTTCGTTAACCATTGCTGTTTTCTTTGAGCGTGTAACAGAAATCACATTTGTTAAAGCGGCAATGGTTAAAGAAATCGCTAACAAGTCATTTACGAGTCGATCGTTTTTAGTTAAGAAATTTGCCTCCCAGGTCATATATTTGGGGTAGAACGGGTCAAAGGGTCCCCTATTTACGTATGTCCACTCATCTGTCATGCACCCTAGTGGAAATTTTAGTGGTTTTCAGAGGGGGACATATTTTTGTTAGTGGTTTTCTGGTGGTTTGAGGAGCCTTATCTGGTGGATTGCTATTTCAACCGTTGGCAACACTGCCGCCAAGCCTGTCATTCTTTTTCCGTGCGAGGCAACGAAAGCACGCGTTCGGATCTTGTTCGCAAAAAAATAATTTTTCAAGATACCGAAAAGATCCTACGAATATTTTAACAAAAAATTAAGTGAGTTACTTAAACTTTGATGGATTTCATTATCCTCATACTATAAATCGAGAGACAATGTCTTATGTTACGGTAAGTTCATCTGCTTACCTACCTTCAAAAAAAAAAAAAAATTTTTAGACAGAAATTTCGAATTGAAATTCTGCATAAACTTACATTTAAAAAGTGTAAAAGAAATATTTTTGCAAAGCCATAGATTCGAACAAGAACCAGGCTGCCATAGATTCCAATAGGAACGCGGCAAAATTCAAAACTGTACATCATTTTTTATCATTTAAATAAATTTTTTTGCAAAGCCATAGATTCAAATATGAACCAGGCTACCATACTGCCATAGATTCCAATAGGAACGCGGCAAAATGCAAAAATAATCATCATTTTTCATGCAAGTATAAAAATATAAAAAGCATAATTTTCTTTTTTCTTCTTATTCCAGTAGGCGAAACGCCTTTACAATGTGAATGTGCCCAGAGCAAATATCATTCGAATATGAGGATATATTTGTAGCCGAAACTATTCCCTACAACCCATGATCAGGTCTAAATGAGACTGAATCACCAAAAATCATGATGGCGACATACCAAGTGCCAATTGCCACCACTGCATCAACAGTGACCACTTTCAATACCGTCACCAAAAACAGGTCCAAGCACCAGCAATAACTTCCTTAATGGAACTGGTAACGGTTACAACAACCAATTGAACTCGGACCCTGAGGCAAAGTTTAAATTTCCGGAACTGGACCCATAAATTTTATTAACCCTGGGCGAAGCCCTGGATGATGAACTAAAGTTGTGTGATTGAATCTACGATAATCTCTCTCAAATGGCTAGAGAAGTCAAGGAAAAAATCCTTCAGCAATATACTATACCTAGCAACTACATATTGGTTCAAGCCTCAAAGCTAAATACTAAAATACTCTCATCTCAACTTGGACTGACTTCACATCACATCGGGGAGTAGGGCCATGGCCATTCTCCTAACTCAAGATATAAAATAGAGGCAATCAAGATTCTAAGCGAGGGCTCCCGTAGTTCATGCGACCTTTTTAGCTCGGAGACACAAGCTCGTATTTAAAAGACTGCACCAGTTCTGACCAAGACGTTTTTGAATGTCTTTCAGTACAGTAAACGAGATGAAGCACTGTTCGGTGCCAAATTTTAGAGAAAATTAAATAAAGCTTCAAAATTGAACAGCAATGCCTTCAAATCAGGAAGACAGTAGTCTTCCCAGAAATACTGTTGCTTACACAACACAGCCGCCTCTACGAGCTCCACGGGCACAGCTTGGCCGCAGTTTCAGGAAAACTCAGGCCCTCCTCGCTTTGCGAAAAACAAGGGGGGGGGCGTGCCAGGGCCAGAGTACGAAGATACCACTCGTCAAGCTCCAAATTACAACGACCCATATACCGACGCAGTCACACGTTTAGAGAACGACCCAAATCAGGCCACGTGCTCAACCACCATTCTGGCAGAATTCAGTACAATATTTTTAAAATGTGTTGGTTGTATATCACAAACAATAAAGGTATCCTTAATTGGATTTGTAACAGTATAATTAAATCTTTTTCTAATTTTCCACTCGAGCAATAATATGTTCCTGTTGTAACATGGTTAGCACAGTAACAACAAGAAATGTCAATCGCAACTAATAATTTGCTAGAACTCGTATCTAAAACCTTTTTGACACCAATTCAAATGGAGGTAAGAGATTTAATTTTAACCTAAAACTGTTAAATAAATTTGTATGTAACTAAACTTCATTTCGAAATGGCAGAACAGCATGCAAGCTATTATTACATGGCATCTATTGACCTAAAATGTCTCGTAACTTTTTATTTCTGTCGCTTAAAACTAGCGTAAATATTTACCTACGTTTCCTGTTTAAAGATGTGAACACACAGAATCTTGTTATCCACCTATGATTTCAACTCAATGCCTTATCTTATTGGCTCACGATAGCCGATAGCGCCTAGAACTTTTACTAAGATTAAAGAAGGGGTCGTAGGTTACTTGCGTTCATTTGGTCAAAAATTGGTAATTTTTTGTATGTGACGATATCCTTTACATAGACCGTAGTTACATGGAATATTTAAATTAAGTTAGGTTTACACTCAAATCACTCGAGTGCTTGGGCTTTTTTATAAACTATGAAAATAGTAGCTTATAGCCACAAAATAATTACAAATTTTCAGGATTTAAGTAGATGATTTAAATATGACTATCACTTACAAGCCATAAACGTAATAAAATAATAGAATTGGTTCTGAAGTGTTCTCAACTACCACCTGTTACAATCAGAGAATTTTCACAAATGATTGGCATCCTAATGTCCGCTAGCGCAGCATTACAAAAGGCTGGTTGAATCCAAAAATACTTGAAAGGCAAAGGTACAGGTACCTTCTACCTACCTTCTATTCAGAGAATACTATGATAATTATTTTACAGGACCTGAATTGATGAGATAATAATATATTAAAAGCTCTTAAAATTTCATTTAAACACAAAAATATGAGTCATAAGTTAACACGGACTCGAGTCGTAAAGTCGTAACTCAAACTTACTATAGTAATTATATGTCATATTATTAGCAATATACTAAGCCTTAGATGCCCCGAAACTTAAACAATTTGTTAATTTTTGTTATGGGTAGATAACATATTAGCTATCAGCTACATTACCACACGAAGTTGCATACAATTTCCTAATTTCAATTAACTTACCAGATATATTTGGCCTTGGTTCGAGAAGCTAGCTAAAAATCTAGCTATTAGCATTTAGCATCCTATATTACACGAAATATAATTTAGAGGCAGATCGAAGATTTAGTTTAAAGATGCTTTTCAAACATTCTAGCGCAAAACTTAAGAAATACTTTTCTTTGAAACAAGACCCAGATGCTACAAAGGGGGCATGCATATTTTTTCTATGCCGATCCTTCATTTTCCGTTTTTCTTTACGGCCTACAAAAAATTACTGAGGACGAAACGACCAGTATTCTAGTATTCCCTTCTAGTACTTCTAGACCTGCCTGTTATCCTCCATTGATTGATATAGTTATTTCGTAATAATCACTTGAGGGCGTGACGAAAACCTATGTTGTCTACTAACAGGGACCGTCACCCTCTCCTACTCACGCTTACCCTGAGTGCCGCAGTATGCTCGAGCAGGCAATGCCAGGTCTCATTATCCCCTCAACAGCATTTCATCAGCATCTTATACTAGCCTCACTTTCAAATATTACTATTCAACAATATCAATATATGTTTTTCAATACTATGATTAAATTAGATTCTTTCGAATGTTCTGTTTTTAGTGTAATTACTTTTCCCTCCGATGTCTTCGAAAAAGACGCATCACAGGATTCACAGGGCATCATCATAAGAGCCACCGCTTTATCTCTGCTTTTAGGCAGAAATATTTCTTCGGATGATTGCATCAGCACCTTCCTTAAAGGTGTTATAAACTAACACCCAATCCACCAAAGTACACAGGTACTTGGTAAGTATCCACAATTGGTTCTCAAAAATCTCTAAAAATTTATACCAAACAAGCATGAACTTATCCTAGACAAAAGTAGCTTTACTAACATTATCTACAGCCAACAGCACACATGGTTGAAAGTCTTTCTCTAAATAACAGATTATTATAAATAAAAATAGCAATGGCATTATAATCATAAAGTAAATGTAAATTTTATCAAAACTATAGGCGCTAAATGCAATCAAAAGCTATCAACCATTGTTAGTTTTACTTAATCTTACGGTGAATCCGTCTATATATAAGACGGCTATATAACCTTAACTAAATAAATCAGACCTAAATAAGCCAATCACCTCTTAATAACTGTGAAGCGTAACGTCCTCACAGGAACACAACAGCATAGTCAATAAGCATGTGGATCAGGCAGATCCTTGCGGTGTACGGCACACACAGCAGCACGCGACACGCCGCCGCCACATCGGCTGCTCATGCTACCGGCGTCAATCTTGATCAGATCAAAAGACGACCGCCTGGACCTCTACCTCTAACAAGTTTGCTAAATTTATCAATGTCCTATGATGATTGATTATCAATTTTTTTATCAAATCTCTGACCAAATTAGTTCATTAAAAAATATACAATAAGTATATTAGTATGTTATAAATTAATGTAGCTGAGTACCTACCTACCAAGTACTTACCTAAGTAACTACGCAATGTTAAACTTTGAAGTACTCTATAAACTAACTATAATGATTACTTTTATATGTTAAAATATAGTGTTTTTAACTAATAAGATGAGTAATATTATTTAATAAGATTTGTAGGTACCTATACTAAGAGTTTAAATAAAACTAGCAAAAATTACATCGTTTCATTATCATGAAAAAATATAGACAAAACAATGTCTCTAAACATCTACCTAGTGAAATGATTTATATCGAAAATGAAACCACGAAATATATAATATATGATCAAACGAACTTCTCAAGTGAAGTTCGATCAATATTATATGAGTGGTTTCATTTGAAGATATAAATCACCCTCCCTACCCAAATCCCGAGTTTTGTCAAAAAAGTCAATAAACGACGTAATTTATGCCAGAAATCTATCTCTAAAAAGAATGACAGGCTTGGCGGACGCTGCTAGTGATGGGCGCGTAGAGTGGTAGGGATGGGAGCATGGGTAAATTTCAAATTAATCGAGTAATCGATATCGATTAAATCGATCGACTAATAGTTATTTGTAAGAACGTGCGAATGTTGCCTTGTAGGTGAAAGGACTACCTAGTGAAATGATTTATATCTTCAAATGAAACCACTCATATAATATTGATCGAACTTCACTTGAGAAGTTCGTTTGATCATATATTCTTTGACATTTAAGGCTCCTTCGAATGACACCTAGCTAGACCGCTCAAGTCCACTGCAGCGAGAGAAATTTAAAAAACTTTATCCTACTCAAAAAAGCCACCCTACTTAACAAATTTAGGAGGTAAAGTTTTTAAATTTCTCTCTCTGCAGAAGGCTTGAGCGGTCTAGCTAGGTGTCATTCGAAGGAGCCTTAAATGTCAAAGAACTTGATATATGAAACATATCTTAGTCTAGCTTAGTTAACTAGTTATCACCATATTAAGGCGGTAACTCACGGTATGGCGCGAAATTCAAATTTTTTCACGTTTTTTAATTATTTTGGCGAAAGTATTCATTTTTAATAAAGTTTAAATGAATTCGCGTACGTAAAAACCTATTTCCCACATTGTGATATATCGTTTTTGAAAGACAGAGTTACCGATTTTGTGTATATTCAAGGAACTTGTTTTTTGGCCTTTTACCCCTTAGACACAAAATCTGTAGGTCTGTCTTCCAAAAAAGTTGTATTGCAATGTGGGAGATGGTTTTTTACATACGCGAATTCATTTAAACTTAATAAAAAATGTATACTTTCGCCAGGATAAATAAAAAACACGGAAAAATTTAAATTTCGCGCCATAGGAAGCGTTTCGTAGGCGCGGAAGGAAGGATAAGTTTTCCAGGGATTTTGTGTGACTAACAACAGACATCGGCGGTTTTCGGCCTTCATAGTATTCGACAAATTAAGATAAAGGTCTGAACACCGATTCCGGCTGTTTTAGACGCATAGTTACGAAAATAATTGAACCTAAAGGAATCTTAATTGGAGGTTCGCGCGGCCATGGGACTGAAGGGTCATTATCTGGTCAAGTATTAGAGGTAGCCAAAATTTTATTACTTCGATTTTTTTTGACAAATTGAACCTTGCTTTGACAAAAAAAACGGGTCTCTAAACCTTCCAGAAGTCTAGATCTCAATGTCTGCGCGGTTCTCCTTGTTTCGTTCGCGCGGACACCATGAAACCTTCATAACTTCTTTATTTATGCTTTGACAAATTCCTGGTTTTTACCATTCAGTTTTGACAAATTTCGACAGAATCTGAGCGTAATCATTTTTTTATTTCAGAACTTGGTTGCGCGGTCGAAACGGCAATGAAAACTTTCAATTAGAACTCCAAAACCGTTTCGATTGCCTAGGGCACAGCGTGGATGATGAAAATGATGAGTTCTTGAGAAGTTGTCAATGCGGTTGGAGGTAATTACTTACTACTAAGCACACTTGATCTGATGGAGAAGAGGCGTGATACGTTTTAGGAGACAACGGCAACGGATGCCTCTGCCTTCAGGCAGCTAAAGAGGCAAAGCTTTATATCAATACAAGAGACATCAGGCTATTTTATACAAAAAAAGATTATGGTAAAGAGCTATAGACCGAAACAAAGCCTCTAAGTTTTTGCTCAAGATCTATCTATTCGGCAAAGCCAGGCGAGGCTGAAGACCGAGGATGGTTGGTAGAGTACTATATCCACACCTGACATTGTGGGGGAATTCGAGAAGTTCTATGGACAGAAGTTCTATTATACACGTCGACACGACAACCCATTACTGACAGTCAAGATAAGGTACTGAGAGCAACATGGACCCGACACTATACCGAGGACATCTCGGCCGTCAGCCTGTATGAGATAAGTAGGGCTCCCCAACATCTTACAAACAACAAGCCAACAACAGCTGAACTTCAGAACGCAAGTGGTAAAACCAGCCTATAAGTCCCGTCAGAAATTCTTAAATTTCATTATCAGCTGATCACATATCCCCAAAACTGTTTACCGCTACATTCCAAGATGTCTTCAAGACTCTGGACTAGAAGGAACTAGGCATCAGCATAAACGGCGACAAAATTACTCACTACTTATGGCCCAGACCGCGAAGGATCTAGTTCAATGCTCGATGTCCTCAGTTGGGCCTCCGATCGAGTTGGTATTAGATAGAATGAACATGGACATAACAAAGATAATGTTCACCGCCCATGTAAGAACAATTCCACTCCAAATCAAAGACGAAACCTGAACCTGCAAATCGGATGTGCATAAATATAAACAAAAAGTATATTGAACTCTATATTTTTGAAAACTGCATGAATGCAGCTTTTCATATAATATTTTTATTTTGTTGATATCTATACTCATTCAAAAGATATCGACATAAGATTTTTTTTTTGGGTCGACCATTATCTATTTTATGGTAAATTCCGATTTTTTTGTATGGAAATATAAAAAAAATTGTTTCAGAAATGGATTCTTCCTCATCCTTAAATTATCCGAAAATGACACCACACTTGTCCTAGTATAGCTATAAAAAAGCAGAAATAGGGATCAATAGCGCGCGCGGCAGAAGAAAACTTCACCCCCTCCCCCCTCCCCCCAGAGGGGGGTCTCCCGCTCCCTCCCGGGCGATTCTCAGGGCCACCTAAGCAACAAGTGTGCCAAGTTTCATGCTTTAATGCTGAAAATATTGGTCGGTGGGTCGTTTTATTACCTTTGGTCGTTAACAAACCCACTACTATGGAAGGTATAGAAATAGAAAACTTTATTTGTTTACTTTACAGGTGAAAGTTACAGGTGGTAGAGTAATAATTATTTAGAGGTTACCTCTTACCTATACTAAGTATAGTATAGTACTAGTCGACCCGGCGAACTTCGATCCGCCTAACCTATATTTTGTGCATGTATATTATACTTATAAACCTTCCTCTTGAATCACTCTATCTATTATAGAAAACCGCATCAAAATCCGTTGCATAGTTTTAAAGATATAAGCATACATAGGGACAGACGCGGGAAGCGACTTTGTTTTATACTATGTATTGATATTGATTATTAAATAAGTACTTATGTTTTATTGTTCAAAGGTTTTGTGGTTGATAATTTTTTTTATGTGCTGACGGATAGCTTTGCCTTTCGCAACTTTAAACCGCAGTTCGCTAGGCGGGCGCGGTTGCAGCCCGAAAGCGGTCCCGCGACCGACGCCCACGCGCCGCCTTATCTATGTATGTAATCTAGTAATAAAAATAAAATAAACGATTTAGGTACACTTTACCTACTCACGCAAAATGTGAAATTAATTAGTTTAAGTGATCCACTGACCGAGGTGGCTAGTATTCTAGACAAAGCTGCTGCTGCCTCGCCATTGATCTGCCAGGGCAGGAGCTTGATCAGTGGGTCGTGATAGGTAAATGTACTAACGTGGTAACCAATAGACCATTCTCGACAGAGCTCTTGGAACAAAGTTTGGTAATCCATGTGAAATTGCGTTAGCAAACGGTTTTTGTTCATGTGGTGATAGTTTGTAATAAATAATCCCTCTTATGGTAGCTAACTCGCCGAAATGCTTGCCCATCGTAGAACTCTGAACGATCGATCCTGATGAGGTAGATAGGTAGGTACTCAGAGTAAGGAAACCGCCGCTACGGTAGGTAAATTCAGGTAAATAACCTCGGAAATTTATGGAACTTTTTTACTGTCATAGGTATAATAGTATAATAGCTAAAAACCAGAGAGGTTGTTGTTGTTTCATATTTATCTTTACGCAAAAGGTAAAAACCAGAGAGGTTGGAAATGGATTTTATTTATGACATGACGAGCTATCCCGGCTTACTTCGTTACGCCATATAGATGATGTCGTAGGAAGATTTGATAATCGGTTTTTTTGCAAAAAAAAAACTAGGGATTTTGCGAAAACTCGGATAATTTGATAATCGGATTATACTTTTTTTCAATCATCTTGACAAAAAAAAGTTTTTGCAAAAAACCTAGTATAATTGGAAAATTTGAAACCCTTCTTAACTAATTGCTGGCTTGTTAACTCTTATTCTGATTGGTTCGTCAAAATACCTTTGACGTTACAGAGAGCCAATCAGAATAAGATAAGAGTTGGAAAGCAAGATAGATCTAGCCAATCAGAGTTAAGAAAGGTTTTAAATTTTTCAATTATACTAGGTTTTTTGGCAAAACACTGCTTTTTGTCAGGATAATTAGAAAAAAATAATCGTTATATCAAATTATCCGGGTTTTCGCAAAATCCCTAGTTTTTTTTGCAAAAAACCTAATTATCAAATCTTCCTACGACATAGATACTTCTTAAGACTTGGCTCTATAGACTATGTTCTTTTCGACTGCCCAGAATATAGGCATATAAAAAAATAACAACAACAACAAACCACCTGTCAAAATATGTAAACAACGATAAAAATATTGCACCTTGGATTACATTATTTGAGTTTAAGGATCCCTAAATTTTTTGAAAATCTAATATAACCTATGCATTTAATTTAAAATTTGATTCACATAAATAATTATAATTTTCAGTTTGCAAACTGTCTCTTTCACTAATAGTTCATTCACCACACATAATATTTTTACCACAGATAACCTGATTCCCCTATTTTTTTCCGGACGGTGCCGTAGCGAGGCCGTCGCGATCGACCAAATCGGTATTCCCGCCACATACTATAGGGCGCGGCCACCAGCTCCGATTAGTTTGATTTTAAGGCAACTAATGCTACAGAATTACTACTATTTAGTACTTAAAGGAAAAAAATACTACTAGAGTACTTTTCGAGTTATAAGAGGTTTTTGGTGGCCGCGTTGGGAAGGATGTTTTGCAACGCGGCCACCTTCAGATTGAGCCAAAATAGCAGCAAATATAAAATTTATGAATTAGAAATAAATCTACGCAAAAACTACTTCGCAATAAACAAACTTTTGTTTCCCTGAATCTAGGAGAAACTAAAAATTAAGTAAATCCAAGTTTTACCGCGCGCAGCTTTGAGGTTATTTCCAGGAATCTCGTAAATACGCGTCATATGAAGATGAGAATTCTAACGAGTATACAACAGTATGTCTACTATTAAGTACTTAATGGAAAAAAAATCTACTAGAGTACTTTTCGAGTTATAAGAGGTTTTTGGTGGCCACGTTGCAAAGCATCCTTCCCAACGTGGCCACCTTCAGATTGAGCGAAAATAGCAGCAAATATTAAATGTATGAATTAGAAATAAATCTACGAAAATAGTACTTCGCAATATATAAACTTTTGTTTCCCTGAATCTTGAAGAAACGGAAAATTAAGTAAATCCAAGTTTTTACTAAGTTAAGGGTTACTCGGCTATGCATCGTTACCTCCCATCCAAGTTTTGTACGACAGGGTTTTTCGTGTCAGTCACTAAAAACTTGCCTCGGAAAAACCATGTCGTGCAAAATCTGTACGGCAAAAACTTCTACGTATGAGAATATGTTCACGACGCAGTCTTTCGTATTACCTACCACTAAAAACTTGGACAGTAAAAACAATGTCCTGCAAAACCTTCCGGAAATAATATAGACAATAGTCCATACAGAAAAAGCAAAATAATTGCATCCAATGATCACATTCACCAGCATATTTGCTATACTTACTGAATTTTCTCCATGCTCATTGTCCACCCACATCACAACCACTTGAGCTTCAGCAGCACGAGTGCGTGGTTACGTGACTATAGGGAACTATAGTGGTATTTGTGCACTTTGTCTCGCTGGTTGTTAAAGGTTTAATAAACCCGCCTATTTGAAGGGAGTAGTCTATACCAATATTATAAAGAGGAAAGATTTGTTTGTTTGTTTGTTTATTTGTTTGTTTGTAACGAATAGGCTCCGGAAATACTGAACCGATTTGAAAAATTCTTTCACTGGTAGGAAGCTTCATTGACCCCGAGTGTCATAGGCTATATTAGATTTTCAAAAAAATTAGGGATCCTTACCTAAACTCAAATAATGTAACCCAAGGTGCAATATTTTTCCTGTTGTTTACATATTTTGACAGGTGGTTTGTTGTTGTTGTTTTTTTTATTCGGCCAGTCTGGGCAGTCAAAAGAACATAGTCTATAGAGCCAAGTCTTTTGTAGTATCTTATATTCTATGGCGTAACGAAGTAAGCCGGGAAAGCTCGTTAGATAAATAAAATTGTTCGTGATATTGAAAAAAAATTGTATCAATTATTCGTGTTTAGAAATATTTGTTATTTTTGTATTAAAATACTAATAATAACTATCTGATGTTACTCCCAGGATACTATTTTCGTAGAGATTATAAAATATGTAAAAAATTATTAGTTATTTACAAGTTAATAATTAGATTATATCTTTTATCTTGGCAAAAAAATAGAAATGCATTTTATTATTTTTTTTCACTCTTGTTGGTAATTTTTTCCTTTATTACGGTGGAGATCTTTAATTAGTAGTAAGTAACACCTACGAAACGTCAAAATTCCTGAATTCTAAGATAGACTATACGCACACAAAGTTTGCAAGTAATGAATGGAAATGTCCCATGTTTATGCATGGAATTAATAAGTACTACGTAAAATTGGAATGCTTACTGCATGTTATTAGTCATATCAAAATGAACCATATTAGTATGTGAATAAAGTGCTATTAAAAATAACAAATATCACTTTTAATAAACGAGCTCAAGTGAAACGTCGTTTTTCGTTATGTGTTCCTTTCGTATACGCATAAAAATTGTCTATGTTATTTCCGGAAGGTTTTGCACGACATGGTTTTTACTGTCCAAGTTTTTAGTTATAACACGAAAAACCCTGTCGTACAAAACTTGGCTGTGTTAACTTGGATGGTAATGATGCACATCCGAGTAACCAAAAAATCTTATTAACTCGAAAAGTACTCTAGTAGTATTTTTTCCATTAAGTACTAAATAGTAGACATACTGTTGTATACTCGTTAGAATTCTCATCTTCATATGACGCGTATTTACGAGATTCCTGGAAATAACCTCAAAGCCGCGCGCGGTAAAACTTAGATTTAATTAATTTTTAGTTTCTCCTAGATTCAGGGAAACAAAAGTTTGTTTATTGCGAAGTAGTTTTTGCGTAGATTTATTTCTAATTCATAAATTTTATATTTGCTGCTATTTTGGCTCAATCTGAAGGTGGCCGCGTTGCAAAGCATCCTTCCCAACGCGGCCACCAAAAACCTCTTATAACTCGAAAAGTACTCTAGTAGTATTTTTTTCCTATAAGTACTAAATAGTAGTAATTCTGTAGCATAAGTTGCCTTAAAATCAAACTAATCGGAGCTGGTGGCCGCGCCCTATAGTATGTGGCGGTATTCCCATCTGAATTTTTTTTGTCGTGACGGCCCGGCTCCTATCGGAAAACCGTCGAACCGTATTACACTAAATCGTTCAGACGTCGTTGGTCTAAATCGGTATTATCGTAATGAAATGATTGTCGTTTCGATAGGATTGCGACGACTAAACGTCAAATCATTCGATCGACAGGTCGTTTTGCAAAAGTACCTTTTTATGAACTTTTTCTATAGAAAACGTCGAATTATTGATTAAGACTCGTCCGGCGTGACATCTCAGAGTTAGTGAGTTCATAATCACCATCATCTCAGCCGAAAATCGTCCACTGGGGGAAACGCTACTAACGAGTCACAGTGTGACACTTGGGAGTGTCCTCAGAGTAAGGAAACCGCCTTCATTTTGAGAAACAAATATGCTCCTTATTTCAACTGATGTGGCAGTAAAACAAAATGCATTTTTATTAATAAATGTAAATTTCAATAGTATTAACTCCCTTTGTCAATTTTTACAATAAAACTTAAAAATAAATTAATTCAATAAGGTATTTTATTAGCTCGTACATACTTGTAACAAAAACGAATAAATAAAATTATGTTAACTATGTTGAAGCAGATAGAAAGTTTTTTTTAAACTCCCCCAAACCAGATGTTTATTCCAAGATATTGGATGCTATTAATTTTATTATTGTTCCTACTTACTAAGCCTTCCGTTAATATAATATGATCTTATTTGTTGAAAAACAAAAAAAGGTAAAGGCAGTGTAAAAAAAGCAATGTAAGTACACCAAACTTGGACGACGACAAAAATTCGTGCTTGCGGCATCCACGGTGCTAGAACGGGTACGTAAAAGCCATACCATAAAGGAAAATTTATTTTTGTATAAGTAAACTGAAGGCCTATTATTTGTGACCGAAGAGTTACGCGAATTTCTTGGAATGTATAGGTATAAAAAGACGATCAAAATTACTTTAAACTTTGCTAATTCAGTATTTTATTGATCTATCAAACTGACACATTGCGCTCTTCATAAAATTTATAAAATGCAAAAAAATAAATATGTCAGTTAAATTAAACTTGCAAGCAGTAATTCAACTTAAAATAACACTGTTATTCCATATACCATATACATATACTAATACGAATTAGCTATAAAAACATTTTAAATCACTTTGATTCACATCAAAATTTATACACTTAACAACACGAGTGGTATTAGGCAGCTATATACGGTTCTGGTGGCTGGAGCATAAGACATACATTTTTCGGCTCATGAATACATTTCATCACTCGAAAACACAAGTTTTAGCAGTTGAAGGGGAAGTTTTGCACCTCGCGCAATATTCTACTGTTTTAAGCAAACAAATGGAAATATAAATGCGATATACCTATCTAGTTAAATTAAAGGACCATTGCTGTGAACAAATAATAAAAGAGTGATGTGATATACATCAGTAAATCAGTCTATAGTGAGTCCAGGGCCTGACACCCAAATTTATATTTCTAAGGAAATATTTCATGAGCGGGAGGTCTGCTTACGTATTCGTTACGAAAGCTGTACCAAGATATAAAGACGGGAGGAAACAGTAGTTTATCACGCGAGCCAGTCATTAACATGACGGGTGGCGCGCGGCGTGCGTCGCGTCGGTTCACTCGACATCCATGTGGTCGGCGTTGGCGTTGGCGTTGGCATTGGGCGCGGCGTTGGCCTCGGCGCTGGCCTCGGCGCTGGCGGGCTGGCCGTCGCCGGTGGGCGGGCTGGTCGCAGGAGGAGGGGTCTTCTCCTTAGGCTTCGGCTTGCTCAGGATTGGATTGACTGTGTTCTCGAACGTCTGAAATGTAACAATAAAATATAAAACTAGAGATTAAATTTAATATTACAAATATTCTACAAAATATCTACCTGTAAAGTAGCTGGCACTCATTAGTAAGCACAAAAATGGGTGTAGAGCCCACGCCAGCTAAGTCTGCGCGCGACTGGGGGCGCCACTGTATACGTAGTTGACGAACTTCACCCGTCATTCAAAACAAATTGTTATTTGACTGACTGATTGCACGCACTCTAGTAGTTAGCAGCAGGCACTCATCACTGAGCATTGAAGTGGATTAAGTCTCCTAGCTTAATTAATGATAAATATTAATGAGGGCGCCGGCGTTAGAATGTCGCCCTCCCCTCTCCTCCCGTGGGAGCCGTAGGACCCGGCTGAGGGACAGCACCAGAAGACGGGCAGCAGCGTCTTCTGGGTTATACAACATCATACTGCGCTCGCCAACCCGCCTGCCAAGCGTGGCGAGTATGGCAACCCCTCCCCTCATGAATGATGGAGAGCCTTGAGGGAGGCCTATGTCCAGCAGTGGACGTCCTACGGCTGAAATGATGATGATGATGATGATTAATGACAATGGCTGGCGCGGCGCTCTGCCCGACACAGTCACGCAGTCACCTGTCTCTCGGTGCGTATCTGCATGGTGGTGTGCGGCGGCGGCGCGTGGCGCGGCGCGGCGGCCAGCGCCCGGCGCGCGCCCTCCACCCACTGCAGCGCGCCGGCGCACGCGCTGCTCACCTTCTCGATGTCTGCGTCCGAGAGGTGGGCGTACTTCGCGTCACCGCTCCTGTAATCATACGTTAATACTACATTAATGCAATTACTTTGATTTTACTTTGTTTAATAGTTATTGTTACAAAATAAGTGATTGAACTGAAGTGGATTAAAACAAGTTGACTGATTACTTCAACAGAATTAGGTAGGTACCTGGGTATCTGCTTTTTATGAAAAAAAATCTCGTCGGATGAAATGAAAAGTAGAATATAATACTCTGGCGTAAAGATATTCCGCTTCTGGTTTCGTTATAACCCTCGCTTGTTTAAGTTTCAAGCCATTATTCCCTCGCATCGCTCGGCAATAAACCCTTAAAACTCTCACAGCACTCGGGTTCGAACTTAAAACCCTCATAAATAATACATTACGCCCGTGTATAATAATGTACTATAATTGTTGTTAATAACTCATTTTGGTATGATTTTTCTTGAGTAACATAATGAGCTTTTTATTTATTTTACTATCCGGTATCCGGCCGGATAGTACAAATAAGGCCGGATACCGGATAGTAACCGGATATCCGTTTCATCTCTAGTAATTACATTACTGCTGTCGATAACGTAAAGTAAAAATTATGATGCACCCACTTATACCGGTTTCTTCAATACATAGTATATTAAAACTTTTTATCAAAAAATTAAACCGCCGAAAAAACTGAAAAGCATTAAATAATAGGGAAACATTTTCTATTAGGCCTTAATTTACTCACTTCTTAAAGTAATTTTGGATTACCAAGAAATTTTAAGTCGGTGCCACACCACACACGCAAATTTATTATCTACGTAAAGCGCGATGCGCAGCGGCACACGTTTTTCGGTTATTTCTTTGAATTTCAGGTAATTTAGTGATCTTTATTCATTGATTCTGTGGCACCGACTCAAAATTTCTTGGTAATCCAAAATTACTTTAAGAAGTGAGTAAATTAAGGCCTAATAGAAAATGTTTCCCTATTATTTAATGCTTTTCAGTTTTTTCGGCGGTTTAATTTTTTGATAAAAAGTTTTTATTTTTTGCTTTTCAGTTTTTTTTCAGCTAGTCACCCTTCACAGTGTGGTCCCACCCCACAAGGTGGCCACACAACCTGGTGAAGGTTGAAAGACTAAACAGGATGAGGGTCCCTCACGACCGGTCGGTGAGGCGATTTGTGAGGGAGGCCTATGTCCAGCAGTGGACGTCTATCGGCTGAGATTATGATTATTAACATTCATATAAAAAAGACTCTTAATTATACGTAGCAGTTTTCACGTAAATCACAACACGGCTATACAATCTGTGAATGAACAATAAAGTCACCCCTATTTTTCCACCCTTAGGGTTGGAATTTTATTTCCAAATTTTTATGGGACCAACTTCAAGGTATACTATTTTTTACTTTTTTTACTTTACTATACCCTGTCGATTAAAAAAAGAATTATCAAAATCGGTCCACACAGTAAAAAGTTATGCGTGATCATACATAAAAAAAAAAAAAAAAAAAATATACGCGACGAATTGAGAACCTCCTCCTTTTTGTTTTTTCGTCGGTTAAAAATAAAGTCACTTCCCGCGTCTGTCCCTATGTATGCTTAAAGCTTTTAAATAATGCAACGGATTTGGATGCGGTTTTCTTTAATCGATTGAATGATTCATGAGGCAGGTTTATAAGTATAATACATGCACAAAATACTAATAAGTTAGGCGGTACGAAGTTCGCCGGCTCGACTAGTAATATATATAGGCTTAACATATTATAAGGAAGTTATGATAATGATGTAGATAAAAATTATTAAAATATACATTAGTGTCGAAGCCTTTTTTGATAACAGGAGCAATTGCCGAATTGTAATCGCGTCACTACGCAACCGGTGGCCCCTAAGCCGCCGCTGCTTGATGGGCTCGCCCTCCGACCGTAGAGAGACCAGCTCGTCGCTGACACTGACAGTGTACACCTCGAGTGAATGTGAACCTGTCTCACCTGTAGAGCTGCACAGCCTTGTCGGCGAGCTGCACGGCGCGCGAGTAGTCGTCGAGCGCGCCGGGCCGCAGCTCGCTCTCCAGCCGCCGCTGCTTGATGGGCTCGCCCTCCGACCGTAGAGAGACCAGCTCGTCGCTGACACTGACAGTGTACACCTCGAGTGAATGTGAACCTGTCTCACCTGTAGAGCTGCACAGCCTTGTCGGCGAGCTGCACGGCGCGCGAGTAGTCGTCGAGCGCGCCGGGCCGCAGCTCGCTCTCCAGCCGCCGCTGCTTGATGGGCTCGCCCTCCGACCGTAGAGAGACCAGCTCGTCGCTGACACTGACAGTGTACACCTCGAGTGAATGTGAACCTGTCTCACCTGTAGAGCTGCACAGCCTTGTCGGCGAGCTGCACGGCGCGCGAGTAGTCGTCGAGCGCGCCGGGCCGCAGCTCGCTCTCCAGCCGCCGCTGCTTGATGGGCTCGCCCTCCGACCGTAGAGAGACCAGCTTGTCACTGTAAACCTGTCGCAATACACACAGGTTAGCATTTATAGTAGCACACTAGAGCTACCCCCTTACCACCAAAAAAGTTAGACCGGTCTAAAATCGCCAATTTATATGACGAACTAGTGAATTAAATCTAGTCTAGTGATTAAGACCCGGTTTAACTCTTTTTGTGGTAGAGCCGACCAGTGGCGTGCCTCGGATTTCAAGTTAGAGCAAGCCTGGCCTATGATTTAAGGGATAAGTGCCTAACTCCTAAAAGAACCTAGGTTCCTAACCTACTGTAGGTATATTTATTCGTTTGAGAAATAATGCACTTCAAACCACTAACCTTTTTCTCGTCTTCCCGTCAACCAAAGTTTAAACACTCATTTAAATTAAATCAACACATTGCTCAATAGTTTGCTCCTTGAAAACATTTTAATTAAATTAAACTGCAAAACAAAAACAAACAATGAACAAACACGACAAATAAAATCGAACTATAGTGAACAGCAAACCAATTGGTGGGTTCCTCTCTCTCGCGCAGCGGCTCGCTCGTTGTACGCAAGCAGGGCTTTAGATTGCATAGTAAAGTGCTTATTAGCTACTTGCCTACATGTATGTACATTGTCGAATTTTTAATAGGTTAAAAAGAGAGAACACGGCTCGAAACGAAGCCAAATAAGAAGCCAACGAGTGCGAGCGAAACGACGATAGCGGTATTGACACATGCGTGAAATATCGTGATGCATGTGTCAATAACCTGTCAACGTCAAACTTGACAGCGTTTCTAACGCGCGCGAATATTTAAACCTCAGAATAAAGACAAGCATAGAAGGAGTCCTAAAATAAAAAGTTATTTTCATATTGTTACGCTACTTACTAAACGGCAAAAAGACTATTAGTTAGAGAGAGATAAAATATAAGAATTCTTTGCAAGTTTTCTTCTTGTCGCATCAAAGTGGTTTATTGATGACACTGGTTTATTAGTACCGTACAAAATTAAAAACCAATAATTTGGTAAATATTTGGTGGTTTGTTTATGGTTTGTTTTATTTTGACGTATAATATGACATTGTAAACATCGGTAGCAGCTCCAAAAGTTTTATGATTATTTTTTATGAAAAATGTGTGATAAATTGGTTTTGTGATAGTGAATGTTTAACTTAATGTGTAACAATCTCTTGTGTAGTGCCGGGATGTGAATCAATTGCGTCAAGGAATCAAAATCTTGATGTTTTGGTCACCTAACATTCGGTAAATCATTTTGTTTCATTGTAGACTTCTGGGCACTATTATGACTAATAAATTATCAAGAACATCTATTTTACACGCTGTTTGTCGAACTCGTACCTAAATTTATTGAATTATTACGGTAAAACACCTTCTGTAAAGGTTATGATAGTGTTGTGCCAAAATATGTTTAGACAAAAGTTATCGAACCTAAATCATCCGTTCTAACTTAAGGACAAATAAAAATCAGACATAATTATATGCTAATTGTTGTATGTTTTTCAGTTTTCAAGTAAATTATATACCAAAAACAAAATGACTGGATGCTATAAAGAGACAAGATTATAAACATTCACAAAATACTGTTTTATCAACAAATAAGATTTAAGATGGTGAAGATTATAACCTGAAACTGTAACAACAGTTTTGCTGCTGCAATTTGAATAAGTTGGTTGGTGGTAATCATAAAATATTGCCCTTTCAATTGCTTATTTTATATCAACTTAATTAAATGTTAATCGTTATCAACTTAATGTTAAAGGAAATAGGACAGAGACATTCAGTGGACAATTTATATTTCATATCTAAGAAAGAAATGCAACCAGAAAATACCATCATCTCAGCTGAAAAACGTCTACTGCTGGATATAGGCCTTAAAGAAAATATCGTGACATACAATTTGCCCATTCTGGATAAAACAGGTTTAAGTTTATCTATGTTTTTTTTTCTGCAGATCCTCATAATTGTATATGAAAATTTCAAGTTTAAGTTGCGGGATGTCGTCGTTTAAGTTAATATTCTCTAAGATACCTGTTTTCTAAAAAAAAAAGAGGAAGGCTTTAATTAATATGAATTAATTATTATTATTATGATTGTCTTGAATATAATATTTAAGAACATTTTTCTTGCTTTCTTACAGGCCTCACAAAATACTTTGATAAAAAAAGCTACAGAATATATGAACCGTAAATTTGGGTAAACCAATGCTGTAAACTGTAAACAAATAAAATTCCATGAAAATTTCACTTTGTCATAAAAACAAAAGCGCCATTGTTGCTGCAGGATATCACTTACGTATGTATTAATTGTTTACACCCAGGTTTTATAATACTTACTCTCTTTTATTAGTTTTAATTAAAACATATTATATTTTTAGGTCTCAAAAAAAAACCACAAGCAGGGATTTTTCACATACAATTACTCCATGACAAAGTGATGATCAAGATCAACCCAGGCAAAAACAAACATTTGAGGTGCAGAGTGCAGAGCAAGATTATTGAAAATGAGTGTGTAAAGAAAGAAGCACATATCATACATAATGAAATTTCCAAAAATAGATTTGTTTTACTTGTTTTATATATACATATTATTATAGGCACACATCTTTTAGTTTTAATTATTTTAGAGCTGTAATAACTGTCTAATATCTGATGTGACAGAGTTTTTTATGAACGGAAAATCTTTAGAAATAGGTAAGTATTATTATATTTTTATCAAGACACCCGTTTTATTCATTAAAATAACTTATTGTGTGCAGTGGGTTTCCTGGAAGAAATCGCTTTTATCGATAAGGCCACCCATTGCTCTTATTCTTTTTCTGTTAAAAATTTTATACGGTTTGTTTTATTTTTATTTGCATTTTTATAGCAATAAAGCGTTTTTATCTTTGTCTTTGTTTTCTTGTCATTATAATACCATACAATTACTCCTGAATTAGTTATGATAAGTTCCATAATAAAGAACCATGTCTTGTATAAAAGTATAGACAACTTGATTTAGGACAAGTTATTTTTGCCATCACTAGCTTTTTAGAAAATTAAAAATAAAAAGTCGAACCCAGGTACGGGCAAGGTTCGGAAGAGTCATACGACCCAGTGGAGAAAGTATATTGGTCTCTTTTTAACATATTCAACGGTTGCACTTGAGTAAGTAGCGTAACACAATGATGTGACTTTTTATTTTAGGACTCCTTCTATGCTTGTCCTTATTCTGAGATTTAAACTATAAAAAATACGTAAACGAAATTTTTTATAATAATTATGAGTTAGGAGAGTGTAAATGCAGTTTAATAATTTTAATAGGGCAAGCCGGGCTTCTCGGCTTATATAGTAGTAACGCCACTGGAGCCGACTATGTTTATTACAGTTCCCGTGGCAACTCCAGAAATTCCTTTCTACACTCCACCATTCAGAAACTGAAACTTAATTTCTATTAGCTGGTTGGGTAAAGTAAAATATTAGCTCGGTAGTTGGATTATGTACCTACGCGAGTAAAAAAAAGTTAAAGATTATTTAGGCGCTTTAGGTTTTTAGAATGTTCCATTACCATGCGAATTTTTGTGATTCTTTTCTTAATATAATTCGAGATCTATGTTCTTCGTCTATCTAGCTATTGTACTTTTAAACTTACAAAAAATTTTTAGATACTGTTTCCATATTTTTTGGAAAATCCATTATTATAACACCCTTACACCCCTGAAGAACCCGTTTTCTTTTTTTTACGTCGAAATAAAGTAGTATATATATATTAGAGGCTGCCCCGCTTTTTCCCGCGCAGATTTCTCATTAACACCAAAATCCCGTTTTTTCCCGTTCCCGTGGGAATTTCGGGAAATCCCTCCTTAGTGCTCACCTACACTCCCCAAGGAACCCAAGTGCCAATTTTCAGCTTTCTACGCCCAGTAGTTTTGGCTCTACGTTGTCTGTCAGTCAGTCAGTCAGTAACGGATAAGTTTTATACAGGGTTACTGGTAAGTAGACCCGACCATTTTAGGAGGTGATAGTAGGGGTCATTTCCAATCATTTTAGCCCTCAGATACCTAGGTCAAAACCCAACGGTTTTCGAGTTATTCAACTTTTTAGTTTTTTTCATAATATCGTCACCTTGAGAACATTATTTTTAATTAAATTTAAATTTTCAAGTATAAGGATGTTTCTTTTAATGCTAATCTAATCCTAAATAAATTATTTAAATAAAAAATTACTTAAATTGAAAAAAACATTTAACAATATGAGTTTTATAGCCCTCTCAACTGCAATTTTATTTTTAATTTTAATTAACGTATTTTTTTCAGTGGCATTTTTTTAACAAATTCGCCTAAGATTTTTATCGGCAGTTTATTCAAAAAACATCTACGTCTTCTAAGCTATCCAAAATGCTAGCATAGTTGGGTCAAACATCCATTATCTTCTGAGTAAATCTACACCAAAGGGGTCAGGTCGTAGAATTCGGATTAGAGAAATTTCATTATTTGATTAATAAAAAGTTATAAATCAATTGAAATGTCTTGTAAATGGAAAAAAAGGTATTTTCTATTGATGTTCCACATGACCACCTTGATTCTCGGCACACACCCTCATTATTCATCACCAACCAGCTTTCCTCAGAAACAAATTAGTTTTTTTTTTAAGACTGGCTAGTTGCCCTTAGGAAGGGTCATTGTGCTACCAGCACGATGGCTGCGCAGCTTACTTCAGTTCTACCCAACACATCCCTTGTGTTCATGAATGGTTGGACTAAAATTATTCCAACAAATTGATCAAAAAAGGCTGTCTCACCCCATGACCAAGAAGCTCGGACTTGACTCCTATTGACTTTTACGTTTGGGGCACATGCAGAGCCTGGTTTACCAAGAAACCCGCTCCTTAAAGACTAGTTGGGCAGCCGTCGTGCTGATAGCACATGACCCTCCTATGGGCAACTAGCCAGTCTTCAAAAATATTTTCAATTATTTTCTGAGGAAAGCTGGTTTGTGATGAAGAATGAGGGTGTGTGCCAGGAAACAAGGTGGTCATGTGGAACATCAATAGAAAATACTTTTTTTTTCATTTACAAGATATTTCAATTGATTTATAACTTTTTATTAATCAAATAATGAAATTTCTCTAATCCGAATTCTACGACCTGACCCCTTTGGTGTAGATTTACTCAGAAGATAATGGATGTTTGACCCAACTATGCTAGCATTTTGGATAGCTTAGAAGACGTAGATGTTTTTTGAATAATCTGCCGATAAAAATCCTAGGCGAATTTCTTAAAAAAATGCCACTGAAAAAAATACGTTAATGAAAATTAAAAATAAAATTGCAGTTGAGAGGCCTATAAAACTCATATGGTTAAATGTTTTTTTCAATTTAAGTATTTTTTATTTAAATAATTTATTTAGGATAAGATTAGCATTAAAAGAAACATCCTAATACTTGAGAATTTAAATTTAATTAAAAAAAATGTTCTCAAGGTGACGATATTACGAAAAAAACTAAAAAGTTGAATAACTCGAAAACTGTTGGGTTTTGACCTGGGTATCTAAGGGCTAAAATGATTGGAAATGACCCCTACTATCACCTCCTGAAATGGTCGGGTCTACTTACCAGTAACCCTGTATACAGTGTGTCCGGGGAAGTTATAACATAATTTTAAGGGTGTATTCTATGATCAATTTCATCGATGAAAACACCCCATATGGGGGGTCGCAACCCCCCCCCCCCTTTGTATTAAGGTTTTTATTTTTTTTTTTGCAAAAGTCGACCCCGCCTACTTTTAAATTCACAGTTAAATATCTAAGGCTCACAGAACCTTCATTAAGGTCTTGATCGAAGGCTAAGTAGTTAGGCTACCTAAGTTACTAACAAAATAACCAAGTATTGCTTTTAATTTTTTTTAAAGATAATAAAATAAACCAAAAAAAAAATTTTTTTTTGTACATTTTTTACGGTTTTTCCAAATTTTCACAAAAAAAATGTAGATACTTTTTTTATTTTTTGTGTTTTATTGTTAGCTTTTGAGTTGTTCTCCAAATTGGTATTAGATTTATTTCTCTACGTCTATTACTTCAGAAATTATCAACTACCAAACAGACCCTTCGCTTTTACCTTTTAAGATTTCAGTTTAACCCACTTTTATTAAAAAATAAAGTCAATATTTAATTCTTATGGTAGTTATTTTGGTAGCCTACCTACTTAGCCTTCGTACAAGACCTAAATTAAGAGTCCTTTTACGCGAACAGTGGTGCCACTCTAAAAAAAAAAAAACTAAAGTAAGGCTTTTTTTCAGAAAAAGTGCTCCCTTGTGCATAAAATCATGGTCCCTAGTATTTTTTTTAGTATTTAAAATAATATCTAGGTTTAGAATATTTATTTTTTACTGTTTGTTGCTTAAAGTGGCCACTTAAGGTTTATACTGTTTCATGTATTACTGTTTGTTCATAAAATTTGCTAAAAGTGGCTACTTTTAGCAAAAAACAGTAATCCATTCCATCCAATCCAAAAAAAAATTTTTTTTTTGGTTTATTAACTTAAAAAAAAAAAAAAAAAGCAATACTTGGTTATTTTGTTAGTAACTTAGGTAGCCTAACTACTTAGCCTTCGATCAAGACCTTAATGAAGGTTCTGTGAGCCTTAGATATTTAACTGTGAATTTAAAAGTAGGCGGGGTCGACTTTTGCAAAAAAAAAAAAAAAACATCATACTGAGGGAGGGGTGAGGTTGCGACCCCCCATATGGGGTGTTTTCATCGATGAAATTGATCATAGAATACACCCTTAAAATTATGTTATAACTTCCCCGGACACTGTATATTGATATACTAGAGGCTGCCCCGCGGTTTTTCCCGCGCAGATTTCTCATAAACACAAAATTCCCGTTTGTTCCCGTTCCCGTGGGAATTTCGGGAAATCCCTTCTTAGTGCTTACCTAAACTCCCTAAGGAACCTACATGCAAAATTTCAGCCCGCTACGCCCAGTAGTTTCGGCTCTGCGTTGTCTGTCAGTCAGTCAGTCAGTCACGGAAGAGTTTTATATATATTGATATATACATATTGTTTACATACTAACTCTGTTATTCATAAAAAGTTAAAGAGCATTTTAGTTATTTGACATAATTGTCAATTTAGACTGGATGTCACGTATAATTAGCATATAACAAACCAGATAAGTAGACCTCAAGTAAAGCCTATTAAAACCTACTGTATCTTTATGAATAACACGGTAACAAAAGAGTCCCGTTTTACGTTCCCGTGGGAATTTAGTATATTTCTTTCGTCCAACACTCCTACATCCACAGAGACACTTGTACACCAAATTTAACGTTAACTTACTCAAGGAAATCGATGTTTCAAACTAAATAATTAGTCCGGTAATCCCCTTTCGCATGGGAATGTAGTTAATTCCTTTCTTTCAAAACCCTTTCATCCACCGAGGAAGGAAGTCGATTTTTCATTCTCACAAATATTTCTACGTGTTAAACCGAACCCCATTTCTTTAGTCCCAACTCCATAGTAAAGTGATTCCGAATTTTTTTGGTCATTTGCTCATACAAAATTTATCTTTTTTTATTTTATTTAAAATAATAAATCGTAATTTTAATTACTTTTTCGAAGAAAAATCGTATTTTGAGGGAAAAAATCCAAGTAAGTAATTTTTTTATATGGGACTCGCGTTCCTATATTCACCGGGCCACATTTTTTGCCGTTGAGTGTATAATTATTTTAATAAAAAATTGTATTAAAATATTGATTTCAAGTAATCTATCCATTTTTGTCGGAATCACAGGATCTATCAAAGGTTCTGAAAATTTCCGGGATCCCGGGAATCCTGGGATTTTATTAATTTTTTTCCCCTATCCCGGAAAATGAAATAGGCCGGGAAATTAGTGCCTACGTCATAACATCTACCTGCATACTAAATTTCAGCCCGATCCGTTGAGTGGTTTGGGCTGTGCGTTGATATGATAGATCACTATGTCAGTCAGTCAGTCAGTCAGTCACCTTTGAGTTTTATATATTTAAGATTAACTTTTCTTCTGAACATATTATAGGGAAGTAATGAGATGGATGTCACCTGTCTGTTCTGGTCCTCGCCCTCGTCGTACAGCCACTGCTCCAGCTCGCCCAGGCGCGCCACGAGCTGCGCGCGCGGCTCGGGCGCCACGAACTCGTGCAGCGCCTCGCCCTCGCCCAGCTTGCCTCGCAACTCGTACACGTACTCCTCTAGAGCGTTGCGGGCGTCCGCGCGCTCCTTCTCCTGCCTGTCCGCTGCTTGCATCTTACCCTGAAAACATTTATACAATTCATTTTCTTACTCAGTTGACATGGTCAGTATTTTTTTGTCCTTTTTTCTTATTAAGGCTTGGTGCTTCAAAAATTTGTGTTTTTGAAATTTTTTTAAACAATCTGAGACATACAAAATTGATGTCTTCATTCTGAAAAAAATATATGTGTTAGTTAAGGATCTAATCTAGTCATCATACTAAAGGAAAACAGGATCTAATTAATTTTAGTTGATAGAAAAAATCTCAAAGTTACCCCTTTTTGTTCCGTTTTTTCCATTTTATTTTTAAACCGCTGATTGTTTTTATTTGATTTTTGGAATGAAAATTGCTGACCTTAAATTTTAGACATACTACTATAGTAAGTTTAACGAAAAGACAAAAAACCAGCAAAAACTAAAAAAAAAACATCGTTTTCGCGCGGTCCGATGCCATGCCGCGCCGCTCCCTACCCCGTCAGTACCCTTGTGGCCACGGCCGAGGCCGGTTCTGTGTCAAATTTTTGTTTTCGCGCTCTCGTATTTCGTTTTATTTTTATTCAAATGTAAACACATTTTGACAACAGATGTCAAAACAATGAACCATAACATCTGATTAGGATCTGTATGGAGCTGAAAGAAACCAATTTTGATACCGATATTACATTTATAAAACCGTCGCATTACAAACTTCTTTTTTATTCCCACAAATAAAACTTAAATCATAGGGTACTTATATAGTTATATCATATCTTTGTTAGTTCTGTGGCGCCGATAACACAATATTAATATTACATTAGCACAATATTACGTGGTATACTTACTCAAATTACTTTAAGAAGGCAGTAATTTATGTCTTAATAGAAAATGTTTCCTTTTTATTTAACGCTTTTCGGTTTTTTCGGCTGTTTAATTTTTTGATGAAAAGATTTTATTTTTTGCTTTTCAGTTTAATTTTTATGGAATCCCCCCCCCCCTCACTTCAAGGTTCACCTTCACCTCAAATCACCCTCCAAACGCTGGTCTCACACCCCTGAAGGTGGTCAGACGACCTGATAAAGGTTGCGGCCTATGTCCAGCAGTGGACGCTATCGTGTGAGATCGGCTGCTTAAAATCAAAACCTAGTAACTCGTTTTAACAAAAATGTTCAGGAGAGCCAAAAAACGGGTCGACCACTTTAATTCGTTGCCCCGAAGAAACCAGACGCAATAGCGATTTCGGTGTTTGACCAAAAGTTTGACTATATTGTTGACTATAGTCACACTTAAATCGATCCCACTATTTTTTTTTTTTTTAATTTACCCAAATATGACAATGAAAAAATTTTTGAAATACAATCTCTGAGTTAATTCTCTACTTTTTAAAGCATTTTATATTTTTAGTTGTACGTTTCGAATGAAAAATGTTATTTTTTGAAGTGCATTCATTTAAAAGTTATACAAATGATTTATTTGTGGCAGAATTAAGTTTTGTTTACGATTTGGTTACGACTCGTGGTTAATTCAGCCAAATTTGTATACTGTTTTTGTAACTTACTAAATTCCATCAAAATTTGATTGATTTTATAATCGGCGCCAAATTCAAAACATAGTAAGTCAGCTTTCAAATTCATAACCTAGTAAGTCGGTTGAGTTGCTAGGTTTTTTTATTTGTAATCCGACATGCGCTATGTTAAGAATATGTACTTCATGGAAATTTCAATAACTTTTCCAAATTGGGTAGACTTGCTAAATTTTATTTTTAAAATTACGTAAGAAACTGGGTGTTTTAAGGTTCATATCAAATCTATACCGCCTAGTAAGTCGAAAAATGACAAAAACGGTTTTTTTGCAAAAACACCGTTACTAGGTTTTGAATTTGGGCAGCCGAGATGATGATGATGATTATTATTATATTAGTCGGCGAGGCGCTTCTCCAGAAGTCCCCCAGAGTCCTCCAGAAGAAGGCAGGTAGTCGCCACTTACAATGGAACTGGTGGGGCGAGTGTTGAAAATTTTGCGGTTTTTGTAATCCAATCGTCGTAGGTCGCCAATTTAGAGAACTCCTATGTCCGCCCGCCTGCAGTAGAAATAACTCCAGAGGTTGAAGAAGGGATGATATATTTACACATGGTTAGGTACACTATTTACAAGAAAATGAATGCATGTTAATGTGTACAGCGGCTGAGATGTACTGCCTAGTTAACAAAAGTCTTTTTGAAAGGTAACAATGTCAATTTTAAAATCTTATTCTTTAAATTAAAAAGTAACAGTATCAAAAATTAGTTTGGTTACAAAAAGGTTGGAGGAAAGGCACAATTTACTTTTATATAAAAAATATATATACTTATGCGAGCAGTTCTCATGTAAATTACAATATGGCAATACAATCTGTGAGTGAATAAAAAAGGCATCCATATTTTATCCACCCTTAGGCCGCATTTGCAGGCCGCACGCAGGGCGTTGCGCGAGGCGTCGTGCGGGGCGTGCTGCGCCCAAATCAAATGTATAGCAATAGTATGAGACCGTTTAAAGAGACGCGCATAGGCCTATGTTCGATATCGTATAAGGAAACGCGTCGGCTCCCGCGGCGGCGCCCGCAGCGGCGGCGCCCGTGGTGGGGCGCCCGCGTCGGAGCCCACACGACATTCCGCACAACACGCCGCGTCTTCGTAAAGGAGGCCTTAGGGTGTGATTTTAGTTCCAAATAAAAAAAGTTATCAACTCAAACTATATCGTTATTTGTTTAAAATTAAAACAACCAGTGGTGTTTTATTTATATTGAGAAAACACTACAAAAAGGGTTTACTTTGATATTTATTTCTACAGAGTGAAATTCATTACATCTTGTTACTTTTTAATAACTTGTCTAAACTAAATCCTACATCTATATTTTTCAGAATTAAGAAATCTGTTTTATATTTCTCAGATGGTTTAAAAAAAACTCGTTATTACAAATACCTTACCTAAACGCAAATTCTTGTTAGCTGAAACGAAAATCGGAAAGAAAAATTGTGCGGTAGGTATAAACATCTCGATTTAACTTCGGCTTGTATGAAAAGTAATAAAATTTAAAACTGCCGCGACATTTCGCATTTCGACGCGCGCATGTCACAGCTGCGAGGGTGGGGGACCCTCATACCTAATTAGGTAAGAAGCTTCAAAGTACGGAGTCTTAAGGGTGATCGAATTGATTGAAGCTGACCAATATTTAGCAGTAAAGTAAGTTAAGGACTCTGACATAATATAGCATTTTTAATTCGAAGCAAATACAGCAAGAAATCATCTATCCATTATAATAATAACTATTCATTTATGATCTCATTTACTTTTATGACTAACTATTTATAAAACAAAATCAACAAAAAAAAATGCTCACAATTTTATCTACTTTTAACATTGAATTGATCATTATATTTCACCATGTATGACTCAAGTACACAATACGACATTATAAGTACGGTCACCATATAAGGCGGACGGTCGTCGACCCCATGATTCGGCCATATGGTCACACAAGACCTTAGCTTACCGTAATAATATATATGACACATAACTTTTAAAAGGCGTGCAATTTTTTATTAATATTGCCACATCACCGCGTTTCTTAATTTTTTTAAAGCAAGACGATACGACAAGAAGACTAAGCCAAAATAAACACTAGTTATGTTATACAAAATACCTCTTGTTCCTGATAAGAGTTGAGCTCGTTCTGCGAGAACCCGTGAGTCTTGGCCTCGACCGGCAGCTCCACAGTCTTCACGATCACCTTCTTACTCTTCTTATCCTTTTTATCGTCGCCTTCCTGTAAGCACACAGCACGATCAGGAATTTAAAATAAAACTACACCCCACCACTTGCCTTTTCAGAATTCTAGTTAGTAAATAACAAAATAAATCATTCCAAAAAGACAAGTGACCCATTTGCACCCACACCAAAAAGCGACTACGGAACTCAGTTTATTTAACTTCATCTCGCTGCTGCCATAAAATAAAACAACAAAACATAATTATTAAATAGTAATAACCATAGGGAAAAACAAAACATGCGTGGACACAGAGACACAATTCGAAAACAAACACTAAGTATACTGCAAAATAAACGTTACAGTTAGAGAACAATACTGTTTGCCTTTATCTGTGCAAATGGGGCCTCGGTCAACACGAGGGTGGGGAGAGGGCGCCCGGGCCTGGGGCGCGCTTCCGTGCCAGCCAGCCCGCGGTACTACAGGGGTCGTATTCTCTTATTTAAAAACCACTTAAACTCATTATTGTTGCATTATTATGTCAATTGTCAAATTTCACGTTTGTGCAATTCTCTAAACAAAAATCCTATTTAGGATTGCTCATGTATAACATTGACTTGCACTAGGTATAATAGTGGCTGTCAAAATAAGAGAATGTGCCCCCCCCAGTACTGCAGGGTGCAGGCAAAAAAGCGAGCAACAGGCGCCAGGGCGGCAGTCACGCTAGAACGTACCCCGCTGAACCACTGGCCCACTCTCTGTGTCCACGATTTTTGAGGCTCCTCCTTTGACCCGTCTCCGCTCACCTCTTGCTGGCCCTGAGCTTGGCTCTCTGATCCGTTCTGTTCCGTACCGCCGTTCGTTTCCATCGGGGTCTCTTGGTTCTGGGCCTCTGGCACTTCAGTTTCAGAGTTCTCGTTTCCGGCCGCATCCGGTTTCTTCTCGACGAGAGAGGCGGAGGCCACATTGATGATGCCGTGAATGTTCACTCTCACTTTAAGTTTCACCTTCTGCGATTCGCCTTCTGGTGTCGGCTGCACGTCCTTTATGTTCCATTGGCCTGGGGGTAATAGTTTATTAGTATTTATGAAACATAAACATATTCAGCTAAAAGTAAAATTAAGAGAACTCACCAATGAAGTTGTCAGGATAAGGTATTTGGTCGGAGTAGTAGGCGCTGACAGTGAACGGCTCCTTCCTGTAGAAGGTCAACATTTTCGAGAACGGCGCGGGGTGGAACGCAGGGAACACCTGTACAAACGACAAAAAGGCAAATGAGCTAAAGTTTTTATTTACATATCTTTATCGCAAAATAGTATGATGTATGGACTGCATCTTTCTATGGTCTAATTTGAAATGTCTGTAGGTATGTCGGTCTCTTTTAGTGATATCCTAATAACGAGTATGTAGAAAGGCTGCCGACTTTCAGCGTTATTAATTACTAGTGTGCGCCTCGCGGCTTCGCCAGCGCAATTTTCCCCTGAAACAGTGTATTTTCCGTTCCCGTGGGATTTTTGCGATGAAAGTAGCCTATGTTCTTTCTCAGGCTTTACTATTTGTGTACCAAATTAAATTTAATTAAATCGGTTTAGTAGTTTTGGCGTGAAAGCGAGACAGACAGAGTTACTTTCGCATTTATGATATTAGTATGAAAGTATGTATTCGAGAACATTTAAGACAATGTGTAAAATAATCAGGTAATTACCTCCATGTCGGTGTCCTCCCCGCGCGCGGCGTCCCAGGCGAGGCGCACGGCGTAGGGCGTGGCGTCGCTCACGCTGAAGTCGCGCACGCGCACGGCCGGGCTCAGCACGGCGCACTGCAGCGCGCAGCCGCGCGACACCGCCTCGTCCTGCGCCCGGTTAGTGACACGCTACGTTACTGCTCCGTCAGGTGACGTTCGATAAACGTACTTCCCAACCTTTACCAGGGACAGGGGGAAGTATCTCCTAACTCTCTATTTCCTAACGAAAATTCAATGACAATTACAAGAACTTTTGTGGTTGTGGTCTTTAGAAAGCAGCAATAGTTTTCGAATGCTGCCAGAAAATCTCACAAGAATTTGTTTAGAAATGCTCAACATACAAAAAAAAGTTTATATTTTGCCCAAGCTGAAACGGAGGTTCATGCCTCACAACAACTATTGGATTGGAGTATCTGTCTCGTCTCGGGCGAATGAGTCCCGAAAATGACACAGAATATCAAAGTTAAAAATAAACAGGATTTAATATAAAAAAGAAATTTAAAAACAAATCCATATTTCATACCTGGTTCAGAGTAGTGGATGGTGTCTTTCCAAACACTTGTTCAATAAGGTTCTTGACAGCTGGAACGCGGGTGGACCCACCAACAATCTCCACAGCGTTGATGTCTTCTGGTCTGAGTTCTGAAAACAAATTTTACTCTTATTACTACTCAGGATTTGTCAGAAATTTGAAGGTAGGGAACCACAAGAAGGACATGAATAATGCAAGTTGTTTGTAACTTCGCCAACACATTTTACTTCTATAGTATTTCCTACATAAAAATTACTATGATCCAAGCCAGCATTAATTAATTCAATACTTTTTAATAGATGAAAATAAATATTAATACACAAAGGCTTCCTCTTTACACCTTCTCCAAGTCACTTTTTTTTTTATATTGGGAGGCAATATTTAGCTGTAAAAGAATAAAATTGTCATTCCCCCCAGATTGATAAGCTTTATTAGTAGAAGAAAGATGCTAAGATGTCTCTTTTGACTTCCTCTTATTGCTTGCTACTCTTCCCTACGTGGGTTCTGAAAGATTAAATAAGAAGTGCTGAAACATACTGGCATTATGTAGGATAGCCCGCAGAGTCCGCTCGACCCGCTGGAAGGTCTCCGCGCAGAGCTCCTCCATGAGGGAGCGCTGCATCTCCCCGCTGACGTCACGCTCCTCCATGAAGCACTCAATGTTGAGCGGCAGACGAGTGCTGTTTGCTGACATTTGCTTCTTTATCTTCTCCACCTCTTGGCTGAGACGCAGGAACGCTCTAAGGGAACAAAAATGACAAATGTCAATAAAGTTTTCTATCTTAACAAAAGATAGAAAATTTTATTTTCTTTCTTTTATCTTTATTCAGATATAAAACTTAAAGATTTGTACAGCTTAATGTAACAATTGAAGAAGATTGTCACAAAAGATGTTACATTGATACAATTTTACCATCTGTAAATTTTCATTGCATCATGTAAAAAAATAAAAACTTTTTATAAAAAAATTAAACCGCCGAAAAAACTGAAAAGCATTAAATAATAGGGAAACATTTTCTATTAGGCCTTAATTTACTTACTTCTTAAAGTAATTTTGGATTACCAAGAAATTTTAAGTCGGCGCCACACCACACAAGCAAATTCATTATCTATGTAAAGCGCGATGCGCAGCGGCATACGTTTTTCGGTTATTTCTTTGAATTTCAGGTAATTTAGTGATCTTTGTTCGTTGATGTGGCACCGACTCAAAATTTCTTGGTATTGGCGAATTGAGAACCTCCTCCTTTTTGTTTTTTCGTCGGTTAAAAATATGAACCAATTAGCAATCAGTCAGTCAAACACCCATTTGTTTTGAATGGCGGGTGAAGTGGCGCCCCCAGTCGCATGCAGACTCTACACAATATTTTTTTTTTTTTTTTTTAATTTATTTTGGAAAACAAACGGTCATTACAATAAATCTTAAATATTTCATAAAGCTTAGTTCTAAAAAGACCTACAGTTCCAAATATTTAAACATTATTACGTTAGGTATCAGCATATTTTTTTTTTTTTTTTGTTATCTAACAGAAAAAAATAGATAATGAAACATGTAAAGTAGGCATCAAATCACACAAAAAAGCGTTGTTGATTTTTAAGCATTCTGAACAATAAGTTTCGCGTTACCGTTGGTTCTTCTTTGGGTCCAGCTTGTACCGGGCCTGGAAGTCCCGGCAGAAGTGCTCGGCCAGCGCCAGGTCGATGTCGCGGCCGCCGCACTGCGGGTCGCTGGCCGTCGCTATCACGCGCAGCTTGCCCTTGTTGAAGGCACAGGCACAGACCTGACAACAATATTTATTATTACTGTACTGTACATTACTGTTCCCAGAAGCACAATGTGTTAATAATCTAACTACAATAGTATTATTTAAAAGAGTTAGTTTTAGTTTAGTCCAGCAACTTCACTGAAAATTATACCTTCTAATGATACAAGATACAAGATCATTTATTTGCAAACAAAGTGTGGTACAAACATGGTAGATGGTAAAGCATTGGTAAAAGCACTTAAAACTTAGTGACCCTTTAAGGATGTTGCAAATTGGGTTAACCAATAAGTAGCTTCTTATCGCAGAACTTAGATATCCTATTGTTGTTATCTATACCAATATTATAAAGAGGAAAGATTTGTTTGTTTGTAACGAATAGGCCCCGGAAATACTGAACCGATCTGAAAAAATCTTTCACTGGTAGGAAGCTACATTAACCCCGAGTGTCATAGGCTATATTAGATTTAAAAAAAAATTAGGGATCCTTACCTAAACTCAAATAATGTAACCCAAGGTGCAATATTTTTTCCGTTGTTTACATATTTTGACAGGTGGTTTGTTGTTGTGGTTTGTTTTTTTTTCGGCCATTCTGGGCAGTCAAAAGAACATAGTCTATAGAGCCAAGTCTTTTGTAGTATCTTATATTCTATGGCGTAACGAAGTAAGCCGGGAAAGCTCGTTAGACAATAAAGACATGTTTGAGTATTTAAATTAGTGGACTAGCATTTGTATTTGTTTGATATTTATAAGAGCTCTCCATATTAAAATATAAATTATTATTGTAGTGACCAACAAAACAAATCAAACCTGCAGTGAACTGTGGCCAAAGTCAACAAAGACAACATTTTTAGGTTTCTCTTCAGGAGCTGGTAAGTCCTGCTTGTAGATCCCATAGGCGAGTGCGGTGGCAGTGGTCTCATTCATAAGGCGCAGTACATTCAGTCCTGGAATACATTCATGAGGCATCCAATTAATATCATACAACAAAATAAAAATACCAAAGGTAAAACATACAAACAGTTGCGGGTGTGGGTGGTTCAATAAACTCAACACACAACAGGCAGTAGCAGTATTGATTTTTTTAACAGGGCAAGGTCACACTATTGTGTCAGTAGGTAGCCCAAGGAATTTCCTAGTTATTATTATTGTATGTTTAGTAGGTAAAAACATTCTTATACATATAGCAAATAATTTTTCTTTGCTGGAAAGTAGTAATAATACTACATAATAGGGCATGAATACCGGAATCTCGGAATCTCGTAATATCGGAATGTCGCAAGAATTTTCCGATATTTTCAATTCCGATATTGAAAAAGCCAATATCGGAATCTCGTTAGAAGACATTTATTTTTATTTGAGTTGTTTTAAGCATTGTGCATGGCTACAATATAAAAAGTACCCTGTAAATTCGTCAATTCTTACCTTTTTTTAATCAGAAACATTACTTTGTAGGTACTGGTACAATTTATCTTTGAATGGTACTCACATAGTAAAAAAATAATAGATCAATAAAGTAATATTTTTCATTATAAAATTCAAAATCATTTATAATTCAAAAAAAAAAAATTTTCTTTCTCATTTGTTGTATTAAAAACCTAGAAACAGATCATCTCAGCTTAATTGCTGACTCCACAAATCATGTTATTCAAATTAAATTAAATTGTATACAGTTACGATTTAAATATTAGTTTCTTCAGTAATTTTTATTGAGTTTTTACGATTCCGATATTAATATCCGAATTCCGGTATTGAGATAAAATGTCCAATATCAGTATCGGAATTGAAAACCTTCCGATATTACATGCCCTACTACATAATAATAGTACTTTACCAGCAATGGAGGCAGCATCTAACAGGGCATTTCTCTCAGCGTTAGTAAAGTAACTAGGAACAGAAATGACACAGTCATTGATCTGAGTCTGCAAAGCTGTGGTGGCATCAGTCTTGAGTTTTGTAAATAGCATAGCAGTAATCTGAAAAAAATATTCAAAAAATTAATTAGTGTACAAAAAATTTAAAGCAGTATATAATTACTCTAACAAGATTCTAAAGAGAATAAATGTAGAAAATTAATTAATTAATGTGAACACTTATGGAAACTGAGAAAACAATAAAGAACAGAAAGATTTGTTGGAGTAATTATTTGATAAAATTAAAAATTACCTGTTCAGGGCTAAAGACATACTCTTCACCAAGATAGTTTACTCTTATGCCGATCCCACCATCCTGTCTCTGCTCAACTTTATATGGAAAGTATTTCAATTCTTTCTGGACATGTGGGTCGTTGAACTTTCTACCTAACAGCCTCTTGAAACCAAACACAGTGTTCTTCATGTTTGTCACCATCTGATTCTTGGCTGCGACACCCAGAATTCGGTTCTTTGATGAAAAAGCCACACATGCCCTAAAAGAGAAATTATGTGCAAATTTATATTAGGTATGTGATTATTACATGGTAGGTACATGATAATTGAAGGAAGTTTACAGGAAAATAAGTAGTGTAGTGATAACTTGGAAACAGAAAATAAGGCCTTGATAAAACATAACCTAAAATTTACTGATGGCTGTACTTGAAGTATTATCATTATTTAGATACTAAGATCATTCTTTCATCTTGGGTCTACTGATCACACAACATTCTGGTAATTGGTATGCTTTTAAATAAAAAAACTTCTCAAGAATGATGTATTTTTCTGGAATACATAAAACAGGAAAATGTAGGCCAGCATTAAGTAGTTTTCATGTGCCAAAAGACGGCGTATAAATTACAATAGAAAATCACGTGGAGTAGGTAGTTCAGACACAGGGAGCTATATCTAACCTGACAGGTTAAGGATATGAAATGAGATTGTACTTACGGTGTACCACGAAGACTATAGTCATTGGCTATAGTTTCTATACCACCAGCCTTGGCTACTGCAATGTAGCAGGATTCATTGCCGAAATCAATACCGATGACAGACATAGCAGCCATGGTGGCTAAAAGTAATAAACTTCCTTGTGCCTATCGGGAAACACAGATAAACTCGAGAAAATCAGAGAAACTAACTGAAAACGTACTAGATAAATCGCAAGCGAAACGATTGAGGGGCGCCGGTTTGTAGATGCAATCGAGGTTGGTTTCTGTCTGTATGAGTCTGAGAAATTAGTCCAACCAACTTGCTCGTTCGTATCGCGCGAGAACGAATCAACGAATTTTCTAGAAATAGAAAATGACATTGTCATGTTTGACAGCAGTGTTGCCAATGGCTATTTACCAGATTCCCTAAGATCACTGGTCAAATTCCCCAAATTTGGGAAGAAAAATATCCTGATTCCCCACAAAATCCCCTCGCAATGAGATAGTGAACTATTTACGGTATAACTTTTAAAATCAACCATATAAGGCTTCAAATGCACAGGCGGATTTTTTTTCGCGCGGTTTTTTCGCCACGCGGATAAAAATCCGCTTTTGAAATGCTCTATTCGCACCGCGGATAAAAAACCGCGCGGTTACGTCAGTTCGATTCAGTTCCCGAAGGAGACGGATGTAATGAACATCGAGAATTTTTTTGTTTGACATCGGCGAGGTAACAGATAAACGTCTAAAAAGATGTCATAGTAAAAACTAAATTCACCCATTTAGGGCCTTGAGACTGAAATGACTTTATTTCGATCAAACTTTGTAAGATTTTTCTCATAACACACACAGGATAGAGGCAGTACGTAGTGCTCTTTATTATATTGTGATCGAGGATTAACTTTAGATAATAATACTAATATGATGTTACACAGGTAGGTACATCATATTAGTAGGAGTAGGTAGGTACCTACGTAAGTAGATAATTACTATTGATCAAAATAATAACTATCAAATATAAGATTTAAGGAATATAAAGATATCAGAGAATGCGGTTGTGTCGATGGACAACGTTTTGGTGGTAATAGTTAGTAAGTATTAAAATATAAAGTAAAAAAAACAACACACGTTATAATATAATTGTGCAAGTAAAATATTGCGCAATTATATCGTTACGTGTGTGGCCTGCAATAATATTACTTTGGTATAACTCGCCCACATAAAGAAAACATTTATAAAACTATGACAGCATCATGCGTCCTCGCTCAGAATGGATGTGTCTGAGCGAGACAGCATGATGTTTGTCATTGTTTATAAACCTTTTTTAAAGTGTGCGGCTTATACTCCCAGCTCCGGCAAGGGATTGCACTTCTTGTTCGGATCCGCTCTGGGATTTGATTAATTTTGTCAATCCAGTCCCCTTATTGATTCCGAATCCCCGTATTGATTCCCCAAAATCAGGATCTACATCATCAGTGGCAATAGTTCTTGAAAGTTTCATAATAAGTAATAATAAATATTTTATTCAACTTCAGTACACAATTATTATTATATTATTTTAACTTTATTTTTTGAGATAAAAAAAAAAAAAAATTTTAAGGCTGATGGAACCCTTGTTCACCCTCCCCTGTGTATTGCCCATGACCCCCAGACTCGTCTGGCGTCAGCTAAGCCACCGTAGATCATTGGTCTGATGCTACACAACATTTTTAGTTTTTTTACAATATCTATCGAAGGACCTAAAGTGAGCACGGTTCATTATTTTTTAATTTTGTTTTCAGGAATGAGTTCTTTATGTCTATGCTTACCGTCTGTTAAATTTTCCTCCACGAATTTTAGTTTTTTTTACAATAACTATCGAAGGACCTAAAGTGAGCACGGTTCATTATTTTTTAATTTGTTTTCAGGAATGAGTTCTTTATGTCTATGCTTACCGTGTGTTAAATTTTCCTCCACGACCTAAAAATAACCGTGTATATTATGTCAAGTATTTTATATACTTTGTTTTATAGAAGACTGGCTAGAATTTTAAATTGCCTACAAGCAGAACTAGTTTTTACAATGTGTGTCATGTCGTTGCGGCGTGTTCAAGTTAAGTTCAAGCGAGTCCAAATAAAAACAACAAGTCACATGCTACTTGTTATACTACTACAGCGATAAAAATTGCGTCTGTTCCCAATCTCATTCACTGAAGACGACATGACCACATGCGTTCGGTTCGTCCGAGCTGAGCCTTCTAAGTCCGGACTCATTTGGGATCCGGTCCGATAAGAACGCCCTGGAGTCATGAGTCCAGGAGTCGATTTGATTTGAGTCCTTTCAGTCTTGGTCTTGCAATCCTTGTCAAATGCGAGAAAAAAACCGCGCGGAAATAAAACCGCAACAGCGGATTTTTAACCGCGCGGTTTTTTATCCGCTGGTGCGGACACTTCCATAGGATTCAATATGTTACATAAAATCCGCGCGGCAAAAAACCACCTGTGCGTTCGTAGCCTTAATGACGAGCTTCCGGCTTATTTCATTACGCCATAGAATATAAGATACTACTAAAGACTTGGCTCTATAGACTATGTTTTTTTAACTGCCTAGAATGGGCGATTAAAAAAACAAACTACAACAACAAACCACCTGTCAAAATATGTAAACAACGGAAAAAATATTGCACCTTGGGTTACATTATTTGAGTTGTAAGGATCCCTAATTTTTTTGAAAATCTAATATAGCCTATGTCACTCGGGGATAGTGTAGCTTCTTACCAGTGAAAGAATTTTTCAAATTGGTTCAGTATGTATTTCCAATCAGCCTGACAAAAAGCAGTTTTTTTTGCAAAAACCTAGTATAATTGAAAAATTTGAAACCTTTCTCAACTCTGATTGGCTAGATTATATTGTTTGCTGTCCAACTCATATTCTCAATATACGTATCAGTAAAAATATACAAATCTGCTGTAGCCTGATTCCCCAATTTTTTCCGGACGGTGCCGTAGCGAGGCCGTAGCGATCGACCAAATCGGTATTCCCATCCTCAAAATTTTGTCGTGACGGCCCGGCTCCTATCACAAAACCGTCAAACCGTATTACACTAAATCGTTCAGACGTCGTTGGTCTGTAAATCGGTATAATCAATATATATAAAACTCTTCCGTTACTGACTGACTAACTGACTGACTGACTGACTGACTGACAGACAACGCAGAGCCAAAACTATTGGGCGTAGCGGGCTGAAATTTTGCATGTAGGTTCCTTAGGGAGTGTAGGTGAGCACTAAGAAAGGATTTCCCAAAATTCCTATGGGAACGGGAGAAAATTGGATTTTTGTGTTTAAGAGATATCTGCGCGGGTGATACCGCGGGGCAGCCTCTAGTCGTAATATAAAATCCAAATACCACTGATCTACTCACTCACTCACTCATCATCGCCCAGCCGAAACCGCTGAAGATAGAAAGATAAAATTTGGACAGTAGCTTCCTTATGTGAAGTAGGCACCCACTAAGACGGGATTTTGGGATAACTTAACCGGTACGCCGTATACAGGGTGTAACAGTTTATATGAAACTCCTAAACTACTGGGTTTAGAATGTTGAAATTTAGACTGTGGATTTTTTTTATATCACAAATATCATAAATGGTTTAGTTTTTTTTTATTTTGCCCCTGAGGTCTTATACAGGGTGAAATATGTTTTTTGCTAAAATCTAAATTAATGACACTAAAGACTTGAAATTTTCAATAAGCTCCTAACAATATTACAACATCAAATATGATATCAAAACTCAAAACTGCGTTTATAAGTCCTAAAAGCATTGATACAGGATGTTAAAGTTCGCATGAAAAACCGAAACCGCTCATTATTTTTCATAGAAATTGAAATGGTCGATGTTTCTAGATTGTTAGGGGCGCTGATTACGAAAAAAACGGGACGCCGTATACAGGGTGTAACGTCTGGATTTAGAAAGTTGAAATTTACACTGTAGATTCTCTTTGTTTCGAAATGGGTGATGTTTCTAGATTGTTGGGGGCGCTTATTACGAAAAACAAACGGGACGCCGTATACAGGGTTTAACAGTTTGTATGAAACTCCTAAACGTCTGGCTTCAGAATGTTAAAATTGACATTGTACATTCTCTTTGCATTAAAAACATAATAAGTAGTTTTTTTTTTGCCCCTGAGTTCTTAAGTTCTTATACAGGATAAAACAAGTTTATCGCTAAAATCTAAATTATTGACACTAGAAACTTGAAATTTTCAAAATAAGTGCCTGTTAATATTAAAACATCAAATATGGTATCATAACTGCTTTTTATAGTTACTGGAGTCCTTGATACAAAGTTTTTATGAAAAACCGAAACCGCTTATTATTTTTCTTACAAATCGAAATAGGTGATGTTTCTAGGTTTTTGAAATCGATATTACAATAAAAACTTTTTATCAAAAAATTAAACCGCCGAAAAACTGAAAAGCATTAAATAATTGGGAAACATTTTCTATTAGGACTTAATTTACTCACTTCTTAAATTAATTTTAGTTAACCAAGAAATTTAAAGTCGCAAGGGCAAGTTTAATTATAAAGGGCGTCCTCTTAGTTTATGCGGACGCTGATACAGAGCTTTAACAGTTTGTATATATATGAAAAAAGAAATGGTTGTTGAAGTATACTGGATAAGAGTCGCGCAAGACCAATATACAGCAGTGAACGTCTATCGGTAGCGAGCGACGATGATGATGAAAGTAAACGGAGTATACCGGGTAGATGAACTGGTTTTTTTTTAAGCGTCAGAGTGTCAGAGTATGCATTTTAATAAATATGCATTTTGCAAGATTATTTTAATAAATTACTTGGATATGATATACATGTCGTAGTAAGATTTGATAATTAGGTTTTTTGCAAAAAAACTAGGGATTTTGCGAAAACCCGGATAATTTGATAAAAGCATTACTTTTTATTCAATCATCCTGACATAAAGCAGTTTTTTTTGCAAAAAACCTAGTATACTTGAAAAATTTTAAACCTGCCTTAACTCTGATTGGCTAGATTATTGCTTGCTGGTAAACTCTTATTCTGATTGGTTCTCTGTAGCATTAAAGGATATTTTAACGAACCAATCAGAATAAGATTTTACCAGCAAGCAATAATCTAGCCAATCAGAGTTAAGAAAGGTTTCAAAGATTTCAATTATACTAGGTTTTTTGCAAAAAAACTGCTTTATGTCAGGATGATTGAAAAAAGGTAATGCTTATATCAAATTATCCGGGTTTTCGCAAAATCCCTACTTTTTTTGCAAAAAACCTAATTATCAAATCTTACTACGACACATATAAGGTAAGGCTAAGGTTAGTTTGTGAATTCAGAAAAACGGATATTAAAGCTTGCAGCCCAAACAGCTAAAGATTTTTGTATTGTAAAAGGAAACTGCTTGATATTGATTTCTTTAGGGGTTTGGATTAGAAATTAGAAATTATTTTCTGATATTTCTGAGTATAACCACAGATTAGAGAGTATAACAAAACAAATGAACAAGTAATTTACATTGATTATAAAAAAAGCGCTTGCGAAGCTGCAGGCAAAAGCTAGTTATCGTAAAAAAATGAATGTCGTTTCTAAAGGATTGCGACGACTAAACGTCAAATCATTCGATCGACAGGTCAGACAGGTCGTTTTGCAAAAGTACCTTTCTATCAACTTTTTCTATAGAAAACGTCGAATTATTGATTAAAAATTAACAATTCAAATAAATGGAAATGGAAGCATTGTTTAGTGATTTCATCATCATAATCTCAGCCAAAATGCGTCCACTGCTGGACGTAGGCCTCTCCGACACATCGCCACACCGAAGGGTCTTGCTTAGGCAACTTTCGTCCGGTGTGACATCTCAGAGGTGAGTTTATCATCACCATTATCTCAGACGAAAATCGTGCACTGCTGGACGCAGGCCTACTCCACACATCGCCACACCGACGGGTCATGTCTTGAGCGACTCTCGTCCTGTGTGACATCACAGAGTTAGTGTGTTCATAATCACCATCATCTCAGCTGAAAATCGTCCACTGCTGGACGCAGGCCTCCCCCACACATCGCGACACCGACCGGTCATGTCTTGAGCGACTCTCGTCCTGTGCGATATCTTAGAAGTAGTAAGTTCATCATCGCCTACCATAATCTTAGCCGAAAATTGACCACTGCTGGACGCAGGCCTCTACCACACATCGTTACACCGACAGGTCTTGCTTATGCGACTCTCGTCCGGTGTGATATCTTAGATTTTGCGAGTTCATAATCATTATCATCTCAGCCGAAAGGCGTCCACCGCAGGACGTAGGCCTCTCCCACATATCGCCACACTGACGGGTCTCTCGTCCGGTTTGACATCTCAGAGTTAGTGATTTCATCATCACCACCACCCATCTCAGCCGAAAATCTTCCACTACTGGACGCAGGCCTCCCCCACACATCGCCACACCGACGGGTCATGTCTCGAGTGACTCTCATCCAGAGTAATCCCGCAGTCTACAGCGGTCTTCTGACCACCTTGTGAAGGGTCTGCCTACTCTGCGTCTTTCGGTGCGCGTTCGCCACAATGCGTGTCACTCACTCCCTAAAATAAAAAAAAAATCGAAACGCCTGACAAAGGTCTAGGCTCGTAGAAGACCTTTCCCAATGTATGGGAAGCACGAGGCGGAATGATTGTCAGAAATAGGACCAACCTAGGACAAACGTTATTTTGGCATAGGTACCAATCAATATTGCATGGTCTACTTACAAACTTTATAAATGTACACAGTAAACGGTAATCTAATACTTATGGTACCGAATAAAAGAAAATACCTAGCTATGATAATATTTCCATAAAACAAAACCTCGTTTGAAGTTTCCCGCGCTCTAATGCGCTCTCTTTACTAAGTCCAATAACTAGGTATAGGTAGGTATAGGTACCTATTTCAAAAGTTCTTGCACTGATTCAAACACAATCGACATTATGACAAATCGATTCTAAGTTTTCTTTTTCCCTTTTTTTAATGAAAACATTACATTTTTGGTGTCTTATCTTCACATATCTTCGACTAAGTTTTCACTATTGACGTAGACTTGAATCCCGCTCGTGTACTTCAAGCTGTAATCCTCATCTTTTAAATCTTCGCTAAAACAAATTTTAAGAATGCAAATAATTAGTCATGAATTGATCCAAATTGGTCCACAAAGTAAAATAATTAGTCCACTTATATTTTAGAAGTTATAGCCAAATGTTTGTGAGGATTATGGCTTGACGTTCAAGCTGTAATCCTCATCTCTGGTCCAAGAAAACGGTAGGGCCTATCGACTTGGTTCAGGTCTAAATAATTAGTCCTCAATTGATCCACACGACATGCCAAATCTCAGAATTGGTCCTCCAGAGGTTCCGAAGTTATAAGGGCATCTTAGTGAGGATTATGGCTTGAACATTTGGCACCTTCAATTATCTCCGGAACGCCTATAGCTATTGGTTTGAAATTTGGCCAAAAATTAATCCTCAATTGGTCCACCAGAATCATAATCATTTTTAACTAGGTTTTCTTTGAAGAAGTACGTTAAAATCATCGATTTTACTTTCCCATACATTGCGATCCATGTACAGTTGTGCACAAAATAATTGATAAACATTGATATTAACCGGTTACCTAAACGATTCTTTAGTAGAGTAAAGTAGGTAAAGTATGTACTTATTATTTTGACGAGTTCCCAATTACGTAAATGTACTTACCAAAATATTTAACCAAAAAAAAACCTTTATCTATGATTTATATTTTTGCATGTACTTCAATTAAAAGTTTACAATAGTTTCTTTTCTTACTTAACTTAATTACAGCACCGTTTATATTGCTAAAATTATTTAGTTTTAACAAAATCACAGTTGGTTCAAGTGTAAATAAAACAACAACAAAAATTTGTTATGTACTAGCGCTTGCACCCCTCATTAATTAATTATTTAAAGTAAGTAAGTAGTAAGTGTTACTATGTTTGACATTATGTGTCTGTGTCAACGTAAATTGCTATCTATGTGTATGTATACATATTTTTATTATTTTGGATGTAAGCAATAATAAGCGATTTTGTAAGGGCGACATTGGATCTTTCTGTCCATTACGCAAAATGTGTTTTAAACGCGGAGGGGAGACGGAGCTGCGGGGAGTAAGTAAGTACTATTTATATTAGTATTATTAGGTACCTACTACTATTGTATAAAATACTAGTCGACCCGGCGAACTTTGTACCGCCTTACCTCTTACTACATTGTGCTTTATTATACTTTAAACCTTCTTCTTGAATCACTCTATCTGTTAAAAAAACCGCATCAAAATCCGTTGCATAGTTTAAAAGATATCATACATAGGGACAGACGCGAAAAGCTACTTTGTTTTATACTATGTATTGATGATATTGATGACAACAGTAACAAACAACACAGTGTAAGGGAAGCTTACGTCTACTATCTCTATATGTATATATTGTAACACTGATCTCTATCTTCGATTGCGCGCACGCTGCTTTTGAGTGGAGACAAGGATAGAGCTATTTGGCCAATCCTGGGTTGATAAGAGACATCATGCGCGATACTCCTGTAGAGTTACATTAAATAATATATACACGAGTATAGCGCCTGACGCGCGTCGCGGGACTGTTGTCTTTTATCAACCTGGTATTGGCCAAATAGCGCTATCCTTGTCTCCACTCAAAGGCAGCGTGTGCGCACGCAACTGCGCACTTGAAAATAGAGCCAGGTTCTCGAATGTCGAAGAGCTAGTATTAGCTAAACTAGAACAGGACTAGAATGTAGCTAAAACGGGTATATTTGTAGCCAAAATCGGGAGATGAAAAAAAACAATGTAAATACTTGATAAAATTATTTCGTTTATTTATTAAAAGTATTGTGATAAAAACGGTGATTTAATTAAGTTAAGTAAGAAAATACACTCTTGTAAACTATTAATTGAATATATACTTACAAAAATTTAAATTATACATAGAAGTTTTTTTGGTACATTAATGATTCACCTGCAACTAGTGATAGCAATCAATCAATCAGGCTGTCTTAAACTTAAGTACATAGCGAAAACCAAACCCACTTTCACTTTTCTAAAGAATCGTTTAGGTAACTGGTTAATATCAATGTTAATCAATTATTTTGTGCACAACTGTACATGGATCGCAATGTATGGGAAAGTAAAACTGATGATTTTAACGTACTTCTTCAAAGAAAACCTAGTTCGAAGTGATTATAATTCTGGTGGACCAATTGAGGATTAATTTTTGGCAAAATTTCAAACCAATAGCTATAGGCGTTCCGGAGATAATTGAAGGTGCCAAATGTTCAAGCCATAATCCTCACTAAGATGCCCTTATAACTCCGAAACCTCTTGAGGACCAATTCTGAGATTTGGCATGTCGTGTGGATCAATTGAGGACTAATTATTTAGACCTAAACCAAGTCGATAGACCCTACCGTTTTCTTGGACCAGAGATGAGGATTACAGCTTGAACGTCAAGCCATAATCCTCACAAACATTTGGCTATAACTTCTAAAGTATAAGTGGACTAATTATTTTACTTTGTGGACCAATTTGGATCAATTCATGACTAATTATTTGCATTCTCAAAATTTGTTTTAGCGAAGATTTAAAAGATGAGGATTACAGCTTGAAGTACACTCCCGCTCGACGTTTTTTAGACCATAGACATGGCAAAAGCGGGCACAGACCAAACATTTCTCAATCGTTTGAACGGTTGTTGGTCGTAACGACGCCGTCCTATTTACATTCTAAAAAAGATTAGTGTAATACCATTTTTGAACAGGATGGAAGTCGGACGATCAGCAATCGTTACGAGGCTGGCTGACCAATTCCATAAAATATGTATAAACAATTAATGAGGGGTTTCAAAGTGACATTTCAAAAAAAATAGTTTCGTAAATAGCGTTATATGGCGTAATAGACATAGGTAAGTAATTAAAATTATTTCAAATTAAAAGTTCAAAACTAATACTATTTGACTGGCGCATGACGAGTTCCAGTTTTATTTTAAGCTTCTAATGATTTATTTCATCTTTACCTGTAGATTTTTGCCAGCGCCATCTGATAGCGGCGTCATAAAACTTGTTTTTAACCGACGAAAAAACAAAAAGGAGGAGGTTCTCAATTCGTCGCGTATATATTTTTTTTTTTATTTTTTTTTTTTATGTATGATCACGCATAACTTTTTACTGTGTGGACCGATTTTGATAATTCTTTTTTTAATCGACAGGGTATACCTTGAAGTTGGTCCCATAAAAATTTGGAAATAAAATTCCCACCCTAAAGGTGGGAAAATAGGGGTGACTTTTTGGTCGGCGGGTCGATTTATCCACTCACAGGTTGCATTTCCGTGTTACATTATAACTTTTGATACCTACTTACAATATCTTTGGAAATGAAATAAAATCAGCCAAAAGACGTCCACTGCTGGACATAGGCCTCCCTCACAAATCGCCTCACCGACCGGTCGTGATCGAACCTCATCCTGTTAGACCCTCAACCTTCACCAGGTTGTGTGGCCACCTTGTGGGGTGCGACCACCCGGTGAAGTATGATTAGCTGGGGTCAAAAAATTAGCCCAAAAAAACTGAAAAGCAAAAAATAAAAACTTTTTATAAAAAAATTAAACCGCCGAAAAAACTGAAAAGCATTAAATAATAGGGAAACATTTTCTATTAGGCCTTAATTTACTCACTTCTTAAAGTAATTTTGGATTACCAAGAAATTTTGAGTCGGTGCCACAGAATCAACGAATAAAGATCACTAAATTACCTGAAATTCAAAGAAATAACCGAAAAACGTATACCGCTGCGCATCGCGCTTTACATAAATAATGAATTTGCTTGTGTGGTGTGGCGCCGACTTAAAATTTCTTGGTAATCCAAAATTACTTTAAGAAGTGAGTAAATTAAGGCCTAATAGAAAATGTTTCCCTATTATTTAATGCTTTTCAGTTTTTTCGGCGGTTTAATTTTTTTACAAAAAGTTTTGTTTTCTGAGATGTCCAATGGGGTTGTACACGGAAAACTTTTTATAGATGACACTCTATATGTTCGACCCATAACAAACAAGTGAAATACAATAACAAGTCATTTTTTTGTGTTTTTCGACGTTGTATGTGACACTGTGTTGTATTGTATCGTATGAAACGTAGAAGAAAACATAGTTTCAAGAAGAAATTAATGAATTAGAAGACTTTTTACATGGCAAAAACGCAAACTTCGTGAGCAGGTAAACAATGGGTTAACTTAAGTTAATGTTAGCTAGGACTATTTGCTTGTCATTATCTCAAGTTCACATTTAATTACTAGGGTGTTTGGACACAAATTCATACGAATAAACCATTTTAAAGGACTTTTGCAAGTAAAACAAAATATAACCTAAAAACAATCAACGGTCATCTCAAGATGTGTCAAAAAACTTTGTGCGAGGACTGGAGACCCCCTTAACATCAATAAGATATTGAATTAGGAATAAACTTGTAGTAAAACTAGTACTTCGGTAGTTGGATTCTTCAAAATGACGAAAACATAACCGTTCGGTTTCTTTGAAGTTCTTTAAACTCATAGCTTCCTAGCCGGGAGTTGTTACGAAACTTATGATTTTCATTTTTCTTACACCCAACAGCTACATAGTGAGTTCTTTTGATAAATAATTGGACAACCAATGCAAATCACATACAAAACTTTGTTTGTTATGGGTCGACCGTACTAACGACACTAGCGGGATAAATTGGCAGTTTTCTTCCCCATTCGCGTCCCCCCAGCATTGGCTGTATAGCCTCTGCTCAGGGGGAAATGATGGTTGTCCCCCCGGAGCGTGGTAGCTTTCCCAAAGCTCAACGGCGGAAACGGGACACCCGCGTTCCGCCGTCCTTCTCGGGGCCGTTATATGACTACACGAGGCCCCCGCCTCGTGCACCCAACGACCCCGGGGTCCCCTCTTACGACAGTCGGGCCGGTACTGCAGGGCGTTAGGTTAGGAACCTAGGAAAACAAAGAATTAAACTACACAAGACTTGTTTAATCTATAACAATATTATAAAGTGGAAAGATTTGTTTGTTTGTAACGAATAGGCTCCGAAAATACAAAACCGATTTAAAAAAGTATTTCCCTGGTAGGAAGCTACACTATCCCCGAGTGACATAGGCTATATTAGATTTTCAAAAAAATTAGGGATTCTTACCTTAACTCAAATAATGTAACCCAAGGTGCAATATTTTTTCCGTTGTTTACATATTTTGACAGGTGGTTTGTTGCTGTTGTTTGTTTTTTATTCGCCTATTCTGGGCAGTCAAAAGAACATAGTCTTTAGCGTAAGTCTTTAGATTAGAAGTATCTATATTCTATGAAGTAAAACGTGATAGCTCGTAGCTCGTACTGAAGACTTGGCTGAATGAACTAAGTTCCTTTGCCTGCCAAGAATGGGCGAATTTAAAAACAACAACAATCTTTCGCTCGGTCTGCTTGCAGTGTTGCCACCTTAGTGGATTTTCCACTAAATCTGGTGGTTTGGAACCCCCATTTAGTGGCAAATTATTGCTTTTAGTGGCTAGTGGATTTTTGTAGCAGAAAAATTAGACCAAGAACGTTGTAGTTTTTGAAAAAAATGGAATGGCGTTATGCCGTTCAAAAGCGTATGACCTAAAGATATTTTAGTCAATTTAGTAGAACTCCAACATTTTTTTTTAATGAGAGGTTTTAAATTTGTCATCTCAAAAAAAAAAACATGTTTAATCACGCCGCTATCAAAAATCTACAAGTTAAGTTGAAATAAATCATTAAAAGCTCAAAATAAAACTGGAACTCGTCATGCGCCAGTCAAATTGTTTTTGTTTTGTTTTTAAATATGACGACGAGTTGAGCGAACTCTATGAAATCAATGCAGGTGTTCCACAGGGTAGTGTCATGGGACCAACACTATATGATGAAAATGTCGTCGTAGGTACATTTGCTGATGATACAGCTATTTTGGCCAGGTACAACAACTCATGGCAGGCTTCAGATATCCTCCAAAACTGTCTCGATGACATATCTAAATGGCTAAAAGACTGGCGTATAAAGGTAAACGAAACCAAGTCTGCTCAAATCACTTTTACATTGCCACGAGAGACTTGCCCTTCGGTGAAGCTGAATGGAATAGAAATTCCCCAAGCAAACGATGTCAGATACCTTGGAATCTATTTAGATGGAAGACTCACATGGCAAAAGCACATTTTTACTAAAATCAAGCGATCAATGTTTTTGCTGTTAAATCGCAAATCTAAGTCAATACATAGTATAAAATAAAGTCGCTTCCCGCGTCTGTCCCTATGTATGCTTAAATCTTTAAAACTATGCCTCGGATTTTAATGCGGTTTTTATTAATAGAGAGAGTGATTCAACACGAAGGTTTATAAGTATAATACATGAACAAAATACTAATAGGTTAGGCGATACGAAGTTCGCCGGGTCGACTAGTTAAATATAGAAAACAAACTGTTGCTGTACAAATGTATTTTAAAACCAATCTGGACCTATGGTTTGCAACTGTGAGGAACGGCGGCAAAGTCAAACATAGAAATCCTGCAAAGGTTTCAATCGAAAATCCTTCGAATGATTGTCAATGCACCATGGTACATAACAAACGACCAACTGCACCACGACCTAAATATCCCAAAAGTCACGAAAGAAATCACCGACAAACTCAAGACATACACGGAGAGAATCAAGAGTCATCCGAATGAGCTGGCAAATGCATTAATGCAAAGACAACAAAATACAACATTCCTGAGACTAAAAAGAGTAGCTCCTCAAGATTTGCTCTGATTTTTACACGGCTGCGTCATTGGACGTAACCGTTCCCGCCTGTACCATACTTAATATCCAGCTAAAAGTCGTCAGACAGATTGCCGGAAAAAAGGAGAAAAAAAAAAAGTTTTGTTTTAAACTTTTTAAGTTAATTTGAACTGATTTAAATTACTTATATCTATGTCTATTACGCCATATAACGCCATTTACGGGCGTTTTACGAAACTATTTATTTTTTAAATGTTACTTTGAAAACCCCGTTAATGAATACAAAGTCGATGTACATTTTTTTTTCACCTTTTTGTCATACTTTGAGGGCCCTTAGTTTTCTTTGTAGCTGCTGTCTTGAGCACCTCATTATAGTTTTGAAAGACAAAAAGTATGAGTCTAGATGGCAATAAAATTAAACAGACACATGGTATTTAAATAATATCGCTCGCTACGAAATTTAAAGGTTGCGAATTGGTTAATTTAAAAAAATCAAGTTTCAAGTTTAAGTTAGGGTCTCAAGTCTTAAAAATGGAAAATTAAAAAATCCTTAAAAAATTAAAGGTCCCAGATCATATATTTGGGGTAGAACGCATAGCAAAGGGTCACCCCTGTCCCCTATTTACGTATCTCCACTCATCTGCCATTCATCCTGTATGTATATCTTAGTGGAAATTTTAGTGGTTTTCAGAGGGGGACATCTTTTTAACCGACTTCAAAAAAGGAGGTTATCAGTTTGACCTGTATGACTGTATGAATGTTTGTCCGCCATTATCTCGAGATTGGCTGAACCGATTTTGATGCGGTTTTCACAAATATATTTGTTACATTCAGGAGAAGGTTTTAGTACCTATTTTAACCGACTTGAGAAAAGAGGGAGTTCTCAGTTTATGTATGTGTAAAGGAGATTGACCATTCTGGACCAAATGCTGCCCACGCATGTGAATATTTTTTTTCTTCTTCACATGAAGAGATATATATATGAAAAATAAAAAATAAAAATTAAAACCACGGATTTATAATATATACGTAGTACCTTAAAACTTATTTTTTTGGTGATCTTACATTTGATATATAGTTTTTTATCGTTTATGTTAAATAATATTATTATTATCTTACCTATTCTACCTCCCGAGTCCGGTTCCGACCTCACTAGTCTCGTTCGAAGCAACTTTTTTTTGTAGCAAGTTCTATATGAAAATGATAAATAAAGAGTGATTTGCCAGAATTTAGAGAAATCGAAAGTCTCTCTTGCTCATATTCAGATTTGGTATGTGCCTATCTCTTTCGCGCACGCTGGGTTTCGCTATACCTGCGTGCTTGCGCACGTGCCCTTTTGTTTGTATTGCAGTCTAACTTCGCTCTTGGAACCGTTGTGTTGTGTACTGTGCGCTTATCTATCTTATTTTTAAAACCTGTCATTGAGCGGCTGAATGTTCCCAATCACTTAGCTGATTATGTTGATGAAAGAAGGCTAAATCGGAACAGAGCCAACTTCGAAAATATTTCAGTGGTTAGGGATAATGTTGCGTCATTTCCCATGTTAACCCCGGAGCAATTGAGTCTCTTTGCAGTAGGAACATACCAAATCAAACTTGCGCCTAGCTATTACAGCGAGCATGTACGCACCACAGAGACATTTATTATTCAAAACTATGTCGGTCGCCTCGACGACCTCTCCGATTTTTCGATGCCAACCAGCAACGTACAACTGATTCGAGCGCACATAAAGAGCAGACATACATCGGCAAAAGTGTATCATTGCTATATTTTAATTGACGAGAACAATCATGGGCTCGATTCTGTTCAACATTATTGCTGCTCATGTTATATCGGGCGAAGAACGATCGGCAGTTGTGCCCACGTTGTTTGCCTAGTTTGGTTTTTGGGATGGGCTAGGCACCAAGACGTTGTGAGGCGCCCTGCTTTATTTTTAGATTCCATAATTATAGACGACGATGATGATGACGATTGATATGGTATTTTAAAATGTTTATCCTTAAATAAATGTTGATATTTTAAATGATACACCGTCTTTTATTTTTAAAATAAGCTGTTGGTTAGGATTTTTCGTCAATGTAAAATAGATTATTTTTCAATATTCCTTGGATAGATTCTTAAGCGCTTTAGGTTACAGACTACTGTTAGTCTAATGAACATTATGCACTATGATTCAATGCTGGGCAGCCTTGGTCCAGCGTCCATACAAAAATGGTCAATCTCCTTTATTGAAAGCGGGTCTCTTTTTTGTATAAAACTTTTTATCAAAAAATAGAACCGCCGAAAAAAAAACTGAAAAGCATAAAATAATAATCGAATTACTAAGTTCTTAAAGTAATGTAGGGTATACCAAGTAATTTTAAGTCGGCGCCACAGATTCCTCGTACAAAGATCACTAAATTTTTTTTTCGGCGGTTCTATTTTTTGATAAAAAGTTTTATTTTATGATTTTCAGTTCTTTTAGGGTTTTATTATTTTCTTCTCCCACAAGGTGTTCAGTGGTCACACCGCATAAGGTAATCAGACGACATGGTTTACAGGGACGACAAGACCGGTCGGTATGGCGATTTGTGGGTGGAGGCCTATGTCCAGCAGTGGACGTCTTTCGGCTGATTTTATTTCATTCATACAAAAGATATTGTAAGTAGGTATCAAAAGTTATAATGTAACACGGAAATGCAACCTGTGAGTGGATAAATCGACCCGCCGACCAAAAAGTCACCCCTATTTTTCCACCCTTAGGGTGGGAATTTTATTTTCAAATTTTTATGAAGATATGCCCTGTTGATTAAAAAAATAATTATCAAAATTGGACTACTCTGTAAAAAGTTATGCGTGATCATACATTAAAATATATATATACGTGTCGAATTGAGCACCTCCTCCTTTTTTTTCGTCGGTCAAAAAAAGAAATTATTGTTAGTTGTTTTCTGGTAGTTTGAGGAGCCTTTTCTGGTGGATTGCTATTTCAACCGTTGGCAACACTGTCTGCTTGTGCTTTCGGCGTATCTCTAGTTGGTCTGTGCTGTGCTTTCGGCTGAGATCAGCGTTGCCAAAGTGTGGGGAATTCCCCAAACTGCGGGGAATCCCAAAGCGATTGGGGAATTTGTGGGGAGAGGCACTGTGTGGGGAATATGCGGGGAATTTAGCATTTTACAAATTCAAAAGAACTTACAATCAAAACATCCATTGATCAAATATAATTACTGCCTTTATATATTTTTATTGATAAAGAGGCTCAAACTTATCTACAGGGAAGTGATTATTAACCTTATTCGTTTAAATTACTGAATATTAGCGAAACACAATTATGAAAATTTATCACCCCACCCTTTTTTTTTTTTTTTTTAGGCGGGGAAACTCCTAACGAGTACCCTGCGACCCCGGGGGGAGTCGCAGGGTTATGTGGGGTTCGCACCCACTAAAACCCCGCCGGTGTCCATCTCGGCTGTTGGCAAAGGGGTCACGGGTGATCTTTCGATCGTTATGTTCAACTCCGCGACCCTATCACCCCACCCTAAAATCAGTCAGTTGGTTATCCCTAGTCTTTGCTAAATGTATCTATGTAAGTACATATATAAATATTTAAAGAATAATAGCGAAATAAAATATAAGTTTTTACGTGTTTTTAACCTTGTTTTATACTTTTAAGCCTAAACATAAGAGAAAACCGGAGGAGGATTTCATATAATCGGATGTTTTTTGAGTGATATTGCGATTTTTTAAGTGATTGTCAATAATAAATGGTTGATTTTTAAAGTTATATTGTAAATAGTTCACTATCTCATTGTGAGGGGATTTTGTGGGGAATCGGGATATTTTTCTCCCCAATTTTGGGGTATTTGACCAGTGATCTTGGGGAATCTGGTAAATAGCCATTGGCAACACTGGCTGAGATATTCATTAAAATATCTATAAGTGGCTGAGGCTTTCGGCTTTCGGCTTCGGCTGCTTGCTGATAAATTTTAGTGTTTTTAGACATTCTTGCTCAGAGCTCAGAGAAAGAAAACCGCTTTCTTGATTCTTGTGTGTGTTGTGATTTTACATACACTTACTCAGTAAACTGTAGGTAGGTAGGTACCGAAATTCTTTTTGATGGACCAACTGACTATCAACAGTACTGGTTTATTTTATTTCTTAACATGTTACGAGTATCTAACCGATAGCTTGTCTACCTATATCTAATTAATACCTACCGACCGGACCGGGTTATCTATCTTGACTCGATGCATTAAACGAGTGAGGTGACGTGATTGCGGGGGTCACCTTCAAGCGATTGTTTCGTGACTAGTTTAGCATTTAGATTGTATTCATGCTCTACTTGATAACAGTCGGTAATTATTATTTCAGGTTTGAAACACAGTCAGTATGAGCGGACAACCTGACGCAAAGAGAACCAAAATGAGTGCTTTGGACCAACTGAAGCAGTATTCCGTCGTGGTGGCGGACACCGGCGACTTTGAAGGTTGTTTTCTTGCTTGCCATGTGTTTTGATAGTGACGGTGAATTGTGGATTTGATATAGGTACAAATTATTTTATAATTTTGAGTCTGACATGATGGTCAACTAAAAAATCATGATCAACATGAACAAGTCACTGATTATTCCTAACCACTATAAACCAAGTTTTATGTTTTTAATTATTAGTAAACAGGCTCATCATTTATCAGTTTTGGTTTTAGACTTAAATTTCCTTTTCAATATAATGGCCTTTAAATGTAAGTAATTAATAATAAAAAGTGTTTGAGCTAAAGAAAAAAGGTGTTTGCAAAGTGTTTTCAGTTATATATTTGAGTCAGCATTTTTTTAAAGTTAGTAAAATCTATAGATAATCATGTTTCTATTTTTCTTAGGAGTGCCTATATTACGCAGCCACGTATTACGCACCCCGATAATGCCCGGCCGTGGATTACGCAGCCAATAATTGGTGTACATGCACACGGAATCTTGGATGCGAAATACATGGACGGCAATTATCGAGGAGGACAAAATAAAACGCGTCCAAGTATTACGCAGCCACGTATTGCCCGGCCAATAATGTCCGGCCGTGGATTACGCAGCCAATAATTGGTGTACATGGACACGGATTATTGGGTGGTCCGAAGGCGATATTACGCAGCCCAATAAAACGACGCCAATGCAGATTAACATTTTCTATTAGGGCTCTGTCACACTCGAACGAAACACAGAGAATTTGTTTTTTATTTTATTTCACTTACTTGGATAGGCAAAGGGATCTAGCACATACGGCCACATCTTGTTATTTTTTGCCTACTTTAAAAAGGGAGGTTCTCAGTTTTACCTGTATAAATATTTGACCGTAATTAATAATTAATTAATATATCATGGCTATCCGATTTCGAAGCGGTTCTCAGAAAAGTATTTCTCACATACGGTTACAAGATTTTGGTGTTTAATCCGACTTCTATCGAAAAGGAAGTTCTCATTTATTAGAGTGTCAGTTTATTGCTAGCGGGTCCATGAGTTGTAATTACTACGTTGTAATAATACGCACATTAAGTACGCTATTGATATAGTTCAAGGAGGCGGGTCCTTTTTTTAATAGGAAGTCTTTAGGCGTCTTGCTTTTGTCTGTTAATTTATCTTATTTAGATGCTTAATAGTCCATACAGAGTATTTTTACAGAATTATTTTTAACCGACGCCAAAAAAGCAGGTTTTGGACGAAATTTTCATACATACATTTTGCTTTTACTGTAAATACGAGATTCCTTCATCACACATGTTCAAACTAATCTTGAAAAAATTCCTTGATAATCTTGCTTATGCTTATAATTTTTGCTAGTAGGTGGGTAAAACTAAAAAAAAATTACATAGGTGAAAAAATGAATATCCTTAACGTTGTGAAGCATAAAAAAGATCTTGTGAAAATACCGTTTAAAAAGCGATGTAGACTAAATGTTAATGCCATATTAATTAAATTTAAATATATTTTTAGTTTATTTCAAAGTAAAGGAATGTTAATTACTTAGGTAGGTAGCCTACCTTACCTACTTAGCCTTAGAGCCTTCAATCAAAACCTAAATTAAGAGCCAGTTTACCGCGATGCTAGCGCCATTCTTGAAAAAAAACATTTTATTCATTTTCTTTGTTTAAAAAGAAAATATACTGAACAAAAACGGTCTACGAAATGTGGCCCTCACCAAACTCCATAAATTACTTATACTTAATTGTTTGAGTGATTCAGTTTAAAAAAAAACACATCCTAATTAGTTTTTTTTTATTAAAAGTATTCCTGAAAACTAGAACTAGATATTGGTCCAAATCTGTTAAAATACCATCTAACTTTCTAAAAACATGTGCCAAAGAAAATAATTTAAATAAATAGGTACCTATTTTTTTAAAACTTATCTATAGTATTTTACTTCATACTAGTCAAGCCGGCAAACTTAGTACTGCCTAACAATGTTGTGCACGTATATACATATAAACCTTTCTCTTGAATCACTATCTAAACAAAACCGCATCAATATCTGTTGCGTAGTTTTAAAGATCTAAGGATGCATACATAGAGACAGCAGGAAGCAACTTTGTTTTATACTAACTTATGTAGTGATATGTCCCTATTTTCTACTCAAATATTCCTTGCTGTTTTTGTTCATGAAAAATGTACAAGTCCTAATACACATACCTACACAAACACAATAGACAATATCAATACATACCTATAATTTTATCTAGCATATCTGAGTTTGCATAATGGTTACTAGTGTAGGCCTGTTTGTTTCCTCAGGTAATAGTTGTTGTAAAAGGCATCCATGTACCCCAATGTTCTTTTAATATAGGTACTATATTATTTTAATTACCTACCTACACGCATTTTATACAGTAGGTGGTGACAGTGACATGGTGTGGCAGAGATGGCAGCAGTTCTAGGGTCAAGGCTACTTCAGCACGCTCCAGCTTTGCATCTAGAAACTATTGATTTTATGCCAACAAGGGTAGTGCCCTGCTTAGGTTTTAGGGTTAATTAGTTAACAGCCGGTTATGTTTGTTCTGCAAGCTATTCTAGGTGGCCAGTGTGGATAGTTTTGGTTTATCTAACTAAGTCTTACTTTTTAAGTACCTAGGTAAGTAAGTATACCTATATTCTGTTATGTACACGAAACCTCAGGATCAAAACTAACATTATGGCACTAAACACAGTCTTGGAGTCTGACAAAGTTCACATTAACACCAACCAGCGATTCCTTGTACAGTATAAGTATACAATCGCTGGATGGTGTGGATACTGCCACTAAAATTCTGCTGAAATGAAATTTTGATCAGATTTTTGATTGTAGCAAGCTTACAAGATTCTTACCTAAACAAACGGATGGATCTTATCTTAGCATCAATCAATCAACAATAAACAAGGTTTGTCTATTATTTGTAACGAGTGGGACAGAGCTCTAATAGCTATGTTAATCTGTATTGGCGTCGTTTTATCGGGCTGCGTTTTATTGCCTGCGGACCACCCAATAAAACGCATCCACGTATTCCGCAGCCAATAATTGGTGTACAATGTACACCAATTATTGGCTGCGTAATACACGGCCGGACATTATCGGGGTGCGTAAAATATTACGCAGGCAATAATGCCCGGCCATGGATTACGCAGCCAATAATTGGTGTACATTGTACACCAATTATTGGCTGCGTAATACGCGGCCGCGCATTATCGGGCTGCGATTTATCATGGCTGCGAATTATTGTTTACCTTTCTTAGAATTGTATGCAAGGTCAAAAAGGGTAAGGTATGTTGGGGTAAGAGCGGATGGTTTTTTGATGTTCTTGAAAGACTAAAAAAAAACTTTTTTTTTTCTATATTTTTCTTTATAAACAGACTTCTAAAATAAACTGTATGAAAGAAGGAAGACCGTGCTTTGTGTGTATTAATATTTTAATCCATTAAAATTGTGTATTTCTGTCAAAAACAGCTCTAATGGAAAAGGTAGTGATTTTATTTACCAGGGAAAGTGCGGACTATATCGGGGGAAGAGCGGACTATATCCTAAAATCAATTCTATGGTCTGTATTATTAACATTCATAATGAATTTTATTCCGATCTTACCCCAGTCAAATGATATTTTGGCAACAGTCTCGCTTGTGACGTATTTTAGCCGGCAATAGATATTTTCTTTTTTAAAAAGCTTAACACGTCCGCTCTTCCCCCGTTTCAAAATTAAATAAAAAAGTGATTCTCAAACTTTATAATGAATAAAAATCATGAACAAATAAAGGGGTGTTTACCGCCAAAAATAAAAAAAAATGTATTTGTAAGTAATTCATGCCAGAAACTGGACGGTAGCTGTTGTTCGGCATGACCGTTTAAACGCAATAAACCAATGGGGCCTGTATTATTCTAAAATGGACTCACTGATTTGTTTTTTTTTTTTATATATAAATTCTTTAACGACATACTCTAGAACCTTCTCTTTGGATAAACCAAAGCCTCATTTGTCCGTAGACAATTAACCAGTCTAGTTTCCGCTTCTATGAGTACCTATCCCTGGTGGTCTACCCATCGTATCATTTTTCATGGCTTTTTAAGCAAGGACTCGGTCGTTCAGCGTAGTATGTAGTATGTAGTGAACATTTTTGCAGCGGCATAATTTGTGAGCTGCTATCATTAAACTTTTTCGACTGCAGGATGTTTTTAAGGATTTATCCTACAAATAGTTGCATATTATATTGCCAAAACAATATTTAATTAAATCATCAATACATAGTATAAAACAAAGTCGCTTCCCGCGTCTGTCCCTATGTATGCTTATATCATTAAAACTATGCAACGGATTTTGATGCGGTTTTTTTAATAGATAGAGTGATTCAAGAGGAAGGTTTATAAGTATAATATATGAGCAAAATAGTAAAAGGTAAGGCGGTACGAAGTTCGCCGGTCGACTAGTTATGATATAAGTATTCATAGGTTAATAAAAAAATAGTGAATTAAGTTATTTCTTAAAGTTTGAGTACCACTGATTTCTTCCGTACGTTCTAAAACCGGGAAAGTGCGGATTAAATTTAGTCCGCTCTTTCCCTTTGCGGGAAAGAACGGATTCAAATGTAAATCCTAGAATAATACGTTATTCATTATTCTAACCTAGAAAAAATAATTAGAACGAGAGAAATACGCACAAAAAACTCACCAGATTATGAATACTACTTTTGGATACTGAGATATACCCCCTGGGGTAAGAGCGTTGAGTGACAAAATTGGCGCAAAATTGCACACTTTCACATTTTGCTCTTCAACAAAGGTGTTTTTGTGTAGAATAACACTCCAGACTAATTGACAGATGCACAAAAAAATGGCGTCATTGCCTATGTTGGTAGTATTAAACAATTGTCATTGGTTTGGAAGTTATTAAAACTATCCGCTCTTTCCCCGATCCGCTCTTACCCCAACATACCTTATTTTTCAACAGAAAAATTCAAAGTCCAAAGGAGCAGTTAACTTCAATTTCTCTTTCATATTCTTTACAAATTTTGTACAGAGCCTTTAGGGATTTCTATTTAAGGATTTTATGAAATACTTATCAGAAGTTTAAATGATGGCAAAATTAAAATGTATTGAAATTACTTTGTAAACCACATGGGTTTGCTATTTTTAATACTTATTTGCTTGTACAGTCAAGGACTAGGAGGCCGTAACAGATTTGTCTATGGTTTCGTCAGCCCTAGACTGTATTACCAAAAAACAAGAGCTATTTTGCAATACAGAAAAACCGGAAGTGTTACGCCGACCGTGTCCGCCACTGTACCATTTTTAATTCTATTACTTTAATAAGTCTATATTTTTGAAACTTTTATTTGCATAATATATTTTTTGTACCTTTTAGATTATATAACGACACCTACTGCATTTCTATTTTAATTACTAAATTTAAAAACAATGATAACAAGGAAAAAGCTTTTTACTCAGAATTCTTACATATAAATAAACAAAGTTACATTTCTATTATTTTGTCAGTATCAAGCATACAAAGATACAGCTTCTAATTAAGCTCGAAATATAATATTGTTATTAGAATAGTGACAATTTATATTTGTATGAAATCAGATAAGTTACATTTTACAAAATATGCATATTTGATAATAGGTAATTTTGTAATGTTGTAGCCATGAAGGCATACAAGCCTACGGATGCCACCACAAACCCCAGCCTGATCCTGTCGGCTGCCGGCATGGACCAGTACCAGCACCTACTAGATAAAGCTATCAAGCATGGCAAAGATACTGGCAGGTACATTACTAAATATTTTCATTTAGTAACAGAAAGCTATAATGCTGTCTTGAGGGTTGCCCTGAAAAAAATAACTTAAAGAGATAAGGCCGGCCATTGCTCTTTTTCTGTCCTATTCGAAATCTTACTGCATTTGTATATTAATTAATTTTGTATATTGTGACCGAAGTTTTTTATTTTTTTATTCCTATTCATGCTTGCATTAATTGCACCTAAAAAAAACAAGTAGTTGTTATTCTACTTATTACTTAATATGCTTAATTTATTTTTGCAGTACTTTGGAAGAGCAAGTCGCCGAGACTTTGGACATGCTGAGTGTTCTATTTGGTTGTGAGATCCTCAAGATCATACCTGGCCGTGTCTCTGTCGAAGTCGACGCAAGGTGAGCTAAATATTACATAATCTAATTTAGAGTAACATTAGTTTGCTTTTGCAAAATTATTCTTGCTCCTAAGAAGTCAGGCTCGGAAAAAATGGCTTATCACTTTGCTTATTTAGATATAAATATTCTGATTTTATTATGGATTGCAATAAAATTATGTATTTCATTATTTAGGCTGTCATTCGACAAGGACGCGAGCATAGCAAAGGCAATCAAACTTATTAATATATTTGCTGAATTCGGTATCAAGAAAGAAAGGATCCTTATAAAACTAGCTTCGACCTGGGAGGGCATTCAAGCTGCTAAGTAAGTACTGTAATAAATTCCGTTTAAAATAACTCAAATTTAAAAATTTAAAAACCCCCGACCCAGTCAGACCCCTCATCAACTTAACTAGAACTTACTAATCATCTTAAAAATATCATGGTTACCTTAACATATACTTTCAAAATCATTAGTAACACTGTACCAAATTTTTAATTAATAGGACAAATGGAAGGTGGTTAGATCCTCTCATCCATTATTCAAGAGCTGATCATCTTCAAACGGCAGATCAGGTCATGGTTACCTTAAAATATACTTTCAATATCATAGATGTAACATGGTACCAAATTTCAACTCGATCGGACATGAGGAAGCTAGTAAGATCCTCTCATCCATTATTCAAGAGCTGATCATCTTCAACGGCTGATCAGGTAATGGTTACCTTACCATATACTTTCTATATCATAGATGTAACATGGTACCAAATTTCAAATCTATCGGACATAAGGATGCTAGTTAGATCCTCTCATCCATTATTCAAGAGCTGATCATCTTCAAACGGCAGATCCGGTCATGTTTACCTTAACATATACTTTCAATATCATAGATCTAACATGGTACCAAATTTCAACTCGATCGGACATAAGGAAGCTAGTTAGATCCTCTCATCCATTATTCAAGAGCTGATCATCTTCAAACGGGAGATCAGTTCATGGTTACCTTAACATATACTTTCAATATTATAGATGTAACATGGTACCAAATTTCAACTCGATCGGACATAAGGAAGCTAGTTTGATCCTCTCATCCATTATTCAAGAGCTGATAATCTTCAAACGGCAGATCAGGTCATGGTTACTTTACCAAATACTTTCTATAACATAGATGTAACATGGTACCAAATTTCAACTCGATCGGACATAAGGAAGCTAGTTAGATCCTCTCATCCATTATTCAAGAGCTGATCATCTTCAAACGGGAAATCAGTTCATGGTTACCTTAACATATACTTTCAATATCATAGATGTAACATGGTACCAAATTTCAACTCGATCGGACATAAGGAAGCTAGTTTGATCCTCTCATCCATTATTCAAGAGCTGATAATCTTCAAACGGCAGATCAGGTCATGGTTACTTTACCAAATACTTTCTATAACATAGATGTAACATGGTACCAAATTTCAAAACGATCGGACATAAGGAAGCTAGTTAGATCGTCTCATCCATTATTCAAGAGCTGATTATCTTCAAACCGCTGATCAGATCTTCATCAGACATGGCTAAGGACACTCGGCCTGAAATTATCTATGATACAAAAAAAACTAAATGAAAATCGGTTCAGCCGTTTGGGCTCTACGATGCCACAGACAGACAGACAGACAGATACACACGTTAAAATTATAACACCCCTCTCTGAATTTTTCGTTCGGGGGTTAATAAAAAAGTTCTCTGAATGAGCCAAATATGGTTTTTTTCCAAGAGACATTGCTAACCAACATCAACAGTGCCGCAAAATAGCCCAATTAAAACTAAATTGTGACATTAGCACAACGCACATGCTCATTGCTTACTCAATATTAGAATTGTGTTCATTTTTAACCGACGAAAAAACAAAAAGGAGGAGGTTCTCAATTCGTCGCGTTTATTTTTATTTTATTTTTTTTATGTATGATCACGCATAACTTTTTACTGTGTAAACCGATTTTGATAATTCTTTTTTTAATCGACATACCTTGAAGTTGGTCCCATAAAAATTTGGAAATAAAATTCCAACCCTAAGGGTGGAAAAATAGGGGTGACTTTATTGTTCACTCACAGATTGTATTGCCGTGTTGTGATTTACATGAAAACTGCTGGGTATAATTATGAGTCTTTTTTATATGAACTTTAATAATCATAATCTCAGCCGATGGACGTCCACTGCTGGACATAGGCCTCCCTCAAAAAACTCCTCACCGACCGGTCGTGATCGAACCTCATCCTGTTAGTCCCTCAACCTTCACCAGGTTGTGTGGCCACCTTGTGGGGTGCGACCACCCTGTGAAGGGTGATTAGCTGGGGTCAAAAAAAATTAGCACAAAAAAACTGAAAAGCAAAAAATAAAATCTTTTTATCAAAAAATTAAACCGCCGAAAAAACTGAAAAGCATTAAATAATAGGGAAACATTTTCTATTAGGCCTTTATTTTCTTACTATTTAAAGTAATTTTGGATTACCAAGAAATTTTGAGTCGGTGCCACAGATCACTAAATTACCTGAAATTCAAAGAAATAACCGAAAAACGTGTGTCGCTGCGCATCGCACTTTACGTAGATAATGAATTTGCTTGTGTGGTGTGGCGTCGACTTAAAATTTCTTGGTAATCCAAAATTAAAGAAGTGAGTAAATTAAGGCCTAATAGAAAATGTTTCCCTATTATTTAATGCTTTTCAGTTTTTTCGGCGGTTTAATTTTTTGATAAAAAGTTTTTATATTGACTTGAAATTAAGAGCCAGTTTACAGCGATGCTAGCGCCATTCGCGAAAAAAATTAATATCTGCTTAACTAAGGCAAATATCTAAAATGTAGCACAGTATGACACAATGTATTCTAGTATTTTTAGGGCACTGTTGTATAGCTTTTAGGTTAAAGACCAAAGAAAGCTACAAAGTGTTGCTAAAAGTGGCCACTTTTAGCAACAATCTGTGTATAATTTTGTTCTTTTAAGTTAGGACTACTTTACTGTGCTCAAAAAATACTAAACAAGATTATCTAGTGTCATACTGTGCCACATTTTTGATATTTGCCTTAGTTTAGAAGATAAAATTTATTTTCGAGAATGGCTCTAGCATCGCGGTAACCGAAACACGAAAATAAAAACTAGGTAGCTTTGTTTTGAGTCATATTGTGTTGTAAACATAAATTCGACATTAATACAATCACTTAAACCTCACCGCGTCGTGCGCACATAAACTGTGCATAATTTAAATGCGTTCGTGCAATCACGGGGGTCATTCCGAGCCAGTGGGATATATTTAGTTTTTGATATTTTAAAAGATAATTATGTTTTCGATATTTTGGTTGAAACTACCTAGGAATGATAATAAAGAAAAATAAATTCTGGATATTCAAATTTGATTTAAAAGTAATAATTTTAAAGATATTCAATATTTATTACTTTTTTCAATAAAATGTAGTAACCAATGTGGATGACTGACATATGACAGTCCCTTTCCCTCAGTATGCTATATCGAAGCCTGTCTCTGTTCATTCGTATATCCTCCTAACTAGAGAGTTGGAGAAGAAGCACGGCATCCACTGCAACCTGACGCTGCTGTTCTCGCTGCACCAGGCCGTCGCGTGCGCCGAGGCCGGAGTCACGCTCATCTCGCCTTTCGTTGGACGTATTCTAGATTGGTATGTATTTTGTGATAAACAGTGTGAAATAATGAGTTTTTTTTATGTACCTATAGGTTAAACTGAGTAGGTAGTTTTCGCAGTTAAATTCCTCCCCGCCCCCGTTTTTTACTAAGGAATGTCATTAAAATTTTTACGAATTAATTGCTCAATATTATCACCATAAAAAAATTATGATGCAACTTTTTTCATTTATTTGAAAAGTTTTTAGTACTCACTTAATGTTACATTTATTTAATAGGTATGTTGCCCACACAAAGAAGACATACGAGGCCAAGGAGGACCCCGGCGTGCTGTCCGTCACGCGCGTCTTCAACTACTACAAGAAGTTCGGCTACAAGACTCAGGTCGCCATCAGTAACACTGTGCTTTTTATTTATAGTAGCGCTAATCGCAAAAAAAAACTTATAATTTATGACAAATATCAAAATGTAATCCTATATTATGACACTACATAATTTTGCTTATTATTGTCGGCACTGTTGTTAAGTTTTGCTAAAAATTACCTCTTTATGTAATATTTAGTTTAATACTCTACTATTACATAAAGGTGCCAAGAAAAGATTCTTCCTGCTGGACCTTTGTCCTTCATTCAGAATTTTGTAGTAAGTAATAAAGCAATGTGCGTGTGTGCGTGTGTGCGTGTGTGCGTGCAGGTGATGGGCGCGTCGTTCCGCAACACGGGCGAGATCCGCGAGCTGGCGGGCTGCGACCTGCTCACCATCAGCCCCGCGCTGCTCAAAGAGCTCAACGATAGTGACGCACCGCTTAAAAAGGTACTCCACTACTACTACTACTACTCTGCCTTTATTTTATTTTATTCAGTACTTCCCAAAGTGTTCCATGCACGCACCGAGGTCGCGGTGATGCTGTTCGCAAGATTACCCGTGGCCGTCTCTGAACAACCTAGAAGGACACCAGCAGGGTGTCAGTGGGTACGAACCTCACATAACCCAGTGCAGCGGCCCATTCCCGGTGATCTACTGGGTACTCGTCAGGAGCTTCCCTGACTAAAAAAAAGGAATCCTTAGGAGACAAGACAGGGGCTTTCTTGGCGTGATAAAATGTTATATTAGTCTTAAGAACATGGCAGAAATGTGGCTGCAATGGGTCTACCGGAACCAGATAAAATTATGAAATAATAAAAAAAAAAAGACAACCTCTAATTTGATTCGTACTAATATGTATAGGTACACAAGGTGAAGGTAGCGGATGGACTTGGCAGGTAGGCCTGCTGCCCTTACTTTGGACACCAATGGGAGCAGATAGGTGGTGGGTGGTATTTCATGCTGTTACCTCAGGGTTCTTTATTTACACAAACATATTTATAAACTTAACTTTTTCCTTCCAAAGGTGCTCGACGCAAAATTAGCCGCTGACAGCGACATAGAGAAGATCTCCCTCAACGAAGCAGCGTTCCGTTTCCACATGAACGAGGAGCCGATGGCGACCGACAAGCTGTCCGAGGGCATCCGCAAGTTCGCCGCCGACACCAGGAAACTGGAGGCGCTCGTCAAGGGAATGATGGCTGGCAAGTAGTCACGGTGATCTTGTTCAATTAAGTATCATTATTGGAGTTGTGACACTGTTCGATTGGTTATTGTTACAAATAAAAAAGTGTTATGAAAGAAAAATCCTTATACGTACCTAGTGAACGTTGTGTTTTCAGACTTTTAAGATTATTACATTATTATTGTCAATTTATATAGTTAATAATGTATACTATGATATGTGTTTATATGTATTGTATGGTAATAGCACAGAATGTAATGGTAAGGTAAAAATGAGTAAAAGAGAGCTACTCTTAATCTAAGTGTAATAATCGTTTGTTATTTTATATATTTACTTTCCTTTTTTTTTGAAAGCTACCTAGTTTTAGGTAAGAAACGTTTTCAATTATGTAGCTCGGACTAAGCTAAGATGATAAAAAAATATACAATTATATTTGTGTGCCTAATACAATTAGGCATTTTGCTTCGTTACATTGTTTGAAAAACTATTAAAAGTCAGACATTGTACAAAATCACAAATTTATCTTTATTACTACAAATAATGTACGTAAACTATGTACTTACTAAAAATCTTTTAATCAAAATTGGGGCCATTTAATATATTTTATGAAACATTCCTTTTTTTCTATGATCTTTAATGTTTGTTACTGTTGGGTAAAGGCTCTTTTTCAATAAATTTGTTCCTAAAATTACCCTTGTACTTTTATTGAAATAATAATAAGTATCCTATTTAAATTTATGTACTTACGTTAAATATTTGTAACAGATAAACTGCAGTCAAGTGTGAACTGCGTAAACAACAACATGTTTACTGTTTTCGTACCTACGCTAACTTTGCATACATCATAACTATGTATCCTTTATGAAACGTTGTTACATGAAATTAACTAAAGCACTTGTAAATCCAAGAAAATGTATTATGATGCCATGCGCGGAGCACTAGGAAATTAGGGCGAATTCTCGTCGCGTAGATAATTTATCATGTCACAAACATGTTCTATTCTATGTTTGTAGCACTAAAATTTCAGCTTTCTATTATCAGTTATCAGATAGTTATACGGACATGCCGAAAATACCTATAAAAATGTTCAATAATTATGAAGTGTTAATAAAACTAAGAGCGTTTGAACTACCTACTTTGAAATAGGAAAAAATGAGGTCAAGGACTGGCGCGGAAATCTCGCTTCTAATGATGTGTTATGATGGGGTGTTTAAAAACTGATTTGCGGATTTAGATAAAATACAAACAAAAAAAACTTTACGCGTTAAACTTTTCATATTTTGAAGTATGTGTTTACTTATTTAATCAAACTAACCTACGTAAAAAAAAACCTTTTACCATCAGCTTCGCCCTGCCAGCATCAGATGGCTGTAGGCCTCCGCGCAGCTGACCGCATCTTCGCCTGTAATCAATACGGCGGCGCTCCACTTTCGCCGACCTTCCGCACGTTTGGAGCGGGAGTGGAACCCTCCCACTTACCCTCCGTCCTGAGGGGAAGGAAAAAATACGAACTCTTCATGTTTGAGTATGACCTAATGTGCACTCACCCCGTTAATGTGTAGTTAATTAATCGTAGGCGGTTATTTACTATGTGGACCTTTAAGTAAGGATTTGAGTTATGTACTTAGAGAGGGTAGAGATGTACATACCATAAACTAATAATGTATGATGTATATGTTACGGTAAATGTGAATAATGCGGTAATTATGCATAATAACCGGTTATTATTAATAATTCCCGGCACTTGCGGTAAATGTAATAAAAACCACTGAATTAATCACATTTACCGGTAATTATTAATAATTCCCAGTCCCCATTAGTAAATGTAATAAAATACGTTTATATTCATCAGTTTTGAGTGTTTATTTTAAGATAAGAAAAGAAAATTGATAAGAATTTTTTTGTAAAATTTTTAATGAACAAAATTTTTAGACAACAAAATGAAATAAAAAACGCTGCAACTCGTCGTATTACACTCTTCTCAACTCTAGTGTGTTTATTGAATAAAAATAAAATCATTTTTAAACTCTTATTATTATAATAATAACTCTTAAGAATAGAATTAACGAATAATCAGTCAAAAATTGGTAGAACTAAAATAATGAAAATCGGTAAAACAATAATATAAGCGCTCAAACAGACGACGCCGCCGCACCGCCGCCGCCGCGCATTTAATGCAAATTTTATCGTTCCACTGTACTCTTGTTAGTAACACCATGGACCTAATTATCACGAGAGGACTGTGTTCATTGCCAAAAAAAATCGAGTAATTCTCAAGACAAAACGAATGCGCAAAAAGAGCGAAAACATTTAGCAAAATTGTTTCCCACCTCCACAACCTGCGGCGCCACTTTCTATGCGACAAAAAACAAATGCTCCATCTAGTCGATTGTCTATTTGCAAAATGTTTTTCCTGTTGGCGACTGGATGGCGCATTTGTTTTTTTTTCGCATATAAAGTGGCGCCGCAGGTTGTGGAGACGCTATAGGAGGATAACGCGATTTTGTTTAGCCATGAACAGTTCTGAACATCGCACATGACTTCGTCGCGGCGGTGCGGCGGCGGCGCGGTGGCAGCGCAGGTGTCGGCGTCGTTTGTTTGAGCGCTTTCGTAGAGCAAATAAAAAAAAAGAAATTAAACACTTAAGAAAAGAATTAACGAATAATCAGCCAAAAATTTGTAAAACTTAAACAATTAAAATAAGTAAATTAATTATCTAGGGATTCGGTGCGCGCATATAATAAAAAAAAGAGAATTTAAACTCTTATGATTAGAATTAACGCATTCAGTCAAAAATTAGTAAAACCGTAAAACTAAAACAATGAAAATCAGAATAACAATAATTTTGGGGATTTGGTGAGCAAATAAAATAAAAATAATAATTTAAACTCTTATTAATAGAATTAACGAGTAATCAGTCAAAAATTTTAAAAATAAAACAATGAAAAACAATAATGTACGATATTCTGTGAGCGAATATAATTTAAAAAAAAATTATCAACTATTTTAGAGCTGATCATCTTCAAACGGCAGATCAGGTCATGGTCACCTTACCATATACTTTCAATATCATTGAAGTAACACTGTACCAAATTTTAAATCGATAGGACAAATGGAAGGTACTTAGATCCTCTCATCCATTATACAAGAGCTGATCATCTTCAAACGGCCGATCAGGTCATGGTTACCTTACCATTTTTTTATTTATTCGTATGGCTGCACTGAATACGCTAGTACTATGCTAGTACTAGCATGTCAAAGGCAAATGTCCAGGTTTCTTAGCCAGTTGGCTGCGTCGGCCGGAAGAGTGACGAAGTCATCAGCGTCGCCGGGGTTAGCTTGCCGGGGGTAGTCGCGCGCGATGTGCTCCACGGTCTGGAACTCCGCGCCACAGTCGCAGCGGGGAGACTCGGTCCAGCCGCGCATGTGCTTGTACTGCGCGCTTCGCCCATGGCCCGTACGGATCCTGTTTAGGGTACACCACTGGCGGTGAGGTAGCTCAGCGCCCGGGAGCGATTCGCCAGACCTTACCATATACTTTCAATATCATTGAAGTAACACTGTACCAAATTTTAAATCGATAGGACAAATGGAAGGTAGTTAGATCCTCTCATCCATTATTCAAGAGCTGATCATCTTCAAACAGCCGATCAGGTCATGGTTACCTTACCATATACTTTCAATCATGAGATCAGATCAGATCTTCATGAGACATGGCTAAGAACACTCGGGCTGAAATTATCTATGATACAAAAAAACTAAACGAAAATCGATTCAGCCGTTTGGACTCTACGATGCCACTGATAGTTACACAGACAGACAGATACACACGTTAAAATTATAACACCCCTCTGATGTTTTCGTCCGGGGCTAAAAATAAAGTAGCATCGAATTATCGGAAAACTGATATTGTAGATTATATCGCAGCTAATATATTAAATCGATATCAAACACACAGATATTATAGAATACTTATCAAATATTTACCTCCTAAAAATAACTCGTTAAAAATATCCATATTGGAACCACCTTGCATCTCTATGTAGGTGCCTAGCTAGGGAGCTAGGGCCCTACGTAGGGAGCTAGGGCGGTCGGGACCGCCTAGCCGCCTGGCGGTGGGGTCCTTACTCCGAATATGTTATTACACTACCTCGCCACTACCAGTCGGGAGCTAGGCGTCAGCCAATATAATAGGGGCTTTAAGCTTGTGTCAACATTTACCTCGGTTGCATGGAAATTATGCATAATTACCGGTCAATGTGAATAATTTATCACATTGACCGCGTGCGTTGGTAATTATTAATAATAACCGGTAATTATGCATAATTCCCGATTATTCACATTTACCTTAACATATATACTAATAATGATTACGTACCTATAAAAAGGGGATTTTTTTTACCTACAAACGTTTTCGTTTGCGTGAATTTGGTTACTATGTGATTTTACATATGGTTTTACTCAAACATTAATCAATCAAATCAAATCTGTTACTTTTTCTGACTGTCTGTCAGACTCAGATCGCAGTACCTACACTACTATAATACTAAAAATCAAGGTGTCTTCCCGATGTCTGTCCCTAACAGGCGTGTGACGCGATATTAGCGCCACTTTTGTGTAAATAATTTACATCATAAATAACATGGCCGAAATAAAAAATATGCGCCAATGATTCCCTAGCCTAGATAATCTTGCTTAGAATTTTTAAGGCTCGGTTGTGTAGCTTTCAGGTTCAAAATCTAAGGAATACCATACCTACTGTGTGTTGCCTAAAGTGGCCATCCTAAAAGCTACACAACAGAGCCTTAAAATTCTAAGCAGGATTGGGCGTCATTGACGCATATTTTTGATTTCGGACATGGTTTAGAAGATATAATTATTTATCGGAAGTGGCGCTTCTTTCGCGTCTGTGGCCCGTTAAAACAACATAACGGATTGTGTGCGTTTTTTTTAGTTATTTAAGAGAAGGGTTTATATGTATTGGTCGAGTGCTAGTCGGACGTAAAAAACGGGATGGGGAAACTTATCTACAGGCGGGCGGAACCGCGAGCAAAAGTATAATATAAATTTGAAACTTGGGTATAATAATAATACTCTAGGGACTCATATTCTATCTCTACACATCTATATCGCACATCTGTTTATTAAGCGTAGATGAGACTGCTAATTAACAAATTAGCACCAAGATTAATGTGCTCTTATATAATGTTTTGTACGGAGCAGCTTTGTGAAAAATGTGTTCATCCCACGTGATCCTCTCGGTGGGAAATTCTCCCGGAGACAGGAGGCGACGGGCGACGGGCGGCGGCGCGGGGAGAAGGCTTGATATTGACCTAGATGTTCATTCAGGGTTCGGTCGATGCGAAACTTGACATCTGCGCGTTCCTGCGTTTTATATTTTTCGCCATAATGTGCGCTTAACACGTCTGCTTCTCATTTAATTTATTTTATTGCACCCTCCGCGCGGAAAGTTTTGATTTTGTGTTCACTTGTGTTTATGTTACGTAACGGAGTCATCGCGAGGCTTCGCGCATTTGTTTTGTACACTTCATCGTTAGTCTGATGTGCGGGCCGCTGCGGGCCATGCTTCGACGGGTCTCGGCAGTGTCTGTGTGCAGCGCGATGGCTGAGGAGGATGCTTCTAAATAGTTCTCTATCTAGACGGAAGCATGGCCTCGAAAAGCAATATATCTGCTGTTACCAAAAACATGCCCTCGGTCGAGATCAGATACACAGATGTGAGTTTTTCTAATTTCAACTTAATTTAGTTGTTAATAAACTTTTAATACTATGTACCTATATATGTGATTATTTTTAACATTACGATGTACATTTCTGATTAAATTTATTGTAGAGATATCTTAAACAAGAAGGTAACAAGTGCTAGCAGGTAAGTATATCTACTAAATATTCCTGGATTATGTAACTACGCCTACGAGTAAAAGAAAGGTACAATACCTTTTTTTTACTAAGATTGATTTTAGATTGGTCAAAATCATGATTATACTATCATTATAAATGCAAATTTTTGTTTTTATGTTTGGTTTGTAAGTTGTTTTGTGATAGTGTCACAGAGGCAACTTAAACACATTAAGCATACTAAATAGACAACTGACAGGGGCCAGGGGCTAGGGGGTATGAGGGGGTAATGTTCGTAAAGTCGTAGGTAACTAATGTATTGTTTAGCTTTTTCTTTAGCCACTTGCCGTTTTTTCACATTTTAGTTTCGGTGCAAGACTGAAAGCAGCTTTGGTTCGCAGAAATGTTACCTATGCGATTGCAAGGTTATGTCAGATAATTAAAAAAAAAAAAAACAAGTTTAAAATGAGAAAGCTTATTTCGGCAGCAATGTATCGAAGACACAGGAACAGAGCCTCAACCAGAGGAGCTGGAAGAGCCAGCGCGCGGCAACTGGACCGGCCGCTTCGACTTCCTGCTGTCTCTGCTCGGCTACAGCGTGGGGCTCGGCAATGTGTGGCGCTTCCCCTACCTGTGCTACAACAATGGTGGAGGTAACTATTCAAATAAGTACTGTTCACGGAAGTGGATGAAAAAGCGCTGTGTCTTATGAACTTATAGCTACTTACGTTGTTTTTCAATTTAAAATAAACTTAAGTAGGTACAAATTTACTTTTACTTGGTAGAGCTTAAATATAGGGAGTAGAGCTAGGTACCTACTTACTCTGTTCTGTTGCAATACATACTTACTTACTTCGATTATCTGTAGTTTTATAAAAAAAAACGATATAGGCAGTACCTACAGCATATATTCCTAAGTACCTAAGTACTTACTTACTTAAAGCTTATAAAATGTATGATTTATTATAAAAAGAAATAATACCTTGTTTGAAAAATCAATACCTAATTAACAATACTAGAGGCTGGCCCGCGGTTTCACCCGCGCATATATCTCATAAACACTAAAATCCCGTTTTTTCCCGTTTCCATGGGAATTTATGCCTTGGTGCTCACCTACACTCCCACAGATTACTAAATAGCCGTTACGCCCAGTAGTTCGGCTCTGCGTTGTCTGTCAATCAGTCAGTCAGTAACGAGAGTTTTATATACTTTTATTGATTCGTAAAATAAAAGGCCTAAAAAGCCGAAATAAATAATCTACACCCTACACTCGACTCTCCCACCACTCTCAAGTCAACCCTCTATGTACCTACCGATTTATGATAACATTTTATTGAGCAGTTTACACCTTAGGCTCATCATTAAATTATTTTTTAGTAAGTATCCTAAATACAAAGCGCATTAAAATATCAGTGAACCTAATAGACGATTAAAAAAATCCTAAGAAGAACTTACAGTAAGTTCAGTTAACAACTCGTGTCGTTTTCCAGGATTCAGCGAAAGACCGCAAGTGGGCGTTTAATTTCAAAATAACAAGTCTTCTCTTCGCAAAATTATACAGGTAGACGGAAATATAGGTCAATTACTTACAAAGAGATGGGCTTCGTGTTTATTGGTTAAGTAGCCTCAACCATTATTTACATTACGTATACTGTATAATTAGCTTATTTTCTTCCTCATCTATCAAAGCTTTACCGAGAGAAAAATTGTAAAAATACATAGCTTTTAACTTATAATATTACGTTTCTCGTGAAACCTTTAAATAACTAAGCATTGATGAAAGAGATGCATCCGACTTTGTGTTGTATCTAGTTTGAATTACAAAGGGCATATAATATTTCGAGTATCTAGTTGGATTGCTTTGTGTAGGTAAGAAATTAAATTAGCGATATCATGACGAATATAGCTCTACTATAACGTGCCTGATATTTGTATTATAATCTACATAAACCAACCTTGCAGAGGCAGAGTAGTAGTTTTAACTAAAGTACTTATAAGTAAAATTCATAGTTAAAAAGCAGTATACAGTCACGGACTAGGGACTAGGAGGCCGTAACATATTTGTCTATGGATTCGTCAGCCCTAGACTGTATTGCCAAAGAAATAGAGCTATTTTGCAATACAGAAAAACCGGAAGTGTTATGCCGATCGTGTCCGCCTTGTACCATAAACCACAAAAAAATAATTAAGTACTTACCTACATGAAAAAATGTAGTGTTTTATAATTGTTATTTGAACAGAGTTAAGTATAGTATATTCCATAACGTATACAAGATTAAGCGCATCGAGAAGGTTTCATAATAAACATCTCCTTTTTGTTTTACGTGAGTATTTTATTAAAATTATATACATACAATCTTATACATACGTTTACAGAAAAATGTACATTTTAAGATTAGCAAAATCTTACTCTCTGTTCATCGAAACCCGACAAAAGCATTGAATAATTAGTTATAACTAAAACTAAGTTATCAAAGGAAAGACTATATCAACGTAACGCAACTTTTGAGATACTTGTTATGTACGTATACTTGCTGTTGTTATGTTCAATTTTTTTTTATGAAACTTCGTTAACATAATTTGCGAGAAGCTCAATGAAGGCACTAACAAACAACACTAGTTTTTAAATGGGCATGAAGAAGTTATTAACGAAAACCCGCAGAAACTTATTAAAATTTATATTTCAGGTGCATTCCTGATACCATTCACGGTGATGCTAATAATAGCGGGTCTCCCGCTAATGTTCATGGAGCTTTCCTTCGGGCAGTACGCGGCGCTCGGGCCCGTGGCCGTCTACAACAGATTCTGCCCGCTGTTCCGCGGCCTCGGCTACGGGATGGTCATCGTGTCCACCATCGTCATGCTTTATTACAATCTGATCATTGCTTGGACGATTTACTACATGGCTGTATCGTTTGTGAGCATCTTCTATCAGCTGCCCTGGCAGAACTGTGACGCTGATTGGAGTACTCAACGTGAGTTTAAGTATATTTTTGTTTTTTAAAACACTATTAAGTTTTGTTTAATGCATTTGATTAAAGATATAAAGTACTTAGACACGTGCTGTGGTCTTTGCATTAACCAACTCTTACAAAATCACTATTAAAAAAAAACTCTAAAGCAGTATTTATTTTTGTAGATTGCTACTCTTATGAAGAAGCGGACTTATGCGAAGTTCAGAATGGCACCTACTACCTAAGGAAGTGCTTTAACCAAACATACTCACTCGCTCACAACATATCTGCGCTAGCTGATGTTGCTCTAAGGAGACCGCCCGCTGAAGAATATTTTACGTAAGTATCTATAAAGATTTTTAGAGAATGTAACAAGCAATTAAGCTAAGTAAATATTTGCAAATTTTAATTCAGGAATCAAGTGTTGGGCTTGTCTTCCGGTATCGAAGAGACGGGCCACGTGCGTCTCAGCATGGCGGTCTGCCTGGGCGCGGCGTGGCTGATCGTCTTCCTTTGCCTGTGCAAGGGAGTCCAGTCTTCTGGAAAGGTGCTCTTTTTATTATTATTATTGGAGTTGGAATAAAATTAGACCACTTCAATGAGAAATGTGGCCCCCAAAGCGTATGCAAGATTATATACCTACAAAACAAATGTTGAATCGTAGGTGGTGTACTTCACGGCCCTGTTCCCATACGTGGTGCTGGTGATTTTATTCTTCCGCGGCGTGACGCTGCCCGGCGCCTCCACCGGCATCATCTACTACCTCACGCCGGACTTCAGCCGGCTAGCTAACGCTCAGGTGAACATCCCATCCGCAATTTGCTCCACGAATCCATACATATTAGTTTTTCAGGAAAATAATATACAAAAACTGGATCAACATGAAAATTCTATATTATATTTAAAATCCTTCGTAAAATTTACCATATATTACAGCTATAAATTAAATACTTCACTTTCCTTACAATTTACATTTTATTCTCCTCACTTGTTACATATTTTTTTCCATTGCCTCGTCTCTTGTTTTTTTTTCCACCTTCACATGACATCTCTTGTTCCCGCCTTGTCTCAACAAAGTACTTTTACAAACCAACTTTAGGAAACACATTGCTAAACAAACATCTAGATAATTTACTATAAGTTATTAATTAAAACATAATTTATGGTACCTAATAAACCTAATAAAGTATTTCTGATTAGATGTAAAACATTAATTAGTAATAAATAAACCCCGTATTGATCAATTATCTGTTGTCCATCCTTGCCGCATGATGGCGCTGGGATCGGCCAGAGATAAGGTAGATCGGCGGGCAAAGGCTTCTAGCGTTGTCAGTCCAAGATGCGGTAACACTCGGCCATCCTGCATTGGCCGTGTCCCACGGCGACGGTAGTTGTACCTGACAAAAATTCGAGCACTTAGGTTCTTTTATATAAGGCGAACTTAAAACTAAAGGAAGATAGCAATGGAAGCACACAGTTTTTTTTATTATTATTATTATTTTTTTTTTTTTTGGTTAGTTTGTTTATTATTATTATTTTAGTTTATGATGCGTTGATGCTGCTACACAGGCCATGGCTCACACAGATGCCGCCACACAGGCTATGGCTCACACAGATGCCGCCACACAGGCTATGGCTCACACAGATGCCGCCACACAGGCAATGGCTCACACAGATGCCGCCACACAGGCAATGGCTCACACAGATGCCGCCACACAGGCTATGGCTCACACAGATGCCGCCACACAGGCTATGGCTCACACAGATGCCGCCACACAGGCAATGGCTCACACAGATGCCGCCACACAGGCAATGGCTCACACAGATGCCGCCACACAGGCAATGGCTCACACAGATGCCGCCACACAGGCTATGGCTCACACAGATGCCGCCACACAGGCAATGGCTCACACAGATGCCGCCACACAGGCAATGGCTCACACAGATGCCGCCACACAGGCAATGGCTCACACAGATGCCGCCACACAGGCTATGGCTCACACAGATGCCGCCACACAGGCAATGGCTCACACAGATGCCGCCACACAGGCTATGGCTCACACAGATGCCGCCACACAGGCAATGGCTCACACAGATGCCGCCACACAGGCTATGGCTCACACAGATGCCGCCACACAGGCAATGGCTCACACAGATGCCGCCACACAGGCCATTAAGTTCAGCATCAAACACATCATTATAGATATATATATTTTTTTTTAATTATTAAATTGTTTTTTTTTTTTTTTTGAAGGTGAGACTAGATTTTTTTATTTTTTTTTTATAAAGAATAATTTGAATCGGTACTATCCTGAATTTTAAAATTTCAATGCTTCGTTTATACATTTTCTGCAATACATTGTCCGCGCCTAATATATCACAAAACAAATACAACTGAGTTAGACTAAAGCTTGATTGTCTCGAGCGCTGTTAACGCGTATGGTCTCCAGTAGGCCCCGCAGGCCGGCGCGCGCGGCGTGCGCGCTGCTCATCAGCGACACCGTGTAGCCGTCTCGTCGAGGAGCGCCACAAACTCACTACGTCCAGCGAAGTTTACTGGAACTCTTGGATGTTTACGCTATTGGCGTAGAGTAGTGGAGTGCAACAGCCTATGATGCGCCTCTCCGCAGCCGTCCCTGGTCCCACGTAGCAACTGGACAGGTGTCTCGTGGATGTCGTTTTTCCAGACGCTTGAAGCAGATCGCGTGGCACTTGACGTGTCTCTACCGATCCTTCCGTAAGGCCTTCTTGAATGGCTTAACACTCTGCTCGAGTTCTTCTATTTTTGCAAGGCAAAAGGTGCACGCGTCTTGTTGTTCTTTGGCTTATCCCTGCCACAGTAAAATAAATAGTCTATATACAGTATAGGATATATATAGTAACTCCCTGCCTCCCTCAGGAAGTGCAGCTCACCCGCTCTCGTTTCCCTCTCTCGCTCCCCGACACCAAAATCGTTGTAGCTTACCCAGGGTAATCGCTGCAATTGTTGTTCCTTGCAGGTACGTGGTCTTTCCTAGAGCCTGAACAGCGGCGATGAAATTCTGTACTTTAACAGAAAATAAAACTAAGTATCTCTTTAGTATATGTAGTTGCTTGACATATGGTACAGTTTTTTTTTAATCTCCCTGCACTATTCTTTTAAATAATGCTGTCTGTGTTGTCAATACGCAGCTCTAAAAATGCCAATATTATATCAGGAGAAGTCGCTGTTGTCCTGTTAGGTAGCGCTCCTACTGCTTCCTTAGCTGGACACCGTAGTCTCTGTAGCTCTGTAATCGCCACAAGTTTTCTTGTGGACTGAACTCACACATCTTTGTAGACTCCTTGAAGGCCACTCCAACTAGTCTGAGTAAGTTGGTAATAACGTCTCTCGCAGCCCATTCGACGTAGAAGTTTGGTGATGGGAGCATAAAAATGCTGCCGCCGTTCCACCATAATCGCTGACGTGATTTTCGACTTACTTGCAATTGACGCAGGGGCTGGTGTAGGCAAGCGTCTGACTTCCTCATGAATTTTATTCATAAATAATATCCATTTTAATACTAAGTGCTGCGGTGGCCAGATGCAGCAAAAACTTCTGTGTCCAACCGATTTCCATCAGACAGTGCTGCCACCTCTTGTCGAATAGTAGTATCAAAACCATTGTAGTATAGTAGTGTATACTCTAAGATAGCAGCAGCGTTCAACTCTCCAATAGATGGCGCTTTCTAATTAGATAAAGTAACTGGAATTATCATTCAGTGTTTTTGTAGGCTACTTATAATTCAAGAATATATTGTATAAAGATAGAAATTGATTAAATTTAAATAATGTTATTAATAGTAATTTATTTTTAATTTTCAAATATTTTTTTTTTTAATTGAAATAATATATTATAATACTAGCTGGCACCTGCGACCTCGTCTGCGGAGGATTAGTATTTTAAGTAGCAATCCTTATAAATTGTATATTTTTGATAAGTTTCATAAGGATTCATCCAGTAGTTTTCATGTGAAAGATTGACAAACATCCATACAGTATACAAACTTTTCAACACCACCATTGAAGGCAATTTTTTTTTATACACTATTAATACTTATTATTAATTTCAATCCATGCTTTAAAGGGAAGCACAAAGCAATAATATCATATGATTTGTTTACACACAGTACAAAATAGAAAGTAATGTTTACATTCTGACTGAATTCCAATTTATGCTGATGCTATGCAAATGTTTTGCCTAAAAGAAATCACTTTTAGCAATCAGGCTCTCCATTACCCTATATCTCTCATAATCAAGTATTTGCATTTTTTTTTTTTTTTATGTAGGACACTATTCTTTAATTGGCAATAAAGCGTTGTTATCTCTATCTTTTATCATAATGCTGATATTAAAAAAAATTCAATAAGATTGATTTTCTGAATGGAGAACTAGATCACTTGAAGCTATTAAGTACTGAGGTATCCAGGGTTTACATGTAAATTATGTTAGATACTACTGACCTTTTTGAATGTTGGCCCGGCAAACTCCAAACAATATTATTATGCATCATGTAAGGTCAACTGCATTCACTCGTAGCAAATGTTGGTTGAGCCCTTGTACATCGTATCAACATTGACATAAATGTTGGACCTGCTGCTGCAGCACAAACTTCTCCACTTTGACCCCTTATGTTCATGTTTCACCCTCACTTAGTCATATCAGATGTTGCTTTGATGGTTCAACTTGGACATTTCTGGGTTGAACTTGGGACATCAACCTGACCTCTCCTCCAGGTCGACATCAACATAAATGTTGCTCCTTGATTTTTGTAATAAGTAGGTATTATGATTTTGCTTTAATAACAATGAAAGTTCTTGACTAAACTTTAACTTTTGGTATCCTTATTGTCAACATTCCTTGGTAGTTGGTAGTGCTTGGTGCAATTTGTTATACCAAGTGCGATTGTAGTCATAATAATCATCATACTTTACTGCAGTTAGAAGAAAGAATTTGTATTTCGAACAATCGGTAAGTAGGTATGTGTTCTCTAATTTTCGGAAGCTTATTTTGTAGGTATGTTAGCCATCTCTATTGTCGTAAGTTTACGTTCTTGGTGCCGAGACTTGGTGCGTATTCATTGTGGCCGTGCTGTTTTGATTATTTGAGTAAAGTTTTGATTTCGCCTTCAGAGTAGGCTAGAGCCAGAACTTTCTCGGTCTCTTTTGTTTTCGCCCAGTCCATGTTGTTAAGTGGGTAATAACATTGAATTCATCCCACTTCTGAAATATTACAGCTATAAATTAAATACTTCACTTTCCTTACAATTTACATTTTATTCTCCTCACTTGTTACATATTTTTTTCCATTGCCTCGTCTCTTGTTTTTTTTTCCACCTTCACATGACATCTCTTGTTCCCGCCTTGTCTCAACAAAGTACTTTTACAAACCAACTTTAGGAAACACATTGCTAAACAAACATCTAGATAATTTACTATAAGTTATTAATTAAAACATAATTTATGGTACCTAATAAACCTAATAAAGTATTTCTGATTAGATGTAAAACATTAATTAGTAATAAATAAACCCCGTATTGATCAATTATCTGTTGTCCATCCTTGCCGCATGATGGCGCTGGGATCGGCCAGAGATAAGGTAGATCGGCGGGCAAAGGCTTCTAGCGTTGTCAGTCCAAGATGCGGTAACACATATTAGTATGTACGTCAGTCGAACTAAATAATTTTCTCCCTAACTCAACCAAAAACACTTGATCGTGATTCAGTTCATTGCTTATTGTCATATTTTCGATAATTTTTAGACGAAGGCATTGATGGCCTTAAATCGCGAATTAACAGAAACCGATCGATCTTAAATTGTATGAATCTCAGGTGTGGGGCGATGCTGCAGTGCAGATATTCTTCGCTCTGAGTCCAGCCTGGGGCGGGCTGATCACTCTGTCATCCTACAACAAGTTCTCCAACAACTGCTACATGTAAGGATGTTTAAAAATAAATTTTCATCTTTAATTTCACAATTTGAAGCATATAAAGTTGCTGGGTTCACAACAGACGATCTATCGCGATCGGATCGATTCGTTCGTTTGGTTTGGACCAGCTATTGGTTGGGCCACCATTATGACTATCAACCTACTTTATCGTTTTCAGAGACTCCCTTATCGTGGCCGTTTCTAACATCGCTACTTCATTCTTTGCTGGTCTGGTAATATTCTCAGTCATCGGATTCCTAGCTCACGAGCTAGACGTGGAGGTGGACAAAGTTGTTGACCAAGGTAACATTGGAAATTATTATCAATACATAGTATAAAATAAAGTCGCTTCCCGCGTCTGTCCCTATGTATGCTTATATCTTTAAAACTATGTAACGGATTTTAATGCGGTTTTTTTTAATAGATAGAGTGATTCAAGAGGAAGGTTTATAAGTATAAAACATGCACTATAAAGTAAAATGTTAGGCGGTACGAAGTTCGCCGGGTCGACTAGTACTATATATAAATAATGTTATTTAATCCGTTCTTTCCTTGTGAATAGGTGCCGGTTTGGCATTCATCGTTTACCCTGAAGTGGTAACACGTCTACCAGTGTCGCCGTTGTGGTCGATCCTCTTCTTTGTCATGCTTCTGACTCTCGGACTTGACTCCCAGGTAAGCTTTATTTTTATAGCTATTAATTTGATGGATGCTGGCTTTTAAGTTTTTTTTTTGTTTTTGTTCATTTAACTTTTATAACAGCATACTATAGTTTTGTGGAGCTAGCACAACGATTTGCCAGAACTAAAATTAGTTGTAGTAGGTAAGAGTAATGATTTTTTGTTTCAGTTTGCACTGATGGAAACAGTAACTACGGCCATCCTCGATAGATTCCCTAATTTTAGACACAACAAAGTATGGGTGGTTGGCTCGGTGGCTGTGTTTGGTTATCTCGGCGGACTTATATTCACTACTAATGTAAGTACACCTTAGTTCTCTATAGGTATATCAATACATAGTATAAAACAAAGTCGCTTCCCGAGTCTGTCCCTACATAGAATAGAATAGAAGAATAGAAGGACGGATTTCGATGCGTTTTTTTTAAAATAGATAGAGTGATTCAAGAGGAAGGTTTATAAGTATAATACGTGCTCAAGTTAGTTGTTAAAGTTTAAGCGATACGAAGTAGCCGGGTCGACTTGTAATTTTATAAAATTACGAGCTTTCCCGGCTTACTTCGTTACGCCATAGAATATAAGATACTACAAAAGACTTGGCGCTATAGACTATGTTATTTTGACTGCCCAGAATGGCCGAATAAAAAACAAACATCAACAACAAACCACCTGTCAAAATATGTAAACAACGGAAAAAAGACTGCACCTTGGGTTACATTATTTGAGTTTAGGTAAGGAGTAAGGATCCCTAACTTTTTTTGAAAATCTAATATAGCCTATGACACTCGGGGTTAATGCGTAGCTTCCTACCAGTGAAATTTTTTTTTAAATCGGTTCAGTATTTCCGGAGCCTATTCGTTACAAACAAACAAACAAACAAATCTTTCCTCTTTATAATATTGGAAGAGGAAGATTACCTACGACGACTAAATAATCTTTAAATAATAAGGATACTAAAAATAGAGTTCTATATAGAGCCACACGGCCGACTTTAGAACTCAATGTTTTAATCAAACTGTTCTAAAACTAAATGTAAAGTTTAATTTTTTTAGAGCGGAATGTACTGGCTGCAACTGATGGACAAGTACGCGGCCAACTGGTCCGTGCTCATCATAGCGATCGGCGAGTGCATCCTCATTGCGTGGATCTACGGCGCGGAGAAGTTCTGCAAGGACATACAGAGGATGATTGGCGAACAGTCCAAGCTGTGGGTCATATTCTGGAGCGCTATGTGGCGCGTTATCACGCCTGCTGCTTTAGTGGTATGTATGGTGCTATTAATTTCTTTTACATTTTAGACAAACTTAAAAGGTACTCTTGCTAACACCTTACCCACAGCGACTATACATTATTACTTTTGATCGAAAAACCATACAGGTGTAAGAGTATTAAAGCAGCTCAATCTAAGTATGATTTAGTCAATAACTAAACATTTACGGCTCTACCACAAAAAGAGTTAAACCTGGTCTAAATCACTAGACTAGGTTTAAATCTCAATTTCGTCATACAAATTTGCAATTTAGACCGGTCTAACTTTTTTGTGGTAACAGGGATAATTTCGTTATCCAATTGAGTTTGTAATTTACGGGCTCTACGTATGTTCAATATTCGTTTACGCGCTCCGTCAAAACGGATGACATCACAGTTGATTTAAGGCCTGTAGCACGCGTTTTAAAACATCTAAGTACAATTTAAACTGCTCAGTCGACCCTAGTATGAACTTGGAAGTAAGTAGGTATATTATTTTGTTGACTGATTGATCGTTTCAACAGTTCATCCTGGTGTTCAACTGGATCGAGTACAAGCCGGCGTCGTACGGGCACTACGTGTACCCGATGTGGGCGGACGCGGTGGGCTGGACCATCGGCGTGCTGCCCGTCGCCGTCGTCGTGCTCATGGCTGTCGACCAGATCTGCAGTGGTCCTGACGATCTTACTATTATGGAGGTCATTTATAATGCTTAACTTACCTACCTCTGTTAATTGATAATGGAGTTTGATAGAATTTTTTTTGTTAGTTTAGTAAATAACAGTCTAGTAGTTTGGAATAATTTTCTTTCTGATTTTCTATTTTTTTAATTTTTGTTTTCAATTATATTTTTATTAGGTAATTATTTATTATATTTACAAAAACTTTTACAAAGAAGGAACTAACTAAACTTATCACAACAATTATTCCATACTTCCATACTTTTTATATAATATATTTTATATTTTTTTATTATTATATATATCAATATATATAAAACTCTTCCGTTACTGACTGACTGACTGACTGACTGACTGACAGACAACGCAGAGCCGAAACTACTGGGCGTAACGGGCTGAAATTTTGCATGTAGGTTCCTTAGGGAGTGTAGGTGAGCACTAAGAAGGGATTTCCCGAAATTCCCACGGAAACGGGAAAAAACGGGAATTTTGTGTTTATGAGAAATCTGCGCGGGAAAAACCGCGGGGCAGCCTCTAGTATATTATTATATTATTTATTATTATTTATAATATTATAAATTTATATTTTTATATATTAATATTATAAATGCGAAAGTAACTCTGTCTGTCTGTCTGTCCTGCTTTCCTGAGAAAACTACTGAACCGATTTGGATGAAATTTGGTATATGGATAGTCTAGAGCCTGAGAAAGGACATAGGCTACTTTTTATCGCGAAATTCCCACGGGAACATTTGGAATTTTATGTTTCAAGGGAAAGTGCGCTAGCGAAGCCGCGGGGGCACACTATAATCTATACAATGTATAGTCTAGATCTAGAGCCTGAGAAAGGAGATAGGCTACTTTTATCCCGGAATTCCCACGGGAATATTGGGAATGAGGCACACTATCCATACTAATATTATGCGCAGACGAAGTCGCGGGCACCAGCTAGTTTAATATAAAGTATAAAAATCAATATAAATAAAGTCACGTGCGTGATGTTTTGATTGCATTTTACACCTCTATTTCAATGACCGACGTACCAACAATACTAACGCAACAAATGCGATAACAACTCTACAGAAAGCTCGCGTGCTAGCCCGGCCGACGCACGAGTGGGGCCAAGGCGGGCCGAGCTGCGCGCTGAGTCTGCCGCGCGCGCCCGAGCTGTCGCCGCCCGTGCTGCTGCTGCACGGCCGGCCCGTGCTGCGCGAGCGCGGCGCCTGACCCCCGCACCAGCACCCGCTGCTTGCTATGAGAAAGGTATTGTAACATACCTACCAGCGTCGCAATCAAATGTGATGTGTGATGTGTCTGAATACTTTATTTTTTTTCACTTCTGGAAATTTATATAAACTTCCGCTATCTGCTTCCGCACAATACACACACACACTCAATGTTAACTAAATTATCTTACGTTAGTTAGTTTAAGTTTTAATTGATGGGCCTCTAAAGACAGTCTGGAGTCAGTTCATTATAAGTTAGTATAATAGTTTTTCACTTGAAACTCTGGCAAAAAAGAAACTGGCATTACATAGGTAGGTTTGTAAATCATAATTTCACAAAATGTATTTTTTGTTTGCAGACATCACAAGATGCTGGTGACTCAACGTCTATTACTAGTGGGTTAGATGGAGATAGCAGAAGAACTGGGCCGGGTCTTATTAAATCAACAAGGAATTCTATAAAACGAAGAGTTCAAAGTTTTAGTCACGAATCAGATGATGCTGCCATTGAGCCTTTATTGCTAAAAGACAAGCCTGAAAATTCAACCAGTGCTAAACTTTTGTCCAAATCCAAGACTGAGGACAGAAGAAAAGACAGTTTAAAATCTGGCAGCAGCTCTGGGTTAGGGACTGTCTCAACTGTTATTGTGAATGGGGTTAAAGATAACCAAATCGTCAAGGCAAGCAACATAAACGCTGACAACGGTAACGTACAGACGACAATATTACCTACGCGAAGTAGCATGACCCAATCTATTGCACCAGTTAAAACTCAGGTATTGATTGACATTGAAGGACATAAATCCCTAGGACATAACACAAGCAATCCACTGATATTCACAACTGCTAGAATTCACGCTGATGAAAAATCTAAACAAATAGAACCAGTGCTTGTTACTCCAGTTCCAATTTTATCAACAGTAGAGACCAGTAATTTTAAAGCAAATTCTGTTTTAATAAGCGACAACTCGAGGGGATTGACAAATGCCAATCATGCAAATAATAAACCTGTAACCACTACTGTTTTACCGTTAGTTTCTTCTGTAATTACTCCCTCAAATATTATGAATGCGAGTGGATCTGCATGCAATAATGTGTCTCTATTAACAAAAGCCGCAGTAACTTCAGATTTTGTTAATATAACATACGGTGGTTCGATAAAGTCAACAATAACTGATTTCAAAGAAGAATCAGCAAAAAACGAATCAACGAATGAAAAAATTGAATATGGCACTAAACCGGAGTATTCTAAAACTAATGATACTAATCATATTAGTAACACAATAATAAAAAATATTGTTGTAACTAATACTAATACTGTATCAGGCACTAGTAGCACCTTGACCGAGAATAAAACTAAACAAACTGACAAGACAATAATTATAGATTCTATTGTAATTAATAGTGAATTACATTTTCCTAGCAAAACAGGAAAGGAAAACGAGAGACTTAGTGAAAAGGAGTTGATTAGTGCTAGAACCAAAGACTTAATTGAACTTAGTAGATTAGGCAATGTGGTATCAGATACCGACACAAATAAAAATGTAGGACTAAATTCTACAATTCCTTCGAAAACTACTATGCAATCAACCTTTAGTATTGCGGTTTCTTCTAGCTCATCAAGTAAAACTATAACGAAAGCAAATACTTCAACAAAACTTGATACGAACAAGTTGCAACGGCAAAAACAAAATGTCGACGAAACCAACATTCAGACTTTCTCATTAGAACAAAATAATATAAAAGATAGTAAACCTTTAGCAAATAGCAGCATCAGTAGAGAAGACGAAATGTCAAAAAAAACTTCAAATATTTTGCCAGTGCCTAGCAAAAATCAAATTAAAGAAACTTCTGTCAAAGTTGAAAAAGCTAATGTTGCAAGTTCTAAAAGTATAACTGTGACGACTTCTGCAAGCCTACTTTCAGAGAAAACGATAATTTCTCCAGATCAAGTACCTGCTACTGCCTCTTCAAGAATTAACAAATCAACTTCTTTATTTACTGCTAATTCTAGTTTAAAGTCCACAAAAACAATTTCGTCCGTAACTCCAAAAGTTAAACAATCTGAATCATCTTCAACATTGGTAACTAAACCAATTACTTCTCATACAAACAAAACAACTGAATCAAAATCGGTTTTGTCAAATTTGCCTAAAGCTGCAGTTACAGCTACGGCAAAGTCAGCGGTGACCTCTGCAACAACATCATCAAAGACTAGTGTGACTAAAACATCAAATTCCACAGCAATTAAAAATGTGGTGAGTAGTTCTACACCAACATCTTCAGAAAAAACTATTGCTAAAAATACTTGTAATTCGTCTGAGGTCACTTTATCGTCAGCAAATGGTACCAAACTCTCATTACACAAAACTACATCTCGCGAAGATACAGAACTTAATAAAGATGCCAAAAGACATAATCTTCATACGAGATAATTAATTATATCCATAAGAGAAATGTATCAGTTTATGCTCAAATTACCGTGATATTTGATGTCATTTAGTTTATTACAAAAAAAAATTGTTTATGGTATAGTTAAGTATGAAAAGCATACAATTTTGCACTTGACTCGGAAATATTATTTTAATGAATAGGTAAGTATAAAGATGTTGTTGTTGTCAAACGTGTTAGTCAATGAAAGGAATTGAGCTGTTTTGTTGATAAGAATTTTTATTGTTATGCATAATCAATATATATAAAACTCTTCCGTTACTGACTGACTGACTGACTGACTGACTGACTGACTGACTGACTGACTGACTGACTGACTGACTGACTGACTGACTGACAGACAACGCAGAGCCGAAACAACTGGGCGCAGCGGGCTGAAATTTTGCATGTAGGTTCCTTAGGGAGTGTAGGTGAGCACTAAGAAAGGATTTCCCGAAATTCCCATGGGAACGGGAATAAAATAGTTTTTTGTGTTAAAGAGAAATCTGCGCGAGTGAAACTGCGGGGCAGCCTCTAGTTAATCTAATATTTCTTAAACTTAAAAAAATTTATAAAAGTGTAAGAAGTCTGTTCTGTATCTTTTGAGATTATAGTTATTGTTATTATTTAACCTAGTTATGATCTTGATTATACATATTATATTGATTATTATGGTATTTTGCGGTGCTATGAAGAAAACAATATTTTTCATATACAATACGGTATTTTAACTAAAATATAGGGAGTGTAATGCGTCCCGCACATTGTCAATTTAATATATTTTTATGAACAAAATTAAAATTACACAAATTAAATATCAGAATAATTGGTTTCAAACAATTTTAAAACATCCCAATATGTTTTTTTTTAAATTCCTAATAGAAAAATAAATAAATTAGATATAGAAACCTACTTGGATTAATATTTTTTTACCGCACAAATACTATAATATACTGGACTATTCAATCAATCGACTAACAAGTTTTTGGGAGTCTCTGGGTATGTAATATACTTGGCTTTTGTTCTACTTGTTGTCATTACCTCCGGTTTATTTACAAATTAAAAAGTTAGCGTTCGATATAGCTGTTTGTTTTGTGAAGTCGCTCACGTGACAAACACCGGGTCGTAGACGTTAACCTAGACCATTAAACGAAAAAATATTATTGGGGGGCCTGACTGGCGTGCGTTTTAGCTAAAAATGTATGTACGTGTTTATACGTATATTATAGATCCTGGAGAGAATCCGAAGTTAAGAAACAATTCGATAAATTATCTTAATTTTTATATTTAAAATTTTAATAAAAACTATTATTTAATAGTTTTTTTTGTTAGTTACTACGTTAAACAGTTTCTTAAATTTATCAGAAAAAGTTTTAAACGTATAACATGTTTTTGTTATTAGGTATATTTGAGCTTTGACGATGTACGTACCTATATAGGTAAACTATATTGTTGATAAACAATATTGTACCTTGTACTTAAGTATAGTTGCTAGTAATGAGCTAAAAGACAAACACATCGACTTTCAATTATATCTACAATAAAATCAATTTATAAAATTTTATTATACCTATTTATTAAAGTTTATCGCAAAGACTAGTCCTGAGTCCGGACTGCGTGATAAATAATATAATTATGTATTACAGGATTCTGCTGTCCCAGTTGATTGCACCAAAATAAACACATTGGTTCGATCAGCTGACGCGATCATTGGTGACTTTTTTTTTAAAGAATATCATTATAATAATAAATATATATAAACTCCATAAGTTATTGAGTAGTAGGTACATACCAAGTTTTATAGAAAATATTAAACCTATAGCAAAATCAAATTTACAAATCGTTGATTGCAAAAGATACAATAAATTAAATGGAAAAAAATGCCAATATTCGTATTGTATTTATCTAAGAGTTTTATACTTATTGAACACTAAAATCATGCAATAACAGTTAATAATAATTATTATCTGTTTTAAGAATAGTTAGTAGATATTAGCTAAGTTAAATTGTACTCTTCGCTACAGTATGCAAGTGCACCTATTGTTTTAAAAATCACGAAGCAGGCATTGTCATAAAAAAAATTTTGGTTTTCGAACTCGTCGGGCTTTTTAGCTGTTTGGATGAAAGTTCGTGTTCAGCCGGAATAACGTTATGGAAAATTGTACGATTGCGAACACTGATTTTCAGGCATCGCGGTATCTGACGTACTTGTATACCTTTGTGTCTGGAACGTCCATTTCACTTTGATCCGTCTATTTTCGCACAAATATAATTTAAAAGTATTTTACTTCCAGCAATCAACAACTTTGCTCAATGTAGGATATTTTCTAAAAATTCATAATTGGAATATGTTTTATGTATGTCATATTTATGTTTCTTATGGGATCGGAGTAGGGCATTAAAAATTAGAGCTTAAAACTTGATTCGACTTAGATAATGTTAGATTAGCTGTGATCTGTAGGTGAACTAGATGTAACCTCTTTGTGTTTTATTCTTGATTTAATATGTACTTAGAATAATATGTGTTAGGATAATAATATTTTACTTACATAGATAAAGTTAAATTGTCATAATTACCGTCAAGGTACTATGACAATTTAATGTATGTATAATGTATGTCAGATGGTTAATGTAGAGAGTGGCAGTTGATTTATCACTAGAAGATGAAAATATATTTCCTGTAAGGTAGAGTTGTAGAAAATACCTGACTATTTTAGCGCTGTGGATTTATCTTTTTAACAAAAAATTAAAGATCATGTTATACGATTGTTAAAAAACGATATTTTTCGTAAACCTTATACTTTTTAGATCATTCTTGAAGATTTTAGAAAATACAGATTTAGATAGAGATCTATCTAGTTAGTGTTTTTATTATTTATAAGTATTACTGAACTAGGTGTTTAGTAATTTTTTTGAAAAGTTTATTTTGATATACTTAAACTGTAACATTTACCAACTCAAAATATTTTTACTTGAACATTCTAACACTATCTGTATTGTAGAGTTTCATCGCTTTTCCAGCGCTATACCATACCTACCTAAAATGATAATGCAGAGCACCTTCTTGTCTCCAAAATACGTGTTTGGATAATTAAAGACTTTTAGTTTGTATCAAAGCCGTAATGGTTAAAACCTATATCTACTAAATGTTGTTATATTGATGTATTTTAGAGAATTATTGATTTAAAATCGATGTTACATAGATGTTTATTGTAAATATGTACTAGTAAGTGATTAAATCGCAGCGTATGAGATGTTCTAAAACATAGCGAATTGCATTTAGTGTTGATATTTTGGGCATGGTGACAGCATATCCTATTTTCAAAGTGCAAGGGATTAATACATAATGGTTACGATGTGATAATGCTGCCGGAATGTTAGATTTAGTATTGTTGTGCCATTAATAAAATATGTTCTGATGTGGTTAATTGTTGTTTTTGTATATTATAATTATATAGGGAGAGCGCAGATTGGGCCACGAGCGCTATCGGTACATTGGGCGAAGGCTTTTCTAGATGACGTTTGACTTTCTATGGTAACTTTTTAAAACCATTCGCGTTGAGTGATCGAAGTGAGCGCACGTGCGACGTGACCGCGCAGAGCCCCGAGCCTTGCTTTACACGAGTTCGAACCAACAACCGTAATATTATGTTTGGGCATTATTCACAAGCCGTCTCCATGTCGACGACGGCCGGGTACTAACAATTTTATTTTATTGGTGTCACCGAGGATCTATCAACTATTACTAGTGAAAAGACGTTTTTTCTAAGGATATGAATACAAAAGTTTTGTATAGTGATTTTGTGGACTAGGCTTAAGTTGAAAGGTATGTGTAAACTTATAAATTGAACATACATTAAATTTTGAACTACACAGCTTATTTAAATCCACATTTTGGTGTATTTACAATTTTATATTAAGTATTTGCTTAGTTTTAATTATCATTATTAAAAAAAAACAAGAGTTCAATAAAGTTTCAAAAATTAACGAGGAATGTATCTAAATTATGTTATACTTATTGATATAGGTAAACAAAAGGTTAGTATTAGTGGTATTAAGTACAATTCGGATAACTGAGGGACAGAGAATCAATATAAGTAAGTACTTAAAATTTTATTGAATTGAAATTAAATAAAAAAAATGTACTTATCAAGACGCGTATTAACATAACATAGAAAAATATTTTTAAAAATATTTGTAAAAGAGTTTTTCTAGCGCGCTTCTTACACAACCAGTGAAGTGGAAAAACATAAAACTATTGGATTGGTATCAATTAGTTATTGGTAGTTTAAGATCTGAAGCTGTAGAGCAAGTAATAGAAATTTATATATACTATATAGAATATAATTTATATAAATTTATATATATAAATTTATATAAATTATAATTATATAGAAGCCTTGTAATAGAAATTGTAATTTACACATCTGAGTTATAAGAAAATGTTTGCTGAAATCATTATGACTACAGCTGCATTATATTCTTTTCATTTCTTTAATTAACGACTTATTTCACGCTGCGCAGCGCTTTTAATTAAGCAATCCAAAAACAAACGAAAGTTTGTGTTTAGCAAAGAAAGTACGTATATAAATAGACTACCTACTTACATACTTTAGTGCATTACTTAGTAGTCTTCCCAATAATATTGACAGACCCCATGTTTTTCATGTGTTTCTAGTTAGGTCATTATGAATGCAGTTGAAAAAAAGTTCTTTCACTGCCTATATAGTACCTACCTATATCAGTCAGTAGTAACCATTTACTGAGCCATAATACCAGAATCCTAGGGGCTGCTTGCATGGTCTCATTATCCTCAATTACAACATAGTATTTATCCGCTACTTGTAGCTCGCATGTTTAGGTACTTGATCCTTGCATGTTGACCATCGTGAAAGGGACGTTCTGCTAGTATTCAATATAATTTATTTTTTAAGAGTGTATACAGTGTAGAGTAAAGCGTAATCGAGTAGAGCCTAAATAAGCGTATACAGTATAGATTACAGCCAAATCTCAAATATAAAGCTGGCACAAATATGCTGTAAATAGGCCATGCTGTAAAAACGAAAGACGTAACCATGTTGTTTAGTACTCTTATAGCATGTAATTTTTTAAATTTTATTGAGCATTTTACAATTATAAAATTAATTTTTTTTTAAATTAAGTATAATTTTTGTTGCTGAAAATATGACCATCGTTGTTTTATTAAACAAATACCAGTGAAGGTTTAATAACTTTTATTAGTTTAAAAAACCAATAGAATAACCCAAACAGGCTTTCGGCCGACCGCGACAGAACCAGTCCGATATCCTGCGGCTCCCGGCTCCCTCGGACTTTCCGCCCTATAGGGTTTCATTAGCGCACCAATTAGGTAGGCAACCAGTACTTTGACCTCGCCAGTCCTATGAGACGCACAGTACTTATACAAAACATTATGTTTGAGGCTTAAGATTAATGTTTCATTACTAGAAAATCAAAAAAACAAGTTTTCCTCAAGATTTCATTACGATGATTAATTTTCATGAATCGATCCGATCGAGCCATGAAAATTAATAATGCCATTCTTGAGTGAAAGTTGCGAGTCGATATCGTCACCGGTAACAATATGTGAATTATTGTAAGAGTCGATAATAAGTACCTTTTACATATCTTACCAGCAGTTAATAATAATGAAAACGAGAAATTAAAAGTGTGTGAACCGACATCTAGAAACCGTCGCAAACCGCCCGGTTGGCCGCCGCGCCGCGCGCCGTCTTACTTTCCAACCATTCATGGAGTTCTCCAGCTTTTTTAAAACGCTTTCTTTATGCATTTAAGTTGATCGTATACCCATAGAGCAACACTTATGATGCGCACACCTGCTTTTGGTAAATATACTATACATGCTATGAGTTTTTTTAGATTAAGTATTAGGTAAATTACTAAGTTCAAAGTCAATGATCTCAATTGAGCTGAAGTATAATTAAAATAATCGATCATTGACACACAAATACAAAACGAAGATAAATATTTTAATAGCCATGCTAAATGGTGAGAAAGTTGGTGAGATGTCTTGTATACACGCCAAATAAGCTGATTATGTGGTGACCAGCAAAAGAGAATAAACAAAAAACGTCATATTTCCAAATATTGAAAAGAAAACGTTATGAATAATTTAAGCTGTAATTCTGGCCAAGAGCGAGCTGAGTGCGAAAACTCGCGGGCGCAGGTGCGTCGAGACTGAGACTCGAGTTAACCATTCACGTCTGATTGCGCAACGCTGCAGTTGTCTTGGCATCGGATCTTTCCCATCTCTCTTGCAAGAAACACTCTGTTCAATTCCGTGCGGCCTGATAGTATAATTTCCTTTATCGCTTCCTTTTTCATTGGTAAACCAGGTTAAAATGTTGGCTGCTATGCTGTATTTAAGCCCCGAGAAAGTTAACTATGACTAGCAAAGATCAGCGTCCCTGCCGAGGTCGGATGCGGTTAATTGGCGAGGAGTCGCCAAGGCCGGTTTGCCCAGCGCGGTCATTATTCCAACAGCCATTTCTAGCATACATACCGCGACCGGCTACTCGAATCGTGGGTCACATACCTGAATACTAATGCTACTCAACTCAGCTCAGCTTTGTTTTCATGGTCTTTACTGCTACATTATAACGTTTCACTACGAGTTTAATGTTTATAATAATAACTCAAATTTAAAAATTTTAAAACCCCCGACCCAGTCAGACCCTTCATCAACTTAACTAGAACTAGAGCTAATCATCTTAAAAATATCATGGTTACCTTAACATATACTTTTAATATCATTAGTAAAACTGCATCAAATTGTTAATTGATAGGACAAATAGAAGGTGGTTAGATCCTCTCATCCATTATTCAAGAGCTGATCATCTTTAAACGGCTGATCAGGTAATGGTTACCTTACCACATACTTTCTATATCATAGATGTAACATGGTACCAAATTTCAAATCGATCGGACATAGGGAAGCTAGTTAGATCCTCTCATCCATTATTCAAGAGCTGATCATCTTCAAACGCCAGATCATGTCATGGTTACCTTAACATATACTTTCAATATCATAGATATAACTGGTACCGAATTTCAACTCGATCGGACATAAGGAAGCTAGTTAGATCCTCTCATCCATTATTCAAGAGCTGATCATCTTCAAACCGCTGATCAGATCTTCATCAGACATGGCTAAGGACACTCGGCCTGAAATTATGTATGATAAAAAAAAAACTAAACGAAAATCTGTTCAGCCGTTTGGGCTCTACGATGCCACAGACAGATACACAGACAGACAGACAGATACACACGTTAAAATTATAACACCCCTCTCTGAATTTTTCGTTCGGGGGTTAAAAATAATAAAGTGTTTATTCAATCATCAAATCCTTATTTCTTTCATCACATAAATAGACTACAGGCTGGCCCGCGGTTACACCCGCTCAAATCCCGTTTTTTCCCGTTCCCATGGGAATTTCAGGAATTTATTCCTTAGTGCTCCCCTACACTCCCCAAGGAACACACGTGAAAATTTTCAGCCATCTACGCCCCGTAGTTTCGGGTCTGCGTTGTCTGTCAGTCAGTCAGTAACGGAAGAGTTTTATAAAAAAACGCTTAAAAACTATACTACTAGGTATACGGAGAAAAAATATTAAAAATACGCTTATTAACAAATACTTAACAATCGCGATGGAGCTTGGCACCCCGTGTCTAACTTATTTAAATGTTACTTACGAAACACAAATTATTTTGGCGTCCTCCCTCCTCCTCAAAGAAATAAAGAGCCCTCCAGCCACATAAGTGAAATAATTATAGAAATTAGGAGTTAGTTAGGTCAGTAGCCCTTTTCATCTTCATATATAAAAAATCTCAAACTTATTCAATTCATAAAAATAGTATACTTAAGAGCCAGTTTACCGCGATGCTAGCGCCATTCTCGAAAAAAATTTATATCTTCTGAACTAAGGCAAACATCAAAAATGTGGCACAGTATGACACTAGATAATCTTGCTTAGTATTTTTGAGCACAGTAAAGTAGTCCTAACTTAAAATAACAAAATTATACAAAGTTTGTTGCTAAAAGTGGCCACTTTTAGCAACACTTTGTAGCTTTATTTGGTCTTTAATTTAAAAGCTATACAACAGTGCCATAAAAATACTAAACTACATTATGTAGTGTCATACTCATACATTTTTGATATTTGCCTAAGTTTAGAAGATATTATTTTTTTTCGCGAATGGCGCTGGCATCGCTGTAAACTGGCTCTTAATAATACTTATTTTATTTAAATATTATTATATATTTGCAATTCGTATTGCGTGCCGTTCGGTACCAGGCTAGGCTATATTACTTAGCGACCCCCCTTCGCTTGCATTCCCTCTGCAGTTATTATGTTTGGCAAGGTACCTACGTTTCCTGGCAATATTGATCTATTAGACCTTTTATTTGGTTTGTAATCAATCCCGAGAGAATAGTATGCCACAGGCAGGTTAGTTGCAATCTAATTATGGGTGATATAAATATAAATATTCACGAAGGCTCTCGAGACAATCGTTCTCCCGAATACCTTGACTTAGTCGCTTCACATGGTCTACTGCCGGCTCATAGCTTCCCGACACACGGGAAAACATGCCTTGATCACATACTCATAAAAACAAAAAGAAAAGCCCTGTGTGTTGTGTCGCAGTCATCCGTCACGGACCATGATACAGTGACGCTAACATTCGAAACTCAGGACCCACCGCATAAGCCACCAACTTATATAAATAAAATAGACCATACAGCCTTAAAGGATCTCATTCCCAAAATTAGCTTTGAAACTTTATATTCAATTACTGACGCTAATGAGGCTGCGTCTTTTTTTGTTAAAACAATAAGCGAGGTTATAGAAAAGTGCACTAAAAAGATTGCGGTAACCAGACGGAATAGAACTATCAAGCCCTGGATAACAAAGGGACTGTTAAAGTGTATGAGGAACCGAGACAAGCTTCATAAAAGGGCAAAAAATAATCCAACGAATGAGGTAATTCAAAAAACATATAAGCGCTATCGTAACTTCTGCAACTCTCTTCTTAAAAATCTAAAGCGTGACTACGAAAAGAGTGAGCTAGAGTCTGCTAGAGGTAACAACAGAAAGCTATGGGAGGTCTTAAAGAATATAACAGGTACTAATAAAGCACTGGACCACTCCACCGACCTTATCACTACTTCTGACCCAGCTGAGTCCATTAACAGTGTCAACGCATTCTTTGGCAATGTAGGTAGAAATCTTGCTGAAAATATTATGTCTGAGCATGATATAGATACTAACGCTCCCGCCAAACAAATAAGTAGAACACTTAACTCAATGGCCCTGTTACCTGTCGACAATTCTGAAGTTGAACTTACTTTATTGCAATTAAGAAGCAATTGTGCTGTTGGGTGCGACAATATTTCCACTGGATTTTTAAAACAGTTTAGAGAGGTCTTGGTTCCCCCTATCACATACATTGTTAACCTAGCTTTTTCCACTGGTGTATTTCCAACAGCATTCAAAAGGGCAGCAGTTCGTCCCATCTATAAGAGTGGTGACAGGGATCGCGTTAACAACTATAGACCAATTGCTATTCTTTCTTCGTTATCCAAGGTGCTCGAGAAATTGATGAATCTTCGTCTTACCAATTTCCTTGAGGTTAACAAACTACTGTCTCCATCGCAGTTTGGCTTTCGCTCAGGAATATCTACAGCTGACGCGGTTCACGAGCTTACAGACTTTGTTGTAAGGCAGCTTGACAACAGGAAGAAATCCCTAGCGGTTTTTCTTGATCTCTCGAAAGCTTTCGACACGGTCTCTGTCCCAATCCTGATTAGTAAGCTTGAGCGTATAGGTGTCCGCGGGTTGCCTCTCCAACTATTCTCTGACTACTTAACTGACAGAGTTCAAACAGTTAAAATTGGTAGCTTTGTTAGTGGTGAACTCAAAGTGGAGTATGGAGTACCGCAGGGAAGCATCCTTGGCCCTACGTTATTCATAATTTACATAAACGACTTATGTAACCTTGGCATGACTCAGGGAAAAGTGGTTACATATGCGGACGACACTGCTTTACTTTTTGAGGGAAAATCATGGGATTCGGTATACCGACTAGCTCAATCAGGTCTTGATACCGTAACTACCTGGCTTAATAACAATTTATTAACATTAAATGTTGACAAAACAAAATATCTTGCTTTCTCTATAAGATCTTCGTGTAAAGCTAATTCCGACCAGTTCGGCTTAACAGCTCACAAATGTAACCGTAGTCGTTCTGCAGATAGTGGCTGTCTCTGCGCACCTATAGAGGAAGTCAATCACATAAAATATCTAGGTGTGATAATAGATAACAGACTTAGTTTTGATGTGCACATAACAGCTCTCACCAAAAGGGTTCGTAAACTCACTTACATCTTCAGATCCCTCAGACAAGTGGCAAACCGAGAAACTATTAAAATGGTGTATTTTTCCCTATGCCAATCTATCATCTCCTATGGTATAATAGCTTGGGGGGGTTCTCCTAAAACTTCAATGCTTAAGGTCGAACGAGCGCAGAGGCTTATTCTTAAAGTAGCCTTTTCTTTGCCTTTCCGTTACCCTACTACTGAATTATATAATCTCACCAAAGTACTTACAGTCCGTCAATTATTTCTTTTACAGGTTATTTTAAAAAATCATATTCCACAACCAGATGAAAATGAGCACCAAACACGGAGAAACCTTAATTATCGCATCACATCCCATAAAACCCGCTTCTATAAACGTTTCTTCTGTTTTCTGGGTAATTTTGTTTACAAAAAAATTAACAATATCATATCAATAGACTCGCTTACAAAAGCACAATGCAAATTTAGGGTTATGAATTGGTTAATGACACTTGATTATGACAAAACTGAGAATATCTTGAAAACTATCGAATAGTTACTCAGCACCACACTTCAAACCCAAAATATTACAATTCCAATTTTAACTTAATTTAAGCTCTATAATTTTAATGCATTTTTTTGTAACTTAGAGCGTCTTATTGATACACACACACACACACACACACACACACATCACATCGCACACACACACACCCTGTTTTGTTTAGATATATATAGATATAATAATTATTATTTATATTCATATATATAATTCTTTTATAATTATGTATTGTATTATGTATTTAAAAGGTATCGTCCTCATTCTATCTAGCAGACATTCTCTCAATTCGGAGGGGGACCTGGTGGCCTAAAATACAGGTTTTACCTAGCTTGGGCAACCAGATCTTCCACTATACAAAATTTTAAATTAAACAACTTAACCTAAGAAGCTTTCTTTACAACCTTGCTAAATTAATATTGTCATAGTTCTTTTTTATTATTATGTATCGTTATGTATTTTGTGGAAGATAAATAAAGTTTTTTATTTATTTATTTATTTAATCTTGCAATGTAGGAGTACGCAGTCTATAAGTAGTGTACATACTTAACAAGTTTTTTTTGTAACATAATCGTTACCATTACTAATACTACATACAAAAATGCTTGAATGACATGTGCATGCAAAATTTAAACTATTTGTAAATTTAGTGTAGAGAAGAACATGAATCGTGACGGCATCCTGGCACCGGCTGAACTGAGATCGTTTCCTCGTATTACGGAAACTGGTTTGCTTTAAGATTCGATCTGTAGTTAAATGATAACGCTCAGGGTTGAGATATTCTTGGGAAGAAAAACGCTGTTTGTTAAGAAAAAATAACGATGTTTCTTTTTAAACTTGGTGTGATGTTCTTAGCATCTGCCAGGTCTGCTAAGTTCTTAATTAAAACATAAATCTTAATTTCACCTCCGCAAAAACAAATTTGGTAAGGTTGGGGCCATTGCTCTTAGGCTGTAAAAAACGTTGAAACAGTTGCCACGCTAGTCGGGGGATTCACGGTCGACCGCCCTCGCCACCTGCCCACTGATCCCCGTGTTCTACAAACAATACGGCCATATTGCACCGCACTAGTTAGTTGCGAAGTTACCAGAACATGCCCCAAATTGTGTAGTTTTACTATCACAAAAGCTGATTGCGTGGCTTGTGGTTTATAAGCTCGGGTTTGGATTACTGCACAGCTGAGCATTTAATGGATAAAAAATACAACATTTTTGAAGTCCAGAAACCAAAACTGTCTAATGGCGCGGTCATTATTAATTATTTTAGCAGTCACAATACAGCAACTTATTTTACTGTTCAAACAGTACCTACCGTAATTTATCGATTACGTTTTGAAGACGCAATTTCATTACATGAAAATGATTACGTCATATTGTTGATATACAGAGTTATTCACGGTAAACAGCAGAGGTACCTACATAGAATAGAATAGAATAGAATAGAAATACATACATTCATAACTAAATGCGAAATTGGCAATAGCCAACATTGAATAGGCCCACAATCCACAATAGGGTTATGATGTTATGACGAAACCATTGTGATTGGGTCTTCAACACAATCGTATTAAGTTGGATTTGTTCATAAAATTCTGTATGTTCCATAAGGCGTTAAGTGAACGTGTGAAGTTGTGGCACAAAATCGTCATCTGTTACTGTTACTTTGACCATCAATCATTATTTGATTCCATAAAATAAAATAGCAATTAAAATGAGCATATCTATAATAAGCTTCTAAATTTTTTCATATATTTAGGCCAAAAAAAGAAAATCTCTTGTAATCGTATCACAAAGTTAGCGATCTCGAAACTTTTCACGTAGATACCTACCTACCTATTTAACAGGTTCCTAAAATAGGAAAATGTAAATACAAATATACACAACAAGTTTCCTTGCAAATATTCCTTGGCACTTGCTATCGTCACGTGAATCGTTCATCGTTCGGATCGTTCCCCTAGTTAACGCGCGCGAGGTATCGGCGAGCCTGCGCGGGCGCAGAGGTTAATGCACCAGAGCCTGCACTTTACCTTCCTCCCTCTCTCTTCCCTCCTCTCGTCTTCGTGACCATCTATTGTCAATTACCAAAACCACTTAGTAGATGAGCACAATAATTGGACAAAGCAAACATTTTATTACGAGATGATAGATTAAGTTCATTACAGATTGATATTACGAGAAGATTATAATTTAATGTCTGTATTTTTTAACTTTACGAAACTATTAATTTAAATTAAATTAATAAAAATAAAACGTTTTCTTATGTAAAAAATTACAGTTTTTCATTTTGATTAAGTACCTTTCTCATACTTTATAATTTAAAAAAGGAATTCAATAAACGGTATTGTTGCGACCTTTTACCAAGACTAGCTGCGGTGCATCGTAGACAGACGATAATGTCAAGGAAAACGAAGAGAACGCTTCTTCGCTAAGAGTAAACTAAATTCACAGAAACTTTATGAATTCTACATAAAACTCTACCTTGTGGTGCTGGTTCTAAGGACTGATGCACCTGTTGTTGTTTATGCGAGATAGGTACACAGAATAAATTTATGTTGCTCAATCTCTGAGGATTCTTTAGGAATGCACATCTTGCTACTTAAAACTCAATTGCACGCGTAACTCTAGCCTGCGAAGGTAACGCAGGTGAGTTGAGGTGAGCTTAATTGTGCGTAGGATTACTTTGAAACTGTCAAAAAAAATCTTTAAGTACCTAATAAAATGAATAATAAAGTTTTTTAGGTGAATCTATAAGTTTAAAAAATTAAATTTTGTATCATACTAATTCAAAATACCCTGCTATACCTGATCAAGGAAATAATTAAATTATCAGTTAATATCTTGAATCTGAACCACAGAGAATATAATCTAAACATAATTATGTTACGTTGTCTGGAATACATCACATCAGTAATCTGTCAGTCAACTTAACTATCGCAACATAATATAGTTAAGTTAGTAATTTTATATTTGGTTATATTAAACTTACATATGACTCAAAGCCGCAAACTCAATTTATTAGTTAAATTCCGGGCTTTGTTTTGTTATATTTTTGTTTAATTTAATTTTCTTTCTTAATTTAGAGCGAACCTTGAATTTGGTTATTTATATTATTCGGCGGATCTTCATCCTATTGTCAAACTTATCTCATATTTTGGAAAAATGTATATAAATTAAACTTCTTTGTGATTGACGTAATCGTCTCATATCAGAGAACGTAGAGTTAGCTGAGATCGCATTCAAGATAGTTCTAGCCACATAGTATAATGTCAAATCGTAGGAGTTGTTTAGTATTTTCCTGTTATGGTTCGGCAAGTACACAATTTTTAACATTATTATAGAGTAGATTTTTTATATATTTCCTATAATTAACTAGGGTTTGCCAACACTACCTAGGAAAAGAACTCTCAAACTACTGAACCGCTTTCGATGAAACTGGCATATTTTTTTAGTTAGGGTGGTGCACTCCGAAAAAATAAGAAAATACGTATATTTATTTTACAAAAAGCATGTTTTTATTTTAATATTTTTTTAATTAGATGTAAGTATATTAATAATATTATTAGATCTTTCAACCTATCTTATTCTTATAGCAAAACTTATCCTTTGACAGTTCAATTTTTTAATTCTAAGGGTAGGCAGAATTCAATGATTGTCACTTCCTAAGATGATTAAAAATAAAAGTACGTATTGGTGTGCTGTGCCCTCTGAGAGTTCATCAGCACCGTTCCCACCCTTCCGTTTGCTTTTGTTTTGTAATTTAATTTTATCTGCTTTACTGTCATTGTAATATCTACTTCTACTTCTATCTACTTCTACTATCTTTCTATCTGTCTACTATATTTACTTCTACTTCTATCTACTATAAATATATTAAAAAATTAATCGTGGTTCGTTAGCGGCCGTTCCCGAGTTCCACTGATTTTGGTTTTAAAATGTTTGAAAAAGCACAGGGAAGGTTTTGAAGGTGGGAAAATATGGAAAAATTTACAGGAAATAAGTAAAAACAAAAATTTTGATTTTCCATATAAAATTAAAGTTAGCCGGGACAGCTAGTTAAATTATAAATATCTTGACGGGTGTATATTCTTATAGGTGGACATGTATGCGCCTTCAACGACGTCGACGACCGCGTCCGGGCCCGGCCGAGCGGCTGCGGGCGGCGGCGACCGACGCGTCCGGGTGGTGCGCTTGCTGCGCCCGCGCCGCGCCGCCCCCTCCTTCGGATTTTCTCTCAGAGGTGGACACGAGCACGCTACTGGTTTCTTCATCTCTAAAGTCGACTTTAACTCGGAAGCTCAGCATCAAGGATTAAAAGTAAGTTTTTGTTTAATACTGAGCAAAATCTTGTTTAATACTATTTAAACTCTAATAAGTTCTATAACCTCATCAGCATTACCAACTGTTACGAACGGCCCACGGCACATCGATCTAAATTATCATATAAAAAATAATCTTAACCAAAATATGCTTATCTACTATTAATAGAATCGTCAATTCTATTGTAGTATCTCGGTCTTGACACAGTTGTTCTACCTCTAACTGACTCTCAATGCTATGAAACTTGTAAACGTGTTAGATATTCCCATCACCAATAATCTTTATAAAGACTTACCGTCTTATTCATAAAGATACAGTAGATTTTAAGTAGCGTTACTGGAGGTCTACTTCTCTGGTTTGTTGTATGGTAAATATGTGACATCCAGTCTAAATTGACATACGTCAAATAACTAAAATGTTCTTTAACTTTTTTAGAATAAGACGGTTAGATTACATTTAGCAACAATATCTTTTTTTTTTAAATCAACTACGACAAGTATATTTCTTCTCCTCATGGCCGTGGCTTCGGCTATCAGCAATCCAACAGGTTCGAGATTGCTAGCAAATATTATTGACGTGTCTAGATTAACAATCTGTTATCTCCGCAATATCAGAGTAGAGTGAATTTGTTATTCCTAAAAAACAATGTTAATGCACGCCTCATTTAAATAAAAACAATGAGTATTTGCTACTTAGTATAGATGCAAGCCTATTGTTTTTAAAGCACCAGCTGTGTGTCTATGGCGGAGGCGTATAATGTCGGAACTTTTACGTCATTGTTAGTGGTGGTTTATAGAAACTGCAAATGAAACAGCGGAGAGAGAATATCCCGATTGTTGACAGTTTTTATCTGGATAACCTCTAGCCCAGTTTCCCACGAGCCCGTGCGGACTCTGCTTGTAATTAACGCAGCCCGTGCTTGCCCACTGCTGCACAATTGCCCACAGCCTCCGAGGCTGAATTGTCGCAAGACAACGTACTACCTATTCATGTTCAATCACACAAAACAAACAGCTCCGTGCGTCTGGCATTCGGGACGACTATGTTGTCATAGAGATCTAGGTTAAATACATGTTCAAGCTCTTCATTAAGGATTGCGCTATCACTAGTTAATCGCGATTCATGGCTTGTTCTATCGAGTAATGGCGGATAATAAGAATGGCGTGGCTAGGTGGTTAACTAATTTCTAATATCAAGTCAACGAGGTAGTTTCGTTTTAATTGTTTTTGATTAAAAGTTACGCAACTCCACCGCAAACTTTCTTTGTGAATTATCATAGTTATGATATGTAAATTTAAGAACATAATTGCAAATAAACTTCATTAGAAATTTACTGTATTTTATAGTGTGCGCTCGTAATGAGATTAGAATTAATCCAAAATAATACAATGCATTTACATTTGCAAGCGTTTCGGCTCTATATTTTCACACGTTACTTTTCTAACAAAGCGAGTTACGAAAACTTCTCGAGACATCCGTTAGGTATTCTGCAAACACAATGAGGTACTTCGAAATTATTTCCTAGTTCCTGAGATATCAAAAGTTAGTGCTAAATTGCCGAATTACGTAAAATTTAATTTTAAATTTACACGTCTGAGAGAGCATCTTCCTTGTTCTGTGGTTCTATCTGTTAGTCGACGAAAGAAATAGATAATATATTAATCCATACTTCCATACTAATATTATAAATGGGAAAATAAATCTGTATGTCTGATTTTCTGTCTCACTTTTACGCCCAAACTAGGTACTGAACCGATTTAAATGAGATTTGGTACTTACGTACACAGATAGTCGACAGCCTGAGAATCAAACAAGTACTACTTTGATCCCAAAAATTCCACGGGAACGAAAAATTTAGATTTTGCTGTTGCAAGGGAAATTACGCTGGCGAAGCCGCGGGCCGCACACTAGTACACAAATATGTGGACTGTATCAGCAAGACAAGAATCAATTGAGAATTCTTTCAGAGTGATAATAACACTCTTTCTTAAATTCATATTTGAGTGAGTTAGGTAGTTATAATACATTGTTTCTTAGTATCTTGGTTTATGCTAATAGGGAACCATACAAAACATGGACTTATGGGAAGTACCTATGCCGTTCATAAGAAAATCAATCCTTTATTAATAATTGAATCAAAAGCGGACGCTGAACAATTTGCTTAATGGACCGCTAAGTGCAGGAAGTTGGTTATACGAAGCTAACTAATGTAATTACAAATAATATGAGTCCTGATTCCCATACGAGGGTTGAACACGTCCGACGTGAGTCATTACGTGGTTGGAGGTAGACGGAGACGCTACTTTCTATCATTGCTCTTGGCTCGAAAATGTTTGGTTTAACACTTATTGTGTAATGTTTGCTAAAATAGAAAAGCAGTCTCTAGCCTCTATCCTTCAGCAGGGTCAACAACCGTGACGGCTCTTTTGAATCTTTGCCAGTGCACTTTGTTCTGAGTTGAGGAAAGATATTAAAATTGCACTGGTTCCAACTAAATTCATATTAAAAGTAAAAAAACAAAATGTATTCAATAAAGCAGCCTAGGTCAAATGTTATCAAGTGTAAGCCGAGTCACGTGGCTCGATAAGAAGGCAAAATCGCACGTTTCAGTTGATTCAGTTGCTTAGTTTTCAATGCACGCAATGAGTCATCATGTTGCGTTCAATAAAACAGTACCTATGTATAAAATATATTTACATTATGCTCTTAAGCATGCACTTAATGCCAAGTCAACTGATTAAACAGTAGATTGAAGGTGAAATGTTCTTTTCATGTCTTATCCAGGTTGTTCTTTAACCACGGTTTAATGTCATCTTGAGACATTCACATATTTCGTAAGCAGATTAAAGGCTCGGCGACGCAACGTCTGGGGAGCAGCTTCGTCACTTGCAAAAAAGACGAGTTGGAACGAAAGTCCGATCGAAAGTTGTCCGATATGTGGGCCACGGCGCGACCTGTCCGGCTTCTTTGGCCGTGCGCCCGCGCAGCGCCCGCGACGAGTGATGAAAGTGCTCCCTCGAGACGCGAGACGCGAGACGCGGACAGAACACACAAGGCGATTGTGCCGCCCGCCACGTGTTTTTGTGACGTAACACTAGCAATTATTTTTACAACGAAATTCTTACATGAGATCTAGTTTTTCACTTACCTATAATCATTTTTCAGAAAAGGAAATAAATATATTTGTATAATTTCCTTAATCAGAGTGATTATTTATTTTAAGACAATAGTATAGATAGGGTATTCTTTTAAATAGCAATTATTTGTAAGAAAAGTATAGAGCAGGATCAGTAGACCGCTAGAGCCATCTGGAAATCCTTTTCAATCGCGCAGCGGAGCGGAAATAACATTGTAGACTTTGTAGAAAGAAGAAATAACATACCGGTTGTCGGTTGTTGACATAGCTATAAGTTATTGTGTCTTCAACCTTATATTTTCTTGAACTCATTTTATAGAATTTCTTTCAATTTTTAAAATTATTTTAATATACCAATTTGAATTAATTAAGAATCTTGTTAAGTTTACTAATTTGCTAAAAAAGGAAATAGATTTTTTTCTTAAAGGTTATCCGCTAGAAAAATTTCTTATAAGATAATATTTTACACCCCTACTAACTTAAAAAATATTTTGGAGTTGGACGAAAAGCACTGTATCATTTACCGATCATAACAATGTATAGAAAACTACATGATTTTTAATTGAACACCTTGAGTGTTTATACATAGAAGTTCGCCATATTTAAAAAGAATTAGTATCTATAAATAGAGAAAGGGCACTCAATCACTTTTGTGTCGGTGACCAATGCCTTTTAAACATTAACCTCGCGTTATATTTTCATTACATTCCTAATCCGAAAACTATTATTGAGAATAATTAACTGGTATTTAATTGGCAATAAGCAGTCATTATCGATAAGATAATGTGCTTTTGATATGTAATTTAGATCTTTTTATTATTTTTGTTTATCTGTTGGCATTGCCAAGTGCCTAAATATCTTATTTTTCATTTTGAGCCGGCATTGTTTTGTGCAATGTCGAAACACCAGATCATGGAATGTAATTATTAGCTCGTAGCTATTGCAATACAACAGTGGCTACTGGCTAAACTAGTATTTGACAACAACCAGTATTCGTTAGAAAATCGTTACCGTTATTTATATAGGTATTATATATATTATTTATTATACCTGGTATAGGTATAATGCAGCTAAAGATAGAACAGTGATTTTAAATTATATTGTACTAGAGGCTGCCCCGCGGTTTTTCCCGCGCAGATTTCTCATAAACAAAAAATCCGTTTTTTCCGTTCCCGTGGGATTTTCGGGAAATACCTTCTTAGTGCTCACCTACACTCCCCAAGGATCCCACGTGGCAATTTTCAGCTTTCTATGCCCAGTAGTTTCGGCTCTGCGTTGTCTGTCAGTCAGTCAGTCAGTCAGTCAGTCAGTCAGTCAGTCAGTCAGTCAGTCAGTCAGTCAGTCAGTCAGTCAGTCAGTCAGTCAGTCAGTCAGTCAGTCAGTCAGTCAGTCAGTCAGTCAGTCAGTCAGTCAGTCAGTCAGTCAGTCAGTCAGTCAGTCAGTCAGTCAGTCAGTCAGTCAGTCAGTCAGTCAGTCAGTCAGTCAGTCAGTCAGTCAGTCAGTCAGTCAGTCAGTCAGTCAGTCAGTCAGTCAGTCAGTCAGTCAGTCAGTCAGTCAGTCAGTCAGTCAGTCAGTCAGTCAGTCAGTCAGTCAGTCAGTCAGTCAGTCAGTCAGTCAGTCAGTCAGTCAGTCAGTCAGTCAGTCAGTCAGTTAGTCAGTCAGTCAGTCAGTCAGTCAGTCAGTACGAACAACATAACATTGTTGTTCGTAGTTTATTTATAATTTTACCATTTTTTTTAAATTAAATAATGAAAACTGATGAATGCTGCACATATTATATATGTAAATATATAAGTCATATTATGTTAGATACACTAGCCCACTGCCATTCCAGATTCAGCTAACCTTGCGGCTGAGCCTTGCGGTTATAAGAACCCTTAAACCGGGAGACATTGCGGAAGGGACCGCAGCACTTCCACAGTATCTTTATTATTTTAGATACAGATTTACACGATCGCTCAACTGTGAAACTATTATTCCAGGTGGGGGATCAAGTGATGAGTGTGAACGGCTTCAGGGTGGAAGACGCCGTGCACTCGGAGCTGGCGCACTTCCTCGCGGCGCAGTCCAGGCTCAAGATCAAAGTCAGAAGTCAGTATAGTTTGTACCACAAAGCATAATAGTGTATTAATGACATAGCATAGGTGTTATTTATACAAATTTTTTATTCCCCTGTAAAAACTGCTGATTAAACCAAATACTTGCTTCATATCGGCTCTTTAGTATGATAGTACTCAATTATGAAATAAATTAATACATAACACCGAAAATAAATAACGTAAATATATAATATATATAGCTTAATAACAAAAACACAATAAAATATAATTGAGCTCTAATGACATTATTAAAATAAAAAATTACAAATATTCTTTTTATAATTGGTATTTCGCAAAAATAAAGCAATAAATCCAATATGAACCACATCATTTTCTAGCATAACATTTTGAAACTGTGAGTACAAACAGTAACTCACTATGCTTGAGCAATAAATTTACACACAATCACAAGACACAATAAAGAGTTTTCAATAAAGAAACTGATACTAATTTATCTTACGCAAAATTAAATGCGCGACTCTATACTACGGTACGCGCCGCGCGGCCGCAGCACGTCGCAGCCGTGCTGTGTCGCCAGCAAAAAGACATCAACGCGTTGCATCGAACTTCTAATTACATTTTTATTTTTCTTTGCAATATACTTAATTGTTATATCTCGAAACCCTTAGATTTTTTTTTAATAAATTTTAGTAATGTGTTGCTGTATCAAAAGTATGTATATTTATTTATTTCGCGGTAAAAGCAAATGATACTACCTACTACGAACGAACTTTACAGTGAGGAGAAAAATTATTATTTAGTTATTAGGTTGTTTAGTTCAAGTTCTAAGGGACTTTAAGTTTCTTTATAGTTTGTGAAAATGTTGTTATTAACTAAAATTTATTAAAAAGTTACCTATAGATATTTAACTGTTTAAATTTTCATTCATTCACAAAAAGGTTACACACGGTTTATTACATTTATGCAACATCGATAACCGTATGACAAACAAAAAAAAATACATTTCATGCTGATTCGATACTTATTTCGATGATCTTTGCTTTTCAAAGATAAATAAAAACTGTACTGTAATAGTATTGCGCAACTAAGATCATTCATAGAACCTACTCATAATAAAAAGCTTTATAAAATTGAAAGTTAGTAGTGACGAATAACTTTTGAGTAATAGTCTACTGCTGACCTCTGCTCATTTAATAAAAATTGCAATATTATAGGTAGGCAGCAAAGGTTTCATAATCGGTAAATTACCATTTATCTTGAAAGCACTATCGTTTCAAACAATGTATGTTTGTGTACCTGCTTTTACTTATATGCTTTTAATAAATAATTCGTTTAGCCAAAGCTGGGATTGTGATTTTAACTTTATGATTATTGTAAAATATCGTGAACAGCCAGAAGTCCCATGAAATTATTTGCACTAAACCCATGATTCTTGAAATCAAATGTACGAATGGTTGCTTTTATCTATATAACCTAGATTTCAAAGTCCTTAGATACGCGAAAGGATGTAAATCGTGCCGCGGACGATGCGCTATCCAACATACAGAAATACAAGTTGCGTAAAATTCTACAACGAAACGGAAAACCTCGAAATGTTAAGCAGCACGAATATCATTGGCCCGTGATACAGATTTAAGCACCCGCGCACTTGACAGGCAATTTAGATCAGGGATCAAACTGTTTGCTATTCTATTCACCTCGTGCATTTGCATTGTGAGATAATGGGCTCGATCGTGAGGCTTGATTATTGAGATGCTGTTGCGTTGCGATCAAACGTCTATTTACGGATCATGAGATAAACATTGCTTTACAGTGATTATCTAAAGATGCTATCGTATGTTAATTTTAAGTTAGGGTTCTTGAATGGCTTTTGATTATCTACGTGTATTTATAGTTGATCGTGGTTTTGTTTCAGATGTCGGCATGATTCCAATGAAAGAGTGAGTATTTTTCTTTAACTTGTAAAAGCATTGCATTTCCTCAATGTTATTAAATTAAATATTTGATCGGTTCCTTGCAGTCGGACACGAAATATTGCAGTAAAGTTATTTTAGAAACTTTAAGGTTGTTTAACTCTTAATACGCAAACAAAAAAAACAATAAGCATGAATAGGTATAATGGCGTGGAAGTAAAGGTCGTGCTCTGGACGATGTAACATGCATGATTACATTGTTTAAAAAAAAAGAACTCCTTAGGCTTCTGAGTTAAAAGCAAAATACATAGGTAACAGTTTTGTTTTCACTTTTGGTTTTGGTTGATCGGGACATTCTGCCTCTATTAGCACTTGTTTAATTTAGTAAAATATGTACCTGTTGTACCAATACTTTAATTCCTTTGAGTCATAACATTATCCTTCTTTTTGTACAGTAAAGTCCACGATGCGGTCTCCTGGCAATTCGTGGCGGAGCACACGTCGATGGGGTCCGGCACGTCCTCGTCCCCCACGCTGTGCCACGACACAGAGCGGATGGCGGACCTCAGGCTCTCAGTCCTTGTGCCGCCGAAAGCTAAACTTGGTTGCGGGTGAGTTGACACAACAATCTTTTTATTATATTTTCTTTTATCTATAAAATTTAGAATGTAATAATCTGCTTAGACGGAGTTTTTGCCTGTTATCTTTGCGAAAATCGCTCAAGATTTTACAGATCGTTAATATTTTTTTTACTAGCATAACATTGGGAAGAATATTGAGTGCCTCTGTTTACTTGTTTCAGGATCTGCAAAGGGCCGGACTGGAAGCCCGGCATCTTCGTGCAGTTTGTTCGCGACGGAGGCATAGCGCGCGAGGCGGGCCTGCGCCCTGGCGACCAAATCTTGTCGTGCAATGGAATTAATTTCGCAAATATTAGCTTTAATGATGTAAGTAAAGAACTTGTTTTTAATTATTTATTAATTTTACGCGCCCTAACACTAATACACCTTTTATTCTGATTTAAATTACATTCTAAAATTGCTAAATAGACATAATGACAACTTTGTTCGATTGAGGTATTGAACGTTGTAGAGTTATGAAGTAGATCGAATTCATCGAATTATAATTTAGGCAAATTATTAAACATAACATAATCTCACACCTAAAGGGTTAGGCAGAGCTACCAGCTCAATAGCCGGACCCACGTTAAGCCGATTAGAAAAAAAATATTTATATCTAAGTGAGTCTGATTTTGGAAGGCTTTTACTCTGCAGTAATAATTATAATATTAGATCTCTTATTTAAGGATCAAACCACTCAGTTTCTAAACTAATTAAGTACCTACATTGAGGCTACATTTAGCTACGCTCTCAGAATGACTGTATCAGTAGGATAGTAAGCTATTATGAGAGCGTGACGCTTTCTATGGCAGCTGTATACTGTGATTACGAAGAGCAATTACACCTCTAGGCCTATCCAATTACTATTAAAACATAAATTGCCTATTAGATATTTCCTTGCAAAAGACGTTAAATTTCTCTAGTTTGTAGTTTTGGTTAAGTATATGTGCTTTTAATAGCTTATTTACCAAGTAATTTATTAATAAGCTGACTCGGCGAACTTCGTACCACCTTGCAATAACCTATGTCACCCGGGGATAGTGTAGCTTCCCAACCGTGACAATTTTTTTTTACAATCGGATCAGTAGTCTCGGAGTCATTCAAAGCAAACAATCTAATAATTCCTCTTTAGTATAAATAGATCAGATAGATGTTTCACATAAAGCTTAAGACAGTACCAGTTGTTCTGTCTCCTAACACATGACTTTTCGTAGGCTATAGCAGTAATGAAAGTTAGCGGTCGTCTGGAGCTGATCATACGAGAAGGCGTGGGCATCGAGCTCGTGTCTCCAGAGAGCTCAGGCTACAACAGCTCGGCGTCGTCGGCGGCGGGAGAGCGCAGTCCCGCGCCGCCCGCGCCGCCGCCCCTCGCCCCGCCCGCGGCGCTGCGGCGGAGGCTTGCCAGCGTGGCGGAGGAGGCTGCTGATAGAGCTGATAGGTGGGTTTAAATCTAGGGATTTTATATATTTTTAAGTTTATGGAAATTTGGTAGGATTTTTGAAAGTAAGTACAGCCCCTTTATTATAGCCGCATAAATAGGAACGCCATTCGTTCATCTAGCGGTTTTATTTTGTATTGACTTTTTGCTTTAGAATCTAGATGAATGAAAAGTATATTTAAATTAGCGTTTTAGGGACCCTAAGCTTTAAGAAGTTCCACATTCGGAGATTACTTTTCGTGCATCTAGAGGAAAAAATCAATACAAAAAAATGCTAGATTAACGAAATAAGATCCTGCTTTGTAGAGGCAATTCACAATGTTTAGCATTTCCTTCCTTATACAAGTAAACCTGCGTTATTTAAGTTATTTTACTTAAGCATTTTTTGCGGAAAAAGAGTTAAGGTAAAGAACGTATTCGGAATATTAATAAGAGGGAAATAATTATGGTTAAAAAAAAACAAATTTCTTGGTCTAAACTGGGTCCGAATAACTAACTCTAGTTGTAATGTGACTAACTTTAGTAGCTTTAGAAGGGGCCAGAGCCAGAGGATCTCCGTTCTGTTCTGCTCTGTTTGGACTCAAAAAAAGAGTCTTAAATTATGATAAGTAAAACGAAGATCACAACCATAGTTTTTGGTAAAACGTAATTTAATATGGTAGAAAATTATGTTACGTCAGCATATCATAATATATATATTTTTTTATTATTTAATTAGGTAGTTAGTTCGTTTATGTATTTTAGTGGGCAGTTTAATTTATTATTTCATTTCTATCCTTAATAAGATATATTATTTCAGGTTAAATATAATCCGAATGAAAAGACGAACTTGGGACAGTATAGACTTCGACTGGAAAACACCAAATCTGCACAACTTCGACGCACCCTCCGACATCGAGCCCGACTACGACAGCCCCAGTATACCAAACAACCCGCACACCTACGAGAGTCAAATAAACAATATGAGAAAAAAGGACTTTGTAACCGGTCCTTCAAATAGGACAATAATTAATTTAACTGAAGATGGTGCAACTATACAGTGCACGTACGAAAATAAATCCCCAAAGAAGAATTTTCCTCGAAGCCAATCAGTCGGCGGTGACGAGAAGACGATATTTGTTGAAGTCCATCACAGGAACACCGCGGCGCAGTGCTCCAACACGCACTGTACCAAGCCCCCGCCGATGAAAGAAACTTTGGATCTGAGCGACTCGGGCTCTGTGTCGCTCACGAATGCCATTGCTGAAGAGATCCAGAGGAGGAAATTGGTAAGAGATATTTTGTTATGTAGTTTAAATTGTACATGTAGATTATAGACAACAGCATACCTACATCAATCTCTAACATTTTTTTATTGTTATAGAACAAGAAAAAAAATACAGAACAGAACACAACCGTGACTAATCCAGTAAAGAGGAACCCTGTACCAAAACCTGTAGAAAACGAGAAAAAGAAACAACACGACGCATTGATAGACGAATTCAAGAAAGTTCATAGAAAAATGTTCGGGAACCAAGAAAGTATAAAGAAGGATGTGGAAATGGCAGCTACGATAAGAGAGTTGGAAAGTATTGTAAGTACATCATCATCATCATTACAGCCGAAAGACGTCCCCTGCTCGACAAAGGCCTCCTTCGTTTAGGAGGAAATAATTTTTCGATTTTCTATTTTCCTGCCAAATAAAAAAATATATAGAATATTTTGCATTAAATATATTTAAAAAAAAAAGGTTTGTACTGTACCTCTAAAAGACTTAAAAAAAAATTGACAGCAAAGATAAACAGGTCGTTAATCTTTGACGTGATAACAATCGGCCACACCTATTAATTACATTTTACGCAGTGATAAAAATGATAACAGTAAATATATAAAAAAATATTAGATAAGTATAGTACATAGCAGTAGTTGCCTAATCATTATTGACATATTTTAAAAGATTTTGAACTTATGTATTTGTGTACCTATTTAAAATTATTGTATTCTTTTAAAGGAAAGGGGTAAGTTATGATGTAAGGAAAGGAGTAAAATCTGGAACCACTTAACCGATTTCAATAATAATTTTACAAACATGTAGAGTAGACTAGAGATATTCACGTTAGGACGCCCAAAGGCTGTGAAGGTTTTCTATTCTTAAAAAATATATTTCTCCAGGACAAAAACACAATAATTCCATACAACTTTAAATAATAATTTTAATAGGTTTTTCAAAATTAAAACTTGTTCTTTCCGCAATAATTAAATACGTGATATCAATCAATATATATAAAACTCTTCCGTTACTGACTGACTGACAGACAACGCAGAGCCGAAACTACTGGGCATAGCTGGCTGAAATTTTGCACGTGGGTTCCTTGGGGAGTGTAGTGGAACACTAAGAAATTAATTCCCGAAAGTCCCATGGGAACGGAAAAAACAAGATTTTGGTGTTTATGAGAATTCTGCGCGGGTGAAATCGCGGGCCAGCCTCTAGTACATAGTATAAAACAAAGTCGCTTACCGCGTCTGTCCCTATGTATGCTTAAATCTTTAAAACTATGCAACGGATTTTGATGCGGTTTGTTTTAAAGAATAGAGTGATTCAAGAGGAAGGTTTATAAGTATAATACATGCACAAAATAGTAATAGGTTAAGCGGTACGAAGTTCGCCGGGTCGACTTGTTGTAAGATAAAGATGATATAACAACAGCAAACTGAAACAACTATTAGAGCATACATTACCGTCATCGTCGCCTAGCGCTAAATGCCTACTTATGTGGTCCGACCATTGTGTTTGCAATGATAATCTCTGCTGAATGCTGAACAATGCTCTTTTGTGGACACAAAGATACACCTAATTCTTTGAAGGTTATATTAGTACGAAAATAAAGTAGGTATACTTGTTCAGTTAAAAATCGGTTTTGTTTCTAGGACGGTATTTATTATACGGTAGTAATAATATATGTATTTGATATACCTACACGGGAAAATCAATAGAGCATTGCCTGAATAAATCATCTATTAGGTACTAGTCATAGTCAACCCATCGATTAGCACTCGATCCCACCTAGCGTCAAATTTTACAATACCTATTCACTGAATTAGAAATATATATATTTTTTTAAATTGTTGCAAAAGGTTCATAGCAAATATGTGAAGTAATTTATAAATAATCTAATACGCAGGTTCAAGCGCAAAAGCTATTTTAAACAATTCATAAAATAATCTAAAAGCAAATACGAGCAAAACAATCTTTACAATCATAGGCATATAAGAGACCTTTTGACTAAGTAGCGTGGGAGGTAAAAGTTTAACGCGACAGCGAGCGGTGCGTGCAGACAAACGGAGAGATTGAGAGGTTTCATTCAGTCAGCCTATACGACACGCCAGCCTAGCCTAGACTATCGGGTATCAGATCAATGCCTGCCGACACGCATCACCGGCGAAATCGCCAGGTGCAGACATAAGGGAATTGCATAACTAGAACTAGGAAATGAGACAATCGTATACTTATACTTTCGAAATTAACGTCGCTTCGACACGAATGGTTAGTTCGAGTCGCTAAATGCATTACATAAATTTGTGTTACTGGACCGTACAACAAGCGTCAAATTAAGTAAGCATTTCATTGCGATTCGCAATATCACACAGACATTCCATAGTTCGCACTTGAACATGTGAGCTAGTAATTAGTAGATGATTTATAACATGATGTTGTTGCTTGTCGCTTAAAATACCTACCTAAACTGGATTTCGTTAAAAGATTAGAAGCTCTAATACAGACGCATTTGCAAAAATGCAAGATCAACGGTAAGAGTTCCTCTTTGTGCGGCATTAATACGGAGTAGGAAAATACACAAGTTATTTTTTCTGAAATTATAAGAAAAGTATGACTACTCCTAACCACCCAAAAACAAAATCAAAGTAGTGCTTCGTGTTAAATTGCGAAGAAACTGCCTATAGTCTACTTACTGCGGAGGTAGTAGTTAGGGATGCTCGATGTTCATCGATATTCTATGATCATCGATGTTAAGAGACAAAACATCGATGTTGCATCGTAACATAGATTTTACAAACACTTTATCGAAGTCGGGCCTCTAGAAAAAATCGATTTCTCAATGTTACGATCAATAACACTCAACAAAATCTGTAATCTATAAAATAAATGCATACACAGATTATTTTAACAATATCTGAAAGCAACGAAACATGAAAAAAAAACATTTGCTAACCCTTATCTTTGCCCGTAAAAAACATCGATGTTTTTGATGATCGATGGGTTTGATGATCATCGAACATCGATGTTGAGATATCGATGTTAACATCGATGTTTTCTCAACATCGAGCATCCCTAGTAGTAGTTTTAGATTACGATTAGCAGCGAACGCGGTCACCCAGCCTGTTGCTGCAATAATCCAACGACCAAACTTAAATACTTACATGATATGTGTGTTGTTTTTCTGACAAGGGGTTTGATCTCCTTAGAGAAAGTGGATGCGTATTGGTTAGCTAAGAGATTTAGCTATAATAGAAATAATTCTTTAATAGTACCTACCTATATTAAAGACTTATCAGAACATCCTGTAATAACAACGATTAAGCTACTGAAAAAACAAACTTATTTTAAATCAAGGTACCTATATAAAATTATTTTCAAGAAAGTTCATATTTTGACAAAATAATTATGTAGGTACACTTATGTACCTAAAGTATTGTATGTGTTTTTTTTGCAAGGAAGAGTTTAGTCATTTACTCAAGCACTTTTTTATTTATGAATTCTAGTCTTATAACAAAGAGCGGCCGTGCTACCTCGTGTCAGATGATTTTGCAGTTAGGATATATTTACCTAACTTTCAACTGTTCGAGGATCTTGATAGCAAATACACAATAGCCTTTTGTATTCTGAGATTTCTGGTTCTACGTAACGATGAAGAAAATGTTCACTATTTAATGAATTACGGTTAGTTCCCATTCTTTAATTGTATTTTATTATTTCTAATGCCTAATGTAGCGTGTCTAAGGTACCTAGACGAATAAATTTAAATTATATCAGAACTATTGATAGTTTTATACACCGATAGTTTCCTGTTATTAAAATTGCAGTCAATTAATCTAGTCTTTCTGGCAAGTGTAAGTAAATTGCTTCTTTAAGTATTGGTAAGTATAGACAGACTAGATATCCAATTATGTTATCAAGTTATAAAATTTGGCAATAAAAACAGTGAGGTGAGAACACAGAACTATTATTGGTGAGAACGTTTTGAAATAGCAGTATTCTCCCTTTAGGTATAAAACAAATAAATGGTGTGAAAGTTAAAAGGTAGGTATTAATGATATGGGAACCGCTAAAAACACGAAATTATTATCTGATAAACGTCCATTAACCTTTATTAGGTTTTCACTACCTAATCTGAGTTTGTAGCCGTTATGTCTGACCACCGTGAAGCTTAGTATGAAATAAAACAGGCAGACTACTACTAAGCTTCAAGTTTCATGTGTGAGTAGGAAGGTACCGCCATAAAACAAATTAATGACCAGCTCACCGCCAACTTACATCGGGATAAAATGATAAAAATATAATCTTATCTCGATATGCGAAAAGTATAAGCACATAATATTGATTCGTTGTTTTTAGTTAGATTTATCGTAATATCAAGGGAAAAGCTTTATGTATACACATTTACATAATTTACAACATGCTGGTAGCGCTCTGCAAACAAAATAAAAGGTTATGTAGGGTTCTTTAAAAAAGAAATTCGCTCAAAGCTGTTGCTTTTATACCTACTTGTGGGTCATGGTATCTAAAAACTTTCGGCATATCCCTCGCATGTTAATTACAGTCGTCACTAAATAAGAAGCCAGTTGACAGGGGGCCTAAAATGTAAGTAATTTCTTGACCTGTAAAATGTAACTGAATGAATAAATAAAAAATTGTTTATCGCCTAGACACCCCAGGTAATTGATAATATTTTTTATTTCATTCAGTTCCATTTTACAGGTCAAGAAATTACATTTATGCCCATTGTCAACGCTCTTTTTATTTTGTTACGACTATATTTGGTTTTAAATAATTGTTAACTTAATGCTTCGCCCCAGATCTATACGTGTTTTACCGAAAGCATCTATCCCGAATTTCAGATATAAACTAATATATCTGAGAACAATATTATATTGATTGATTACTCTGGCTTATTCGAAATGCTTTTTGCTCTTTTCCATTTACTGGGCATACGAGGTATTAGTCTCGTTAACTTGTAAGACATCCACTTAATTTTCTACAGTAGTTTAAAATAGAAAAGTAACCTGTTTCTCTGGAAATATGATAACTCGCTTTCTACTTCTAATATAGCTTGCTTACCTTGCCTCAAGTAAGTGTATAGGAACATATTATATCGTAGAATATGTTTAGTAATATGTTTAAGTTACCCTTAAAAAATATATGGGTACAATCGCTAAGTGGTCAACTTGATTAATATTAATACTATGGATATTATCTTAAACATAGTACAGTAGCCGCCTCCGTAGCTCAGTGGCGTAGCGCGTCGCGCCTTTGATTAGGGCACGGAAGGTTGTGGGTTCGATCCCCGCAGAAAACACCACATATTGATTTCTCACAAAAATCACGTTGTGGTTGTTTTCGGTTGGATAGGACATTGCAGGCTTGAATCACCTGATTGTCCGAAAGTAAGATGATTCCGTGCTTCGGAAGGCACGTTAAGCCGTTGGTCCCGGCCGCAGTAGTGGTCGTTATAACCGCGGCGACAAGCTGGCCCCTTGTCACGTTGGTAATAAAGCATAAAAAAATCGGCTAAACGTGGGTCCGGCTCTTGAGCAGGTACCTCTGCCTAACCCTTCGGGGAATAAAAGGCGTGATATTATGTTATGTTATGTAGTACAGTGGCGGTCTAGGAGCGACCGTAACAGATTTGTCTATGGTTTCGTCAGCCCTAGACTGCATTGCCAAATAACAAGAGTTATTTTGCAATACAGAAAAATCGGAAGTGTTACGGCGACCTAGACCGCCACTGTACCCATTACTACTTATATATTAAATAGGTGTATATTTATCTTAACAAAATCATGTAACAGTAGGTAAGTAGTTTTCAATAATCAATGCTGTAATGATAACCTTCTATTATCTTTAAACGAAGCTATTATACATATGTAGAGTTCAGTTGCGTTTCAGACGTAGCTTATGGAAACTTTTAGAAAAGCAGCAATATTTGATAAAAATGCATTAATAATATCTCAGTTACGGTGTACTGAAAAAATTAATAGGTTCGCCGTGGTTTGAGAGCGATTTCGCATGAATTCGCCTTGCACTGATAACGGCCGCCGCGGGCGCGGGGCGGGCGCGGGGCGGGCGCGGCGCAGCCGTGCTCAGTCGCTCGCCAGCATCACCGCAATGCTGTACTCAGACCAGTAACATAATTTTACTAACATCGGAAAATTTTATCGGTGACCTTGCAAGCCTCAATACCGCAGCGCTCTTTTCCTCTATGTATAAGAATTCTATAATCGAAGTGAAACTGCGGTTTTTAATAATGTTAAATTTTAATAAAAATAATAACACTGCGTGTGAGTGATTATCCCCTTCGCAACGCTGACTCCGCCATAAATAATTATGAAGAAAAACAACAAATCCAAACCGCTGGTGATCATACAGTGCTACGAAGTAAGTTGAGCGTCGTTCTACCTTATAAATACGTCCCTCTTATTACTGGAGCGTGGAATTCTATCGTAGCATCGTGCGCATATTACATTCATTAAGTGTACTTATGTACCCACAATGTGTGGTTTAGTACTCCCAATAAAAGGCACGTTTTACCTATGATGTACCTACTTATGCCAGATAAACTAGCATTACACAATTACACAGGAGTTATCAATATTGATTGCCAGAGCTATGGGCAATATATCGCTATCGCTAGTTGTAGGTATGTTTTTACCTGAAGTGATTTGTTATAAGTTTAAAACAAAAAACCTCGAGGCACGGTGACTGCGGTGTGATTAGATCACGTCAATGTAGAATTACTATAATTGATTTTATTGTTTTTATTTAGCGCGCAATGTGACCGCAACAAAAAACTTAAATATTCTCGTTTATATATTGAACCTGTACTATTATATTATATATAAATTATATTATATTACATAAAGTACATACAAATTTTGTTTTGACTTCAATAGCTTATCAAATCCAAGGTACGATTAAAACGTAGTGACTTTTTTGCTAGCACATAATAAATATTCTTCTTCCTATTTTGAAACCTCGCAAATACAGGGTGTTTCTGACAAGATGGTAATAAATCAAAGGAGGGATTCTGCTCACCATACCTAACAATTTAACTTTCCCAAAGCAACATGGGTCGAAATCTCAAAACAAAAATCAGCCGTCCCGTACATTGACCCCGTCAGCCGATCGAACCAATGTATGGAACAGCTGTTATTTTTTTTTTGAGATTTTGACCCATGTTGCTTTGGGAAAGTTGTTAGTTATGGTGAGCAAAAGCACTCCTTTGATTTATTACCGCCTTGTCAGAAACACCCGGTATATCCAAGTAATTTATTAAAATAATCTTCTTCTCGACGGACGTTGGTACAGATCTGTGCCAAAATTCCAAATCGTAAAATTTATGAGCAAGGGGGAGAGTTCAAAACGGAATACTAGCGCCACTTTCGAATAAAAAACTATATTAGTTAAAGATACAATTTTTAATCATGGCCGCGATTTTTTAGATCTTTCTTCTAAAAGATACACAACAGCGCCTTAAAAAATGTAAGCGAGATTATCTATGTTGTTGATGGTCATGGTTTAGAAGTTTTTTTTTTCGAGATTGGCGCTAGTATCGCAGTTGGCGCACGCAAATTATCCGATTTCGCGTAAGGATTTTTATTTAAGACGATATACGCGAAATAAATCAAACGACCGAGGATCAAAGGTCCTTTTCCTTCAAACATACTGAGGGAAAAGGACAGTCAGTCGCCCACATCGGTAACTACATTTTATTCGAAAAAGTAATAAATATTAAATATCTTTTTAATTATAACTTTTAAATCAAATTTAAATTACCAGAATTTTATTTACTTTATTATCGTTATTCCTATGTAAGTAGTTTCAACAAAAACTATTTAGTAATTTCGAAGAACTAGCTATTCCCGTAATTTGGAATGGTTATCTTCGACGAAATAATGTATCGAGCTTAATCCACAAGTGTTTCTCAATTATAAAAATCTTTATTATATCCACAAAAACGTTATATTAAAATTCCAGATCTTTACCTCTTATAGATTAAAAGAATTACTTGATTTAAAAAACCTTCAAACTCATATAGCGTCTTAACTGGTGGTTACGGCCTTGCACATCACTTAATTGTTTGCTGTACAGTGTTTTTCTAAAATTGTTTTTTTTTGTCTAATGCCAAATTCCCAATAGGATGTCTGCTCTTGAACAACGGTTTATACTCTTGAACAAGTCAGTTAAATCCTAGCTAGAGCTAGGCAATGTTCTATTGTGGGAAGGACCCGGACCCTGATCACCAATGGTCCAGTTTCCTTCCTTAAAACGCCGAGACGGTCACCGGGGGGTATAAGTGGGTGCAAGCCCCACATACTCCCGTTCGCTCCCCGGGAAATACGCTAGACACTTAAGCCCGTTAGCAAAATAAAAGGGCAATGTCATTATAATTTATTTCATTATTGTTTTAAAGCCCGAAAACAAAATTTTAAATTTATGGTTAACTATCCGTTTCACAGAACATTGAATTGTTCTATGATCAGTTTTTTGTAAACAGCAGAATTTCATTTACATAGGATCTCACTTATTTTTTTTACATAGGATCGCCAGCCGACCCTGCCTCTAAGGAAGGCAGAAAGTGCGCCGTCGACTAATGGACAGCCGGAGCCAGTCTCTAATGGGCATTCTCGTTCACCGCCCCGAGAAGCCCCGACTGCCCCCGCCAAGCAGGCGCCGCCGCCGCCCCCGCCGGTGAGTCTCCACGCGCTATTAAAGTCAAATAAGTAAACCCAATAACTTTTCCTAATGCACAATGAATGTGCCTCAATGTCGGAGCGTTTGTTCGAATCACATAACGTTCACCACAGCGTCACTTTCGCAATGCATAATATAATTTTGAGTGACAAGTCTTATGACTTCTTTTATTTCAGATGCCTTCAACAAATGGCCAACATAACGGAGACCTGAAGAAAATGATAAATCATATCCAAGATAAAATAAACACTGATCTATTAAATGGTAACGGGATCAATGGGAACGGCACGATCACAAGGACGCCGACACCCGATTACAATATCAAAACTGAAGTACCCGCGAAAAACTCGGTCAAAATCAACGGGAAAGATGAAAAAGCTGAATTGGAGTCTTTAGAATCGTACAAATTGAAGAATCCTTCCTTAGTGCAGCCAAGAGCTCCTACCAATTACTTTGTCAAGGCACCAAATGGTACAGCGACGATGAAGAAACACTCGCGACCGGTATCGGTAACAATCGGCGAGTATGGCAGCGGCGGCGGCGGCGGCGCGCGGCGTCCGCCCTCCAAGCTGGACTTCCTCGGAGCCGACGCGCCGGACGGGCCCGGCCCCGGCAAGGACGACACGCCGCTCACTAACCGGCTGCAGTCCGAGCTGGCTCTCACGCTATCTAGGTCCAATTTGAGGAATAAGACTGATGCTCTAGTAAGTCCTGCTGAAATTCCCTATCGTGACGTCCCCGTGAACATCGCATAAAAAATACATTTCGTCAATATTTTCAGGATCATAAAACAAAGAAAAACGAAAGATATGTTGCAGAGAGTGATGGTTCTCTAGATAAAAACTTTCATATCAGATATGGAAACAACATATTACCCTTGCCTCCCTCAATCACCATACCGAAAGTAACTGGTATTAAAAAACCCGGTTTACGCTAAGCAAATTAGGAAAACGTAATGAAATTAAAAACGTTTTTCTACGTTGATGTAAGAATATATAAGATTTTCTCACTCTGTCACGAATTGTATGCAAAATATCTGGGTATAGCACCTCTGACACCTTTCATACACTTAATTTGGTAGAAAACTGCTTAAAATGCAAATACCGATTGTAAACGGTGCTCAATCGATAATTTTCATTGTTTCTTTGTTAAATAACAAAACACTAAGGAGTTTCACTGTGTGCGTGTGATGTTTTGGTCGTAGGGTGTTGGTACCTACATAGTATAAGTTTATTTTTGAATTCAATTTTTTTTAATGTTTTACAGGTTGATAGCGGTCGGTGATGTAAGAAATAAACCCAATCATTATTAGTTCATATTTCTTTAAAATCCTTTGCTACACATACATAACTATAAGTTTATGTTGCATAGCTAATCTACTCAATTAAATGTATTTTATAGCTGGTAAAAAAATCCAGAATGTATTTTTCAGTTCAGAAGTTTTTATCCCCATGGAAAGACTAATTTTGTAAATAGTTTTTAGCCTATTTTATATCGTACTTAACCAAAGTTAGTGTTGAATTAGGCATTTAATAGCTAATTAAGTGCCAGAAATAATGTAGATTGCATCTGAAATCTGAATATACCTAGCTTTAGTTATAAAATATTTAAAAAATTATAATTGCGTTAAAACGTGTTTTCTATATGTATTGCAATTTGGTTTTATGCATTATTGTTTGTTAAGGTTCATAAAATACAAAATCTAAGTCCTAAGTCAATGTAGGGTAATAAAGGAGCTTGTATTATTATTTTTTTAATTTTATTTCAAAACTCTTTAAGTATTTTGTAGTGTCAAAAAACACTTATAAACTGCTTTGAATATACTTTTTTTCTTAAGAAAGTTTGAAGAAAAAAGTTTTAAAAGACATTTTACCTACTTTAACAATATTTTTCTAAATAGAACTATTTCCCATTGCTATAATTTGTAATTTAATTTAAACATGAGCCAGACCATTCGAGACTTTTTCCTTAATGAATTAAGTAACGACTTTCGTGATGTGTTTCTAATCGAAAGTGAATTTTACGAAACCTCACGCGGTGGGAAAATAATAAGATCGTTGCAAATGGGTAAGTGTTGTTATCTTACAGTTACACAACCAAATTAAACTAACTTTAGTTGCTAATGGACGGAGCCTTTATCACTTTTTGATTAATCACATAATTTATACAAATTATCATTAGTAAGTTAAGAGCCTCTTGAGACAATTCTAGAGGAACTAAGGATTTTAGAATGACTGTTAAGGACCAGGACCTCTTAAGAAACATCGATATTCATATTAATATCGTTGCAATTTCCACCCCTGAAGCCATTAATCGGACATCTGGTGACACGGTCAACATATTTGTTGCCCACTGATCCAAGGAGGAAGACAGTTAAATGTAATGTTTGTCGCCGATCCCCGGAAGATTGGGTAATCAAACAGTTGGATTATATTGATGCTTTATGCATAAAAAATCTACGTGAAACGTTCCTACGTTCCTATTTTCTTTATGAATTTTCAGCACTAACATCAAGAGATCTCATATTAGCTTTAAATAAACCTAGCAAAATGAAGAATGTTAGTGCTAGCCGTGTGGAGTACAAAGTCAGTTCGTTGTATCCCCTGGAATGCGTCGCTTTGACTGTGTTCAAAAGCACCAAACGGCAAACTCTAAAAGCCTGTATCTCTAATAATAACGTCAGGTATTTCCAACCGGTGGATAGCAGTAAGAAAATGGTTAGTGGATGGAGTACACTGCTAATATAGCTTATAATAGGTTTAATAAGCTGTGGCTATTCCAATATGCTTATCAGAAACGTAATGTGGTACGGTTTTAATTTGATTATAGTACAAAACGAAATGGCACTTTAATAAAAGAAAAGAATGCCGTACTTTCTATAGAGGTAATATTGTTTTATTTCAAAATAGCTGTACCCGCAATTTCTTTTCTACCCTTTAAACCTTCCTTGGACTACAACAAACATTTCAAAACCAAAATCGGCCACGCCGCTCTCGAGTTTTAGCGAGACAAACGAACAACGTAATTTATATAATAAGTATCATTATCATCATCATCATCGCCAGCCTGTTAGAGCCCACTGCTGGACATGGGCTCTTCTCTCGCACGCCATGCACCACGGTATAATAAGTATATAAATTATAATTATATGTAGAATTGTAGAATAATTGTACAAAATCTTTTATTCGCTATTGTATTTCATTGTATTTACCAATGAACTTGCCAGTTGTATTACCGATGAAATTGCCAAAAAAACGTTTAAAGTTTTGGTAAATCTCCTCCTACGATAATATATGTTCTCGTATTGATGAAGTTTTCTATTTTTAAGATAATATGGGACATATGGTGCATGTATGTTTTCGAACTTAATAGAAACATACCAAAAAAATGGCCATACAACTTGCATTTATCTCAGCAGGAAGAATACTGCAAAATAAATGCAATTAATGTAAGTATAATTTTCCAATTACCCTATTAAGTCGAAAATTCCCAAAAAAAATGTCTGACGTGCGTGAGCAAAAATAATATTCATGTTATGTACTTATCCCAATCTTACAGAAGAAAAAATGGACTAATAAAAACTTATACCTTGGTGCAAAGCGGCAATTGGAGGATGAAGATCGGCCTTTTCCCATCTCTGGACTGGGCTCGCCTGACAATATCACTCAGTATTTGACGTCGTACGACTATCGTGAACCAGAACAAAATACATCTTTCGTCAAAAGCGACGTATGTGAATACGGTTTCACCTACTCAGGGGGGCCTACGTGTAATGTGTCATACACTTCTTACCTTGGTAAACATAAGAACCAGCGTTCGCAAGAAGGACACTGACTTGAATAACTATGTGCTGAATGTTGAGAGCGCGATCGGCACTAACCGTCTTATTCATAAAGATACAGTCGATTTGAAGTCGCCTTACTGGAGGTCTACTTCTCTGGTTTGTTGTATGGTAAATACGTGACATCCAGTCTAAATTGACATACGTCAAATAACTAAAATGCTCTTTAACTTTTTATGAATAAGAGGGTAAGAATAAGAATAACAATTTTTTTTTTGTTACTGTCAGTTACAAACTTTTTTTTTACTTGTTTTTAATATTTTTAATAATCTTTGTTTTGATATTTTATATGAATTTAAAATAGACTTACCAACAGTTTTGTTCTTGTCGACTAATAAAACTCAGCCAATTCCTTCAGAATAATAATTTACTTTGATATTTCACTAATTAAACAGTTTAAATAATTAAATTTTTCTTCTTGATCTTTGAGCGACGACCACGCGTTCCAGGATACCTGTTAAAATAATACGAAAATTTTGAAAATTAGTATTAAAGTTCTACAAGGGGAATTGGGAACAGATGATCAAATCAGCGCTCATTTTAGCAGATGAGTAAATTTTCAAAAGTAAAGCTAAAGATTTTTACTAAGTTTAGTTCTAAATAGTTATAATAGAGTTAATGAATAAGATATATGTATATTGTGTAATTTAAGTATATCGACGACGTACCAATCCGGCATGCCAACCAAGCGCCCTCAACTCCCTTATTTTCGCCTTCAGCGGGCCGTGAACTCGATTGCTGTCGCGGAGAAGGACATTGCGCCCGGCCACGACGAGGGCGATCCATTTATTGTTGTCTGGCGGCTTGTGGATCTTGCCGAAATCTGCGACTGGAAAAGCTTTCACCGAGGCCGGAAGCCCGTTTTTGTCATTGCATAAAATTATATCTGAAAATAAGATTACATTGTAGTATGACCATGGCATCTATGTGACGCAATTTCTTTGATTCCTTTGTCAAAATTACTGATTATGAATTAAGTAATTAGTTTACTATTTTTAAGACATTGAACAAAACCTCTACTATTGAGAGTAATAAGAACTATTCCTTTACCTCCTCTTTGATGATGTGTAAGAATGTGGTCAGCCAAGACAAATTCTGTACCCCCACGTCCATTCCTAAGTACCTGACATAACTCTAACATCATTTTTTCAGTAATGTTATAGTTATGTTTAAAATGTTCACTAGGCACATAATCCGTATACCTTTTGGCTAAGTGTTTAACTTGTTCTGGTCTAAGACTGTTTATCATTTTGTCCTTACAGAATATTTGACTGACATTGTGCAATGTCAGAATTTCTCTACCGCAATTCATAGCATTATTTCCATAGTATTTTTCTAAGAATGCTGGATCCAGAACTTTGTTCATAAGATCTTCAGGATAGACGTTGTGAAGTGAGAAGAATGAAATACAGCAAGCAAAAGTCCTGCCATGTTTTTCACACTCTAAATCCCTTTCAGGTTTTCTCAATTCTTCTAAAACCAACTGAATAAAGTCTTTTGTGGACTTTGGCTGGTAATCAAAGATTCCAAATGTCAAAACTAATCGTTCTAAATCTTTAAGTCTTGATTCATTACTGTTGTTGCTCACATGCTCTGCAATATTGTCTAAACATTTTTCATGCAGGGTTAGGGTGGAGGTGCCTGCCAGTGCAATGTGGACGCAGCACATCACTGACAGCCTGGGGACTTCATGCTGCAGAGTGTCTAGTAGCTGGAAAATTCTATCATTTTGTGGATATTTCATAGAATATCTTATAATTTTTAGCAAGGCTGCTAGTGAAACTTCATGAATATCTTTAGCATTTTCCAAAATTTTCGAAACCATCTTGTTCACTAATTCTACATTTCGAATGGGTGTTTTACTTTTAAAGAATCCCATTGCCATGATAGCCAGTTCATCTATGGTATAAAGGGAGAAATGTTGATCTAAGTGAAGTTCTAAATTGTGCATGTCAAATGGAGCTCTTCTCAAAATTCCCACAAAGAACAAAGTCTGCACCAGCTGACTAGGCGACAGCTGCTTGGCTCTGGTAGCTAGCTTCTGCATAGCTTTTATGGTGAAATCACTAACTCTGCTTACATTTAACATATAAAAAAGTGAAATAAATTTGAGTACTTCATCAAATGTCCATTCCTTATATCTCTTCAGACACTCATCATCAAGAGCTGCCCAAACTTCAATAATATTTCTCGACCGAATGGAGGGAGTGTCTGGCCAGTTTCCCAAAGCATAGAATAATTTTTCCAATTCTTCATTTGAAGCCAACTTTATGTTATCTGTGAGCTGGTCAATAAAGTTATCAAACATAGGATTGGTAATACATATTTTATTTTTCTTGCAATAGGAGCTCAACTTTTCAAATGCTTCAAAGATGTTTTGCGAAGATTCCCTTGTCCAGTTATTTAGCAGCAAACTTTCAAACTCCTCTTTGCTAGGATCACCCTCTTTCTTTTGAAAATCAAGAGGTGAAACTGCATAGCCTTTGTTCTGCATGATATTGTATGCATATTTATTTTCATATTCTAGATACATTTTTAAACACAATCTACTATTAGTTTGGAAGTTTCTATGATGTTTTAGAAGAGAATTTGAAAAATATTTACCAAAGCACTTTTGGGAATAGGATAAGCTTCTAACTAATCTTAGACAAATATTCATGTTTGTAACTTGTTTAAGTTGAAGAAGCTTGTGTTGTAGGCACGACGTTTTAGCTGTAGAAAGGAAAGGTTATTGTGCATGAATTTTTTTTTAATCACAACTTAAGCACTAGTTTATTTCACAGACCAACTAGAGATAGGTACCTACTAGTTTAATTAGGTAACTATTTACAAGATTTTACGGATTTTACAAACAATTTTTGAGGTTAGATTTTTGTTGTTTTTTTTTTAAATTCGCAATACTGAGTAGGCAAAGGAACTTAGTCCATAAAGCCAAGTCTTCAGTAGTTTATTTCCAGAGGTGTAACACAACACAACACAAGATATATTAAATAAAGTAAATGAATACAAGATGTAAATACCTTTTTAGATAAGTATTTCAGATACCAGATGCAAATACCTTTCTAGAATAGTATCTGACATACAAGATACGTATCTTTAAGATACTTTTTATAAATAAAATACTTTTTACATAAAATTTTTTTTTGAGTTTATTTAGAGTAAGTAAATCACGTTCGCGAATTGGACACACGACATTAAATGATACAAGCTAGCACGGCGAACTTCGTTCCGCCTTACAATTTAAGCTTACACAATGTTTGTGTTTGTTTGCATCGAATAGACTCATAAACTACCGGACCGATTTTAACTATTTTTTTCACCTTAAGGACCCTACATTATCCCTTATGAACATAATTATAGAATAGATATAATAATATTCGCGAAAATTCAGAAAAACACAAAGCAATAACGCAAATATAAAATAATTATAGCCTTTGTGCTAATCTTAATTCTTGGGAATAAACTATCCGTGTTATTCTTAAAGATTCTTCTTTCTTGTCGATTCCTCATGGCTGAGGGTCGTGACCAACAAGATCAGCTTGTTTAATGAGCACTTTCCAGGCTCTCCTGTTTTGAGCGCTTCCAATGGCCAAGGGGATGTTCATATTGGTAGCACATTTGATGGTGTCGGTCCACCGAGCTGGAGCTCTTCCTCTTCCTCGCTTGCCTTCGATGCGGCCCACCAAGATTAACTTTTCGAGGTTGTCCGGCTCTCTCCTGGCTACATGTCCAAACAACTGCAGAACGCGTCTCATACAATTCGTGGAAAGACGAGTTTTTATTTTTAATTCAGCCAGGATTGACTCGTTGGTGCGGCGCGCTGTCCATGGTATTCTTAACATTTTACGCCAGCACCACATTTCGAACGCATCAATCTTGGCGCGGATGGTTGCTTTTAGAGTCCAAGTTTCTGAAGCGTATAGAAATATTGAGAAAAATCAAGGTGCGCATTAGGTTAACTTTCGTCCGTCTCGCAATGCCCCTGTTCCTCCAGATTTTCTCAAGACGCTTGACCACCGTTTTGGCCATTGCGGCTCTTCGTTTTACCTCTTTGCTGCAGTCGCAGTCAGGACTTATCAGCGATCGTAGGTAAACGAAATCCTTTGCCATGGCGAGGTCAGATAGCTCGTGTGTCCTCTGTATAGTTTCCGCTCTGTCCACAAACATCAGTTTGGTCTTGTTTCTGTTTATGCATAGTCCATATTCGACGCTCGTACAGTGGCAGACACAGACGGCGTAACACTTCCGGTTTTTCTGTATAGCAAAATAGCTCTTGTTCTTTGGTAATACAATCTAGGGCTGACGGAACCATAGACATATCTGTTTAGGGCCTCCTAGTCCTTGACTGTACTCTCCACTCTACGCAAAAGCTCCGCCAGTTCTTGTTCACTGGGCCCAATAATCGTGGTGTCGTCAGCAAAGCGCAAGTTGTTTAAGGGGTGACCACCTATGCGGATGCCTCCCTTCCAGTTTTCCAGTACTCGACGCATGATGTGTTCCCCTATCAAGTTGAAGAGTTGTGGAGAGAGTATACAGCCCTGTCTTACTCCACGCTCTGTTTTAAAAGGTGCTGACTCTGCATCCTCTAATCTTACTTTGGATCTGCAATCATGGTAAAGATTTTGAACTAAACACATCAGGTGCCTTGGAACACCCATCTCGTTTAGTACCTACCTCGAACATCTTCTTCCAGGAAACGCAATCGAAGGCTTTGGCGTAATCGATAAAACAGAAGGCAACAGGCACATTGAATTCTCTGCATTTTTCGATTATTTGTCGCATATTAACTCTTCCACCTCCACCGCGATTTCAAAAAACACAACGCGCCACGCCACCATACAAAGATATCGTTCGCCGCGCAAGGCCGACAGTGCGGCGTCCCCTGGCGCTGCGCGAGCTGTAAAAATCATCTAAAAAACTACCGATTTTGGCAGAAAAAATGGACGTGTTTACGCAGATTTTTTTTTATTCAACAACCAAATGCTATACTTTAGTTTATTTATTGGCTGACTAAAGTAACAGTTTTTAAATGTAGCTGCCAATTTATTTCTTATTTTAAGAACTAAAAAAGGTTTGGTGTATTTTATCAGAAAAAGAGGTTTCGAATATTATATTTAATTGTTTTGCAACTTAATGATCTCACAATTTGTTAAAGGTCTAGTCAGGTAGTCAGGACCCATATCATGATTAGGATAAGTCCATAATATTTCACAAAATTTTGTCTCTGAGGACATAAAAATAAAATAGATATTGCCGTTTCGAACACGCTACCAAGTTCTGGAATAAAAATGATTATTATGTAATTATATTATTATTATAATCTTACGTTTATGTCGATATTTGTCAACGCTGAATGGTGAAAACCAGAAATTTTTCGAAGCATAATTAAGGCAGAGTCCGACTCTGTAGGCGAGAGAACGACTAACTATCAGCGATTATCTCGCTCAAGACAGGAACAATACATAAACATTCTGTGTAAAGGAAAGTAATGCATGTATTAATAGTTGCTCTCTGACTGTTCACACTGCCGCCGGCTACGACTAGCTTTTAAAAAAAAAGAGCTCGTTCAGCGATGCTCGCTCGCACTGACCGCAGCGACAACGGGCGAGTGGCGCGAGAAATCGCTCGTTGCCCGGCGTAAAAACTATCCAAACTAAACAGTCGCCTTCCACTGATCGTCAACTCGTTTATAGTTTCTAGTTCTACTCGTTTCTCGTTAATCATCTTTGGTCGCATCACTGCCTTAAGAAATAATGAAGATTGGATGGTGGGTAAACGATACAAGGATAATGGCGCGGACATTGAGATCTAGACTTATGGACGGTTTGGAGAATTTAGGCTATTGCCTTTCACAACGAAAATAAGAATGAGTCTTTTTTTGACATGTGATAAGTATACATTGCGGGTTTATAGCTGAATCTCTTTTGTAGGTAGACAAAATGATTCACCTATATACCAGCAATTTATACATATCTTATGTCAAAATGATTCACATTCTAATTTTCATTTTGAACGGCAATAGATCCTATGGCTTTTAGGTCAAAGCAAAGTGCAATTTGTCGAAATTTGTGGAAGTAAGAAACAGGTTCGAAGCATTAATGTTTTTTTTTGTAAAAACAATAATAACAGTTAACAAAGTGAAGAAAAAATCTAGTATCTAGTATCAAGTCCAACACGCTCAGTGAAAATGTTTACATTTGACCTGATATGTGGATGCTCATGACTCCACTCTGGCGTTTCGAGGTCAACATCTTTATAATTCTTCAGCATTTTCATTAAAAATATTATTTTTCTGTTCGCTATTTAATGATTCTTCTATAAAATTTTATCTTCATTCAATGATTCATCAAATCAATGAATCATTCCAGATTCAGGTTCCGATAAATGACGAGTTGCAACCACTAAGCCCGTTAATTCATTTTCAGTAAACTCATCGTCCATATCTGTTTATAGCAAAATCCAATTTACATACCAAATTTAAGAAGTATGTAAAAGGATTTATAGGATTCTCTGAATTAAGATCTAGTGATTCAATTAGCAAATATGGATTGAACACATAGTCTAGATTTAATATGGCAAACAGTTGTAAACAGGAAACTTTATTCTGATAAATAAATAAAAATTGAATTCTGTAGTTTACACACTTAAAATGATGTCCATTTAAGTACTAGGTACTAGTTTCTTATGTACTAGAAAGTACTTACAGTTTATTTCGATAACATCTCTGTTGATTACATGTTTTGAAAAGGGATACAAAGAACTTAATTTATCTGTTTTTATAGCCAGATCAATCATCAAATGAGGGTTCAGAGTACCAGTTTCATTTCCCATATCAATCGTAGTGCCAGTGTTCATTGTCAGATCAGTCTTAGGAGGGTTCGTAGTTCGTAGTGCTAGTATCCTTATCTAGGTCATTTGATTCAAATCGGAGTATCGGGATTTAGAACCAGGTCACAAATTTCAAACAAGAGATGAGATACGCCGCAGTACCTAACGATTAGACCAAGGCTAACCTGCCGTTGCATTTACTACCTAAAACTAATAACGAGTACCCTGCAGCCCCGGGGGCCTAAAACTAACCTAAACCAACATTTTTTTTTATAAGTAGGTATGCTCTCGGAGGCAATATTTACGTGTACACTTTTTCTAAGAAGGATTAATCTGCTAAAACCAAAAAAAATGTCGACACATTTATTTATTTTTGAAAACAATAGGCAATGAACCGACGCTGTGCATTTTTATGATCGAAAGACAAAAGAATAGCGAGCGGCGACCACTCAAAAATATCCTAATCTTATGTTAAAAACAATGAAACGCACAGCTGCAAAGATTATGTATTGTGTGATTTTCGGAATATTTTTGAAATGTTTCTTTATAATTAACCGACACATTAAATAAAATAAAACAAAAAAATGTTTCGTTTGAACTTAAAAGCACCGATAAATTACCGCCTTATCTTTATTTCATTCAATACAAAATTGGTGATATGACGCTTGTTCAAATCTACGGTCACCTTTATAATTACAAAAAGTCGAAACCGTTTACCACTTCAATCCTAAAGCGGCGTTAACTGCTTGGTTACAAGTCACATTTTCCCTTGCACTTGGACAAAGTAGCACGCGCGAACCGAAAAATAAACTTCCTCGAGCGCCATCGGGCGCAACGTATGTGCCCTGTTCCAAAATATACTAAATCACGACATAAAAATTTCAAAAAATTACAACGTATAGTTCTATTAAAATTATTAAATTCTGCATTTAAATAAAAAAATTTGAGTAAATAGAATCAACTTTATCTCAAGTTGAACTTCAATGGCTATTTTTATATAATAAATGTATGAAAAAAGTATAAAGCATGAATAAGATCCTTTTAATCAAATCCTTGAGTGTCTTTTTTCAGTACAAATAATATTGTAATATCCTACTTAGTATGGTTTTTATTGAAAATAGTGCGAGCGCCAGCCGGCGTCCTCGGCGCCTGGGGATATGTTTTTAACGGACGCATACGTTGCGCCCGTGGCGCTGAATGGGTTAAGTATTTGTTCCCGTGTGCCGCGGTCCCTAACAAAGCCTGCTTGTTCTTTTGATATTTGGTTTCCTATGAAGTGTTCTCAGCGTTTATTTATTACATGCAAAAGTATTTTGCTTGCGTGGGATATGAGCGTGATGTTACATACGATAGTAGATAGAAAAAAAAACTTTTATTAAGCTGCTACTTACTTACTTAAGTGTGGTGGTTTTATGATGTGCCCTTGATTAAAAACTATGTTGGAAAACTTGGAAACATGAGAAATAAAGGAAAGCGCTTCCGAAATAATTCCAATCGATTGCGCAATAACCACTACTTACTTAGAATTGGCTGTATACCTTTCACTGCCCAGAATGCGCGAAAAAAAAACAGCTGGTAGGAAAAAAAGCGGACTTTATATTAAAGTAAAATAACGATTTTATACCAAACCTAAACATATACTCGTCTAATCGTGGGCCCTGCTCCGATGAGCTGGTGCCTCTGCCTAACCGTCAGGGAATAAAAGGTGTAAGATTATGTTATTTTAAATGAATATTAAATAACACAAAGGATTTTTAGTGAATTTCAAGAAAAAAATATATTTCCAAGTTAACTTAGCGGAATTTAGTGCGAAACTGGTGCAATTTTGGTATAATCTTAGCGCATTTTAGTGGATTTCAGAATGCAGAATTTAGTTAGAATCTGGTGCTTTTTTTTTGGTATGAGTTTAGCGCATTTTTTTTCTTCAAACGGCAACACTGTGGACTGTGGGTCGGCGGCTCAGAATAATAATAACACAAGAACAAGCCTATACAGTCAATCACTCAGTGCGCAGTGTAGACAGATGAGCTATACATACCTAAAGAGATATGTGTATGACAGCTAGGGATGTTAATCAACTACTTACGTACCAATTAACGAGATGTCGATAAGTTATTTGCATTGGGTGCATAAGTATACTTACCGGTTTTATTTTGCATCTAATACTTTACGCAGAAGAAATCTTGCGAGAAAGCTATTTGATTTATTAAATAAAAAACAACGTTTTGTTTATGTTTTTTTTTTATTAACAATTTATGTTTTTTAAAAGCATTTATTTAAATTGCATTGCAATGTATGTATGAATGATTGTTCGGATGAAATCTTACAACTCAATTTTGAAGCAGATATCTTTAAGGTGGTAAGTAACTCTTGGCATGGCGCGAAACTCAAATTTTCTAACTTAATCAAAAATGAATACTTTTGCCAGAATAATTAAAAAATGCGAAATAAATTGAATTTCACGATTAAGATGAAATTTTGTTCAAAATTTTGTTTATTGTTGATGAAAGATTGTTCTTCATCAGTACCTACTGATAGTTTAGCTCTCTCTTCTTCCGCGTAGGTATGTAAAAAAGTTTAAAAGAATTCGCGCATGTAAAAAACCAGCTCCCACATACTAATCGTTATTATCACATATTATCGTTTTTGAAAGACAGAGTCACCGATTTTGTGTTTAAATAAGAAACTTGATTTGGTCTTTCACCCTATACAATACATACACAAAATCAGTAGGTCTGTCTTCCAAAACCGTTGCAACGTTCCAATGTGGGAAACGGCTTTTTTAGATACGCAAAGTCATTCAAATTTTCAATATACATATAAATATATATATATATATATATATATATATAAAACTCTTCCGTTACTGACTGACTGACTGACAGACAACGCAGAGCCAAAACTACTGGGCGTAGCGGGCTGTAATTTTGCATGTAGGTTCCTTAGGGAGTGTAGGTGAGCACTGAGAAGGGATTTCCCGAAATTCCCACGGGAACGGGAAAAAACGGGAATTTTGTATTTATGAGAAATCTGCGCGGGAAAAACCGCGGGGCAGCCTCTAGTTATTAATAATTTCCTTTTCACAAAAAGAGACCCCTGCCTTCAATAAAATAGGTAAAGTCACGGACTAGGAAGCCGTAACAGATTTGTCTATGGTTTCGTCACTGTATTACCAAAGAACAAGAGCTATTTTGCAATACAGAAATAACGGAAGTGTTACGCCGATCGTGTCCGCCACTGTACTAAAACCTTTTCCTGAATGTAACAAATACTTTTGTGAAAACCACATCAAAATTGGTTCAGCCAAACTCGAGACAATCGCGGACAAACACACATACATACATACAAGTCAAACTGATAACCTCCTTTTCTGAAGTCTGTTAAAAACGAATACTTTCGTCATAATAAATAAAAAACACAAAGATTTATGAATTTTGCGCCATACCGAGAGTTTCCACCTTAAATCCGCCCGGCCGGCTAGAGTTTTAGCGAGAAAACAAACCCCGATTGATTTTTATATCTTATAGTAGATAAAAGCTAGAAGATTATCATAAGATTTTAGTGATACAGTTACATTACTATACTCTGCAGATTATAAACATTTGATAAAAAAAACATCGACTCTAACGTTGGTCGCGGCACATCACTAAAATCTCGAGTGGGGAGCAAGTGGGGAGTGTGGTTAGGTGCGGTGTGGAGGCGGGCTTGTGCGTACCCGCCTCTCGCGTCTCCTTCAACCCCGCGATTATTGAATTGTTTTTATAAAAATAAGTATGAAAATTGACTTACCGGTGAAATGTAACACTTGATTTCGATTTGGTGTGTTTTCTGTTATCATTTTTGCAACAATCAACTGCACATTTCACCATAGTGATGGCGAAATACGAACAAAATCTCTCCAGGACCGCACGGTACAAGCAATCATCACAGACTATAGACGCTCGCGGCGGGAACGCCTTTTTGTTCTCACCTGTGTCTACTGTTCCCACTTGGATGTACTCCCTCTATAGCTGTAATGTATACTCTAAGGCTACGAACGCACAGGCGTTTTTTTGCCGCGCGGATTTTATGTAACATACTGAATCCTATGGAAGTGTGCGCACCAGCGGATAAAAAACCGTAAAAACACGCTTGTGCGTTCGGGGCCTATGAATAAGGTTGAAAATTAAATAACAAACTTTGACACCGTGCGGAAATAAAACCGCCTGTGCGTTTGAAGCCTAAGGTCGGCGGCTTGCTTTGCTTGTTTAAGTTGAGTGTGCGCTTTTCGCGCGCTGCCTCCCAATTAGGTACATACCTACATACCTACCTATCTAGAAAAGCCATTAATCATTTCTGTGTTGTGAATTAAGAATTTATAATGGCCCAAACCGAAGAAGCGATAGAAGTGAATCCAGAAATTGGTGACAATTCGGTGAGATAAAGTTTTACTGTCGAAAATCTGCAATGAAAATCGAAAACATGTTTTTGCTGTGTTATAAATACCTAGCTCTGTATGTTCTTAATTAACTTTCTGTCTCTAAAACGACCCACCGAACCCTAATTTAAACCTAATTATTCATGCAAAATGTACAAACATAATTCATGTTTCATGTGCATTATTAATTATTTTCGATAGAATGGCTCCTCGAGCGACACGACATCGTCAAGAGGCAAAGAGGGGGATTTTGAGAGCAAAATCGAGACTGATCGTTCAAAAAGATTTGACTTCTTGTTAAAACAAACAGAAATATTCTCCCATTTTATGACAAATGCTCCTAAAGCTAGTGGAAGTCCACCAAAGACTAAGGCTGGCCGACCGAAGAAGAATAAGGAGAAAGAGAGCAATGATCCTGGAGAGTAAGTTATTTAATATTATCAATAAAATGTAGCTGAAATGCAAATTAAAATAACCTGAAAATGTAAAAGTATCCTTCTCTAGACATCCTAAAACGACCCACCGACCCATCTCCTAGTCATTTTATGTCCTAATATGCTGGATGCCTACCCACTCTAGCTGTTCGTTTAGAATTTAGAGTAATGCAAGTGTGTGGGCTTACAAGATTGCTTAAAACTTCTAAATAATACCATCGATTTGTCTTATAAAAACAGAATGCCCCTTAATAGAAATCAAATTTCCAAAGCTCCAAAATCTTTAAAGCTGTCTGGCAATAGATACAATTAAATTACTTTCTATTTAAAATTTTTTAATGTTACAAATAATAGTATTATGTGGTGGCTTAAGCTTAGTGTTTTAAGATATTGGATACAATTATTATTATTAGGCCCTAGACACAGGTACACACTTAGTTGGAGGCAATAAAGTATGAATCAGAATCAGAAAATATATTTATAGTTATAGGTAGAAGTGTATGATCCATTTATTATTTTTTACTGCTATTTTAGTCACCGCCACCGCAAAACCGAACAAGAGGAAGATGAAGAGCTACTTGCTGAAACAAACACCAAGGTGAAACCAATATTCAGATTTGAGGCATCACCACCATACATTAAGAATGGTGAAATGCGTGACTACCAAGTCCGTGGCTTGAACTGGATGATTTCGCTGTATGAGAATGGAATTAATGGAATATTAGCCGACGAGATGGGTCTTGGAAAAACTTTGCAGACCATCTCACTTCTTGGCTATATGAAGAACTATAGGTAAGAGAGATGAGAAGTATACATATAACTAAAAATACCATCCTACATAATATTATCACAGAATACCTAATTATTGCTAATTATTACCTAAGTATTGCTTAAAAACAATCCAATATTAAATTTTGACCAATAAAGAAGTTATATCAGACCCAGGTCATGACCAACAGTGCTAAACCTAGTGTCGAGGTAGATGGGCAAGAAAAAAGCTATGTCGATGAGTAGTTGAAATGAGTACACTTATCTGGGCCAGATAGTCTCCTTCAATAACAGGCAAGATAAAGAAATCGGCAAATCGAAAACGCCTGGAGGACCTTCTGGTCCATGAAGGAGCTAATGAAGGGTAAATTACCGCTTACCCTGAGGCGCAAGCTCGTGCATTCTGCCCATCCTAAGCTACGGAAAAACCAAACTTTGCCAGCACGCAAAGGAGCGGTTCATTTTGGGTGTTAGACTTATAGATTGTGTCCGAAATAGTACATTGTGCCCTCAAACTATGATTAAAAACGTTGGTTTAGCAACCGCTTAGCTGAAGTGGAATTGGGCTGGTCATGTCTGCCGCAAGATCGGTGGCCGAAAATAGCCACAGAGTGGATCCCACGCTATGGACGCCGAAAGCGCGGCAGACCTAAGCGAAGATGGTGGGACGATCTCGACTTTTACTTTGGAACTGAGTGCCCTGAGACTGCAATGAGCAGAGATCAATGGAAGCAAGCAAGGGTGGCCTTTGCTCAGCAGTGAGACACTAAAGAGGCTATGTAAAAAAAAAAGAAGTTATATTCTTTATATTCACTCATATTCATTTTAGAGTGATGTTTTCTCATATAATAATAACTTCACAGAAACATCCCTGGCCCTCATATTGTAATTGTGCCAAAATCAACACTTACAAACTGGATGAATGAATTTAAAAAGTGGTGCCCCTCATTGATTGCTGTGTGTCTAATTGGTGACCAGGAAACCAGGGTATGATTTTTTAAATTATTAACTAATTTTTTTTATAGATTTTAATACTACGAACAACAATACTCAGGAACCGTAACTCTCCTACAAAACCGCTTCGTTTTTGGTTCCACTTACGCTCACACAGTAACTCCTATTGCAACAAACACTCAGACATTCTCATTGACAAGCTTGCACGCTATTGGCCGATTCGCTCGCGTCTGTCGACAAAGCAGCGAGCTAACCCCCCTGCTTTTGGCTGGTACATATTATCGCTACTAGATGGCGGTCAAGTGTTATTTTACAAAATATTTATTTAAAGGTGATATAAGTATATTTTTTTGTCTTTATGGCTTCTACAACACTTTATAATGCACGAAGGCATATTTGTAAAGATAAAACATGTTCAGAAATACCCAAAAACACAGTAATATGCTCCCGACGCTGCAGCCAAACGACTCAAGGTGCCACTAGAAACTGACGCGGCATGGTGTCCGTAACCCTAAGCCCCGCCCACCGGGGCTTCTTTTTCGTGTGCATTGCGTGGGGCATTTTATTGGGCTAGTTACGCTTCTTGAGTATTGTTGTTTGTAGTTTTAATATTATTATTATTATTATTTTTAATTTATTTTGGAAAACAAACGGTCATTACAATAAATCAATATATATAAAACTCTTCCGTTACTGACTGACTGACTGACTGACTGACTGTCTGACTGACTGACAGACAACGCAGAGCCGAAACTACTGGGCGTAGCGGGCTGAAATTTTGCATGTAGGTTCCTTAGGGAGTGTAGGTGAGCACTAAGAAAGGATTTCCTGAAATTCCCATGGGAACGGGAATAAAATTGATTTTTGTGTTTATGAGAAATCTACGCGAGTGAAACCGCGGGGCAGCCTCTAGTCTTAAATATTTTATAAAGCTTAGTTCTAAAAAGACCTACATTTCCAAATATTTAAACAATATTACGTTAGGTATCAGCATAATTTTTTTTTTTTTGTTTGGTAAATACATAATTGTTAGTTATTTTAATTTCTATATAAGTACTCATTTTTTATTTATTTTTAAGTTCCAAGCTTGCGTTTTAAAGTAACTATCGTGTTATTATACAAGTCGATATGTGTCAGGGTTTTGTTATATTTGTAAAGGCTGCGGGGGATGAAGGAATTTTTGGAGTATTTTTTTCTGCATATAGGTACGTCGAAAAGGTTATTTTGTCGAAGTCTGCGGCGCGGAGTATATAAGTTTATTTTAGACAAAAGTTGAGGAGTGTTTAATAATCCATTTAAGATTTTGTATAAATTAATAATGTCGAAATTTTAACGTCTATCGGCAAGAGGTGAGATATTGTGGTATTTACACGCCTGCGGATAATGGTTGAATTGAAGTCCCATTCTGTAATTTATAGATTTTAAGAATTTAATTTGTATATTTTCCAACCAATCTATGTGGCAGGAGTAGAAAGGATACCAAACCGAGCTGGCAAAGTCGAGCAGAGATCTTACAAAACTAAAATATAATAATTTGTATGTTAATACGCTATTATGTTAAGTATAAAACTTATATTTTTTTTTACACAGAACACCTTTATTCGTGAAACCCTAATGCCTGGGAAATGGGATGTTTGCATCACATCATACGAAATGATTATACGAGAGCGATCAGTCTTCAAAAAATTCACTTGGAGGTAATACCATCTTTTAAATTTTTTATTAATAAATTACTACCTTTCAACAATATCATCATAAATTATAATTATAGTCCATATGCTGTACTAGTGTAAGTAGCTTTCCGTGAAAGTGGAATCTAAATATCCAAAAATCCTGAAAAACTGTCTTAACAATTTATAATAGTAGTAGAAAGTAGCATGAATTGTAAAGGCTCTGGCAAACAGACGGCGATATAGCGTCGCGCTAGAGCGTCGACATGCAATGTACGGTGTCAGAGCGTCCTAGCGTCGGCGCTCTGAGTGACAAGGTAATCCTGTCATAGTACATTACAAGTAGACGCTCTAGCGCCGCGTCAACCATTTGTCAGGTACATGGTGATCGACGAGGCGCACCGCATCAAGAACGAGAAGTCGAAGCTGTCGGAGTTCCTGCGCGAGTTCAAGAGCATGAACCGCCTGCTGCTCACGGGCACGCCGCTGCAGAACAACCTGCACGAGCTGTGGGCGCTGCTCAACTTCCTGCTGCCCGACGTCTTTGACAGTGCTGATGTAAGCTTATACCTTCTTTTTTTCAGCCAACACTTATTTTAACAAAAAAATACATAGGCGTATGGCAGGAAGTGCGTTAAAAATAATTATTTTAATGGATTCAATTTTGTGTACCCACTATAATACCTAGTTGAGCGAAAGGGTTGGTTAATGGTGTGGGTGTGCCAGGAAATTTCACATTCATTGTCAACTTCATTCGGTTTTGAAATGTTCGTTTATAATAGGACTTCGACTCGTGGTTCAATACGAACGCGGCCCTGGGCGACAACCAGCTGGTGTCGCGGCTGCACGCCGTGCTGCGGCCCTTCCTGCTGCGCCGCCTCAAGGCCGAGGTGGAGAAGCGCCTGCTGCCCAAGAAGGAGCTCAAGGTCTACGTGGGCCTCAGCAAGATGCAGCGCGAGTGGTACACCAAGGTGCTTATGAAGGATATTGATGTTGGTAAGTAGCGCTACTGCCGTGCTGCGGCCCTTCCTGCTGCGCCGCCTCAAGGCCGAGGTGGAGAAGCGCCTGCTGCCCAAGAAGGAGCTCAAGGTCTACGTGGGCCTCAGCAAGATGCAGCGCGAGTGGTACACCAAGGTGCTCATGAAGGATATTGATGTTGGTAAGTTTTAGGTATACCGTGTTGTCTGCCTTGGATATCACCACCACATGTCCTATGGGGGTCGTAAAGGCGCCTGAGGAAGTACACGACAAGTCAAACGTATTCTTTGTTACAAAACTTGAAAAGCCATACTTGCGGCGAAGGCCTGTGCCTAACAGTTGACGTCTCTCTGCTTTGAAGATGAATGCTATAATCGTCCTAGAATGTTATTTTTCTAATTATGATACATTGTGCTTGTTGTTAATAATATTAACAACAATAACTCATTTCCATTTACCAATAACTCTTCCACCAATACAGTGAACGGAGCGGGCAAAGTGGAAAAAATGCGGCTTCAAAACATTCTGATGCAGCTACGCAAGTGCTGCAACCACCCGTACCTATTCGACGGCGCCGAGCCCGGCCCGCCCTACACCACGGACGAGCACCTCGTCTACAACTGCGGCAAGCTCGCCATACTTGACAAGCTGCTGCCTAAACTGCAGGAGCAGAGCTCGAGAGTGCTCATCTTCTCGCAGATGACCAGGATGCTCGATATACTGGAGGATTATTGCCATTGGCGGCAGTATAAGGTGAACTATGTTATTCTATACGGTAGTTTTGTAGTGGTTTTTAATGTAAGTAGCCTAAATTTCAGTATAGGTACTTTCGAAGAAATTATATTTCAGTTTCTAATTACAAAAACTGTTAGAAAAAAACAATGAGTTTCACATAGCGAAACTAGCCTTTAAAGATGGCTATTTAAATCTAAATATCTTATGAAATTCTCTTAAGTTAAAGATTAAGGGGAGTGAGTTTTTTTAACGTGACCTAGTACACACAACTACGAACAGCAGTAAAAAGTAATTATTTTCGGGCGCGTTTCCAGTACTGCCGCCTAGACGGCCAAACGCCGCACGAGGACCGCAACCGTCAGATCGAGGAGTACAACGCGCCGGGCAGCGACAAGTTCGTGTTCATGCTGTCGACGCGCGCGGGCGGGCTCGGGATCAACCTCACGTCCGCCGACGTCGTCATCATCTACGACTCCGACTGGAACCCGCAGATGGACCTGCAGGCCATGGACCGCGCGCACCGCATCGGACAGATGAAGCAGGTACCGCACACTCACTCATACAGGCGGGCTCGGGATCAACCTCACGTCCGCCGACGTCGTCATCATCTACGACTCCGACTGGAACCCGCAGATGGACCTGCAGGCCATGGACCGCGCGCACCGCATCGGACAGATGAAGCAGGTACCGCACACTCACTCATACAGGCGGGCTCGGGATCAACCTCACGTCCGCCGACGTCGTCATCATCTACGACTCCGACTGGAACCCGCAGATGGACCTGCAGGCCATGGACCGCGCGCACCGCATCGGACAGATGAAGCAGGTACCGCACACTCACTCATACAGGCGGGCTCGGGATCAACCTCACGTCCGCCGACGTCGTCATCATCTACGACTCCGACTGGAACCCGCAGATGGACCTGCAGGCCATGGACCGCGCGCACCGCATCGGACAGATGAAGCAGGTACCGCACACTCACTCATACAGGCGGGCTCGGGATCAACCTCACGTCCGCCGACGTCGTCATCATCTACGACTCCGACTGGAACCCGCAGATGGACCTGCAGGCCATGGACCGCGCGCACCGCATCGGACAGATGAAGCAGGTACCGCACACTCACTCATACAGGCGGGCTCGGGATCAACCTCACGTCCGCCGACGTCGTCATCATCTACGACTCCGACTGGAACCCGCAGATGGACCTGCAGGCCATGGACCGCGCGCACCGCATCGGACAGATGAAGCAGGTACCGCACACTCACTCATACAGGCGGGCTCGGGATCAACCTCACGTCCGCCGACGTCGTCATCATCTACGACTCCGACTGGAACCCGCAGATGGACCTGCAGGCCATGGACCGCGCGCACCGCATCGGACAGATGAAGCAGGTACCGCACACTCACTCATACAGGCGGGCTCGGGATCAACCTCACGTCCGCCGACGTCGTCATCATCTACGACTCCGACTGGAACCCGCAGATGGACCTGCAGGCCATGGACCGCGCGCACCGCATCGGACAGATGAAGCAGGTCTCAATACTGAACTATTATTCACACAGACACGTTTTGAACTTCTAAGCATACATAATTACTACCTACCCCTTAGATATTTAATAAAAATTAACTATGTATTAATAAAAAATATCAAACATCTATCTTTGAAAACACGTCACGCTCATTTTAACACCTGCTGACAACCATTGTTATCACAAAAAAGCAAGCATTCTTGCTAAGTGCTCGAAAAAGACAATCTTACAGTAATTGGCATAAAAAAAAACAATTATCGGGTTTTGGAAATGTAGCAAATTATATTTTAATAAACAACCCATGTCGCTTAAAACTACACACAATCTGTCATGACATGACACAATTATAAGAATGCTTCCGTAACATTACAATACTTAAAATACTAGCTACTGTTCCATATTTTCTCCCTATATAATCATGCGTTTAAACCGATTTCTACAAAAACTTCTTTGTTATTATTCGGTTATTACTATTTTTTTTTATTTATCTAAAAAAAACAGGTCCGCGTATTCCGTCTAATAACCGAGAACACGGTCGAGGAGAAGATCGTGGAGCGCGCAGAAGTGAAACTCCGACTAGACAAGCTGGTGATCCAGTCGGGCCGACTGGTCGACCAGAAGAACCAGCTCAACAAGGACGAGATGCTGAACATGATCCGCCACGGAGCCAACCACGTGTTCCAGTCCAAGGACTCGGAGATCACTGATGAGGATATCGACTCCATTCTCCAGAAAGGAGAGAATAAGGTTATGTTTACTATAGTTTTTTCCTACCGTGTGGTGGCATAGAATTCTATCACCCCAATTACTCCCGTGGGTGTCCTAATAGGCGACTCAGAGACGTTAAACAGGATCCTTCGTTAAATAGTTTTTAAAATTTTACTGCGATAGCTATCTCTCCTTCCAAGCGTGGCGATTATGAGATCCCTCCTTCCACAAGGTTTGTCCTTGTGGTGATTTTTTGGGGAGGCCTGTGTCCAGCAGTAGAAGTAAGAAGCAGTAGATTAATAATTGAAGTGTTAGTAATGTTCACCATAAAAAATTGTTGTTGTTCTTTATAGACTGAGGAGTTGAAACAGAAACTGGAGAGTCTGGGCGAGTCGTCCCTGCGAGCGTTCTCCATGGACACGCCCGGCGCCACGGACTCTGTCTATCAATTTGAAGGTAATTTCCTTAAAACATTCTTTAAATGATTTGATTGAATTAAATCAGGTCAGCTGGAAGAAACCGGTAAGAGCAATGTGGTCGCTTTATGATTATTCTGCAACAAATACACAGTACTTAATTTTTTTTTTTTTATTTGTTTCATTGTATTCTGTTACGGTTATTTGATTCCTAGTAAATTTTATACAGTCTTATAAACATAGGAAATATATGGTTAAAATATTGGTATTTAATTTTGTTGTGTAATGACAGGCGAGGATTACAGAGAGAAGCAGAAGATAATGCCAATGGGCAGCTGGATCGAGCCGCCCAAGCGCGAGCGCAAGGCCAACTACGCCGTCGACGCCTACTTCCGCGAGGCCTTGCGCGTCTCCGAGCCCAAGGCTCCTAAAGTACAGGTTAATGTATTTTTTATGGTATTTTTACTCAAAGGCAACACCTCCCCCTCACAACTCCACGCTCCTTGATCGTGATGGGTTAATTTCTTGATGCAACCATAACATCCGTTCATCCGCAAAAAAACGTAAGTTGTATTCTTAGATAAAGGACCAACTTTTCCATGTGAATAAGATGCTGACTTTGAAAGTGCTTTGTGTTAGTAGTTCGGTAGTTTCTAACTGGAAATGTTTGTTTTCCTTAAAAAATAAAAATTAAGTGATTCTTCTTGTCTAATATAATAAATTCCCATAATTTGGCTTATCACATTGCTGGGATTAAAAAAAATACTGCACATCGCCCAATAAAATGAATGTCAATAAAATGGGTATGTTAAATTTCCTTAGGCGCCGCGGCCGCCCAAGCAGCCCATCGTGCAGGACTTCCAGTTCTTCCCGCCGCGGCTGTTCGAGCTGCTGGACCAGGAGATCTACCACTACCGCAAGACGCTCGGGTTACTACCGCATTACTACCTTAGACCTGGACTAGCTCTAGTCTAGCCTTACAAACAAACCTGCTCCTACCTCCAAATTACCTCCAAATACACCGCCATCTATAGAATTTTATTTCCATTTATTTACTTTTCAAATTACAAATCCAAACAGTAAAGGTCCATCCAAAAAGTTTTTCAAAATACACATTTGGTTATTGGTTGGTTGGTAAATCAAAGGTTGCAAAGGACATAAATTGACCAATCACAGCGCTTGGATTCGAAGAAGCAATATAACGAAAGCAAGAAGTCAGAATCAAAGGCTGTAGTGTTTTTTTAATTTTTATTCCTGAAACTTAACATGGCTGGCACTTTGCAGACTTGGATTCTATATAACTCAATTATAGCCATGCTATTCTGTTATACAGTTATATATTATAATCTGCTACTAGCTGCATACATATTATATGTTCTAATGATCGGAACTCCCAGTATTCCGCCTTATTCACAAAATATCTTTGAACCTGATTTCAGTTACAAAGTACCTCGCAACCCGGAGCTGGGCCCCGACGCGACAAAGATACAGAGAGAGGAGCAGCGCAAGATCGACGACGCCGAGGCGCTCAGCGAGGAGGAGGTGCAGGAGAAGGAGAACTTGCTCACACAAGGTAACTAGCTGCTGCGGCCGCGGCTCTGTGGTCTGTCTGTATACAGAGAGAGGAGCAGCGCAAGATCGACGACGCCGAGGCGCTCAGCAAAGAGGAGGTGCAGGAGAAGGAGAACTTGCTCACACAAGGTAACTAGCTTGGATGTCACCGTGGCCACGGCATAATAAACAGTACTACGTACAGAAAGGATACTCCCTGCCTCTCTCGGCAAATGCGGCCCCCGCGCTCGGTACCCTCTCAGTTACCGCTCAGTACAAATAGCACGTCTTATCTCACTCACGTTTAGAAACCGATCACAAAGATTTCCAGTCAACATTTTCGAAACATATTTAGAGTACCAGGGCAACATGAACTAGTAGAAGGTTATAAAGCGCAACACAAAATATCTTCATCCTATTCATGCCAGCTGTTACTGTTGTCTTAACTCGTAAATAAATAGCCTTGTAGGGTTCTGTGGTTTAACTTTGTTCATATTGGATTTCGTCTTGTTCTGTACTCAATAAAGTTTTTTAATTCACAGGCTTCACCAATTGGACTAAGCGTGATTTCAATCAGTTTATCAAGGCCAATGAGAAGTATGGAAGAGACGACATTGAAAACATCGCCAAAGATGTCGAGGGAAAGACTCCCGAAGAGGTAACATAATTTTAATTAATGAATGCCCCATTATATATATTTTTTGACATCCTTTAATATATGATTATTTGAACGTCAATCGGTAATACTAGCCGGTTATAGAAAGGTCTCCTTCACCATAATAAAGCAGTCTTGCTCTTTTCTCATCCAGTTTCCCGAATATCTTCAAAATAATTATTTAAATATATAATTTGTTACTATGCACTTTCTCCAGGTGATGGAATACTCGGCAGTGTTCTGGGAGCGCTGCCACGAGCTGCAAGACATCGACCGCATCATGGGTCAGATCGAGCGCGGCGAGGCCAAGATCCAGCGCCGAGCCTCCATCAAGAAGGCGCTGGACGCCAAGATGGCGCGCTACCGGGCGCCCTTCCACCAGCTCAGGATCGCTTACGGAACTAACAAGGGGAAGAACTATGTCGAGGAGGAGGACAGGTAATGCTTGTGTAATCTTTGTTAAAATGTACATATTTTGTAACGTTTTCATTCGTATTTTTTTCTGATAGCGGTTCATTTCGTGTCTAGTACTTTTGATTAAGAAATATAACAATGAAACGGTTAGCAACGTTATAAATGGTAACGGCTAAACCTCGACCCGCAGCGGGTCTAAGCGCGGAACGATGACTGGCCGTTACAGCTGGGGGCTTCAGCGTCAACTCATAATAAGAGACTAACCTAAAAAGGCAAGTGTGTGTGATATTAAGTTTAGCAGCTTACAGAGCAATGTATCTGTAGTAAAGGTCAATGGCTTCCCCAGGTTCCTGGTGTGCATGCTGCACAAGCTGGGCTTCGATAAAGAGAACGTGTACGAGGAGCTGCGCGCCGCCGTGCACGCCGCGCCGCAGTTCCGCTTCGACTGGTTCCTCAAGTCGCGCACCGCCGTCGAGCTGCAGCGCAGGTACTGTACCTCCGTCACGTTAGCTGAATGTACGAGGAGCTGCGCGCCGCCGTGCACGCCGCGCCGCAGTTCCGCTTCGACTGGTTCCTCAAGTCGCGCACCGCCGTCGAGCTGCAGCGCAGGTACTGTACCTCCGTCACGTTAGCTGAATGTACGAGGAGCTGCGCGCCGCCGTGCACGCCGCGCCGCAGTTCCGCTTCGACTGGTTCCTCAAGTCGCGCACCGCCGTCGAGCTGCAGCGCAGGTACTGTACCTCCGTCACGTTAGCTGAATGTACGAGGAGCTGCGCGCCGCCGTGCACGCCGCGCCGCAGTTCCGCTTCGACTGGTTCCTCAAGTCGCGCACCGCCGTCGAGCTGCAGCGCAGGTACTGTACCTCCGTCACGTTAGCTGAATGTACGAGGAGCTGCGCGCCGCCGTGCACGCCGCGCCGCAGTTCCGCTTCGACTGGTTCCTCAAGTCGAGCTGCAGCGCAGGTACTGTACCTCCGTCACGTTAGCTGAATGTGCACTCCCGTCCCGCTACCCCCCCGCGGTCGCCTCGGAGTACCGACGTGTCGTCATCGACACCAACATGACGAAAATTTGTCGACTATGTTGTATCTGTCACTTTTGTCGATCGTCTCCATACATTTTCGCATTAAAATGTCAAAAGCGATTAAAAGTGACAGATTCGGCTTAAATGATGATGATAAAATAAAAATTCCTCTACATTGTTGTCCTTGTGGCAATCTGTGGGGGAGGCCTGTGTCCAGCAGTGGACGTCTACCGGTTGTTATGATGATGAGTAAATATTATCGTGTCATCCCGCGAGACGAAAGATAACAAATCATAATAAACACAGGCAGGTCTACAGATAATGTGACCGAGAGTACTAACTTCACAAGAGAACGTGTACTACGAATTAAGTAATTTTATTAAGGCAAATCCGGCTTTTAGGTTTTTATGAAGCTACCGCCACTGTGGTGTCACCACACGCCAGCGAGCGGGTAGACAAAAGCAGAGATCACGAACGAAATTTATTTTGTTTGAAAAACTATCCACCAAAATACTTCGTCCTGTCTCATTGGTCGGCTCAACCTAAAAATATCTTACTACACCAATGTTCCAGTATGCAGTGACTAAATGACTCAATAACGTTTAGGAATTAAAGCTGACTTTTTGTTTACAGATGCAATACCCTAATCACTTTGATCGAAAGAGAGAACCAAGAGTTAGAAGAAAAGGAAAGAGCTGAGAAGAAGAAAAAGAGTGGCAACCCCAACCAAAACTCGAGTGGAAATACTCCAGGCAAAGGAGGCAATGCTGGCAAACGCAAGGCTGAAAACACGCCTGACACAACTCAGAAACAAAAGAAAAAGAAGAAATGAGGGTTAAGAAACACCTCTAAACCTGCCCTGCCGCCGAACAAAACAAACAAGAAAGAGACAAACAAATAAGGTCACGCATAACATAAGGTAATGTTTGACGAGGATAACAAATAGCTCGTACAACATTACCTTCATACAAATCAGAAATGATTGCTGCGTAGCCAAAACTATACAAAGATGTGCCGCATTTAATTTTTCATGTTGTGAGACTAGTATTATTTAATCCTATTTAATAAAAATCATTCCTTTAGAAGACATGTCTCGAGGCAAAAAATAAAATCAGTTTTTACTTGTCCGAAGTTACGGTACGTGCGTCGTTACAGTGGTTTATCAAAAAGCGACGAAAAATGCATAATATTGAATCTCCAATGACATTTTGTACTTATACCGTGGGAGACGTTTATAATTATGAGTAATTTGTTGTAAGAATGAGTGTTGTAAAATAAATTCAATAGATTTCTAACTTTTACTTGATCTTATTGAATTTTGTAATCAATTCGTATTCTTTGGAATTATGTGAAGGTTTTTAAATTTACTATAAAAATAAAAATGTGCAAAAAAATTATTGTTTAGTTTTTGGTAAATCTCTTGAGCATGGTTTCCGGGGTAATTGTATTTATAGTAGTATTTCGAAATATTGGGTTGTTCCCAACGAGTACCACCAAAACGTGTACCACTGGTACTCGTTGGGAATTTCCTTTTTAAAAATTCCCAACCAGTACCACCAACTAACTCGACAAGTTTTGGTGGTACGAGTACCAAATTACAATAATGTTTTTTTTTTACTTCAGTTGCATCGTGAGTCTTTTATTAAGATTAACGATACCAGTGAGTGAGTGACCCTAGTGATTAACCTACCTATAACTCAAAGATAATGAGAAAATGAACAGGTATTTTTCGAATACTTACTGTCAGTGCTAATCTTTGCAACCTTAATTTAGTTATTTTATAATGTATTTTTGGTCATTGGGAACAATAAAAAAAATTAAGGTTGCAAAGATTAGCATTGACAGTAAGTATTCGAAAAATACCTGTTCCTTTTTTATTATCTTTGAGTTATAGGTAGGTTCATTACTAGGGTCACTCACTCACTGGTATTGTTAATTTTAATAAAATACCCAAGATACAACTGAAGTGAAAAAAATATTATTGATATTTAGTTCCCAACGAGTACCACCAAAACTTGTCAAGTTAGTTGGTGGTACTGGTTAGGAATTTTCAAAAAGGAAATTCCCAACGAGTACCAGTGGTACACGTTTTGGTGGTACTCGTTGGGAACAACCCGAAATATTGAAAAACAAAATAAAATTACAATACATTTAATTCACATTGACAATGACAATAATTGGCTGTACTAGCGATAAGCATGATATACATTCCCTTAAAATTATTTATATTACAGCAGAATATGGTTCGATTGCCCCTAATTTCATCACCTCACGAAACTAAAATAGACACTTGATATTAAAAACGTTTACCTAATTTTCAATACTGAGGCCAACTTCAGAAATTTCTTGTCATCCTAAGACTAATCTAACATCTAACATGCATCGTGGTCTGTTTTCTAATACAGCAACATTAACTAAGTAAATACATAGTTTTGTTAATCAGCGGAATCCCTTAACTTTACACAATTTTAATTTATGTATTCCATGTGTAAACCTGATATTTATTGATTTGGAATGCAATTCATTGAGAAGTCACCCACTTATTTCGCAATATGGTTATAAAGACAAGCAGACACTATCATACTTTGAAGGATTTAAGCTAACTATCACAAAACTGTGTAAAACATGCATAATGTAGGCTTATCTAGCGTGATAAAGAAAGCTAGTTTGAAATCCATTATAAAACATGTTTAAATTAAATATAGAACATTTTGCAGCCTAAGTTTGGTAAGATGGCTGATTTAATGCTTTTATGAATGATCTCCCTGAAGTTACATTTTTCTAGAATCAATTACACACATCAAACCTCAAGCCATCCATAAAACAAAAAACACACTTTCGCCGCATTTTGTTTAATACTTGAATGTATGTAAAAAGTGGGTACAAATTGTGATTTTTCTATCGAAAAGTGTTGGTACCTATTTTTAGAGACTATCTTATCAACTAACAATAACTCAGACAAGACTAGAAGTTTTTGTACCCAAGCAAAAACCTTACTATTCTATACTATCATATGCTCCCAGCAGAGCGACCATGGTCAAGTAATAACGCTCACAAAGTGTCAAAGTGCTTTTATTACAGAGTTCATACTCGTCAGTCTCTGGCGTCAGAGCGGAATTAGTCTTAGTAGTTGTCACTTTTGTGAGCGTTATCACCTCAAGTCGTGCTCGCCCTGAAGGCGTAGATGACGCTTTTATTTTGCTGGATGTTAGATCTATCAATAGTAGTCTCTCTAGTCTCTGGTATAAACAAGTTAGCATGATAATGAGCTCGATCATTCCGTGAGGTGGTAGAGCCTGGGCGGCGGCGGCGGCGGCGAGAGGCTGGCCACGCGCGCCGAGCCCGATCAGGAGGAGTTGCCGTTCTCGCCGTTGTCTTGGAAGTTGTTCGCGTTCACTGAAAACGGCGCGCCGAGTCCGTACAGGTGCCCGCTTGAGCTCTCGATGTTGTCGTCGAAGAATATCTGCGGAACATTTATTAACTGTCAGTACAAGGTGCAAAACAAACAGCCCAGCGTCGTCCCCGTTGATGTGTTTTGATTTCGTTAGAATGTGCGCTGCCCATATGCTCCGCGTATCTTCAAATTTAATGCAACTAAATGAAACCTTCAAATATCTTGAATTGTGCTGTATTATCTGGTGTTCAGTAAGAATATTCCCATTTTTTCCATTTCCGCTTCATGTTATAAAATTCCTTTCCTAAGCACCCTTAAGGAGTTTTCTTTTCTCTGAATAAGAGAATATTTTAGTATAAGTACCTAGGTAGGTAATAAGTGAGGTGCAGTGAGTGTCTACTAGACTAGCGTACCTCCTTGATCTTGAAGAAGGCCATGCCGGTGAGGTGCGAGTCGGAGCCGGCCTGGTGCTGCGGGCCCACGCGCCGCAGCTCGAGCTGGTCGGCCACCTCCTGCAGCCCGCCCTTCAGGTTCTTGCACAGCTTCATTAGGTACTGGAATTATATCCATAATAATTACATCGTGTGCATAATAACTCTTTGCTTAAAAAAGATAAAGCTTTTGTTATGTGTCATATCTTAATTCGATTAAAATAATATCATCATTTCAGCCGAAAGACGTCCACTGCTGGACATGAGCTAAACCCATAAATCGCCACAACGACCGACCTTGAGCGACCCTCATCCAGTGTAATCCCACAGATTTCACCAAGTCTTCTGACCACATTGTGGGGGATCTGCCTACTCTGCGTTTTGCGGTCCGCGGTCGCCACACGAACTTTTCGGCCCCAGCGAAAAATAATACGCATTCACGCAAATTATATGAACGATGAACGAAGTTGTTGCAGGCACAGCTGTTTGTGGTGAATGGTTGAATTAAGTTCAAAGTCTGCAAAGTAATGAAGTCACGAAGTCTGCTTTTAAAATCTTGTTTTAAAGCTAATATCAGTATTTTACTAACCTTGACATCATAAACAGTAGGAAAGTACATGCGCAAACTGTCAAAGAAGTCATTCTCGTCCTGCGGCAGGTTCTGGTCGGTGAGCAGCTTCAGCAGGTAGCCGAAGTCGTAGCCCGAGTGGAAGCTCAGCCACTTGATGTTGTCCATCAGAACAATGCCTACATTTACAACAAACACGGCACAACCTATACACATATACTCATAATAATGCTAGGATGTATAAATATAAATAAGTATAAGGCTACGGTAAAATATTGTTATTTTACCCAAAGATACAGTTAGGAAAGCAAATGATAAGACTAGTTTAATCTAGCCTTAAAGTTTTACTATTACTCAGTATTTTGGGAGTACCTAAGTATTTTTGGAAAGGGCAGCTTTTATCAATGGGCTTTTAGTTCAAACTCACCAGAAGACATGAGCAATTCAGCAAACTCCATAGGCTCAATGCCATCCTCTTCATGCTTTCTGAACTGCAAACCAGAGTTTTGAAGTAAATCTATCGAGTCTTGGGCATACATGTCTTCTCTGCAAAAGAAATATTGCCATAAAATATTAGTTAAATATTTAGGAACCTCTACTTAAGACATACTTGATTGATAACCTACTGAAGGTTAAACTTGAAGTTGAACTGCCATGTTGTGTAGCCAGGTGGTGTTTTGCCATTTTCATCCATGAATGTGAGACCCAGCTGTATGATTCTTAGCAGGTCTACATTACACCTAGAAATAGACAATAATGTTATTGCAATTAATGATAACAGTACACAGATAAAAAAAATAGGTATCTTGTCAATACATAGTATAAAACAAAGTTGCTTACTGCATCTGTTCCTATGTATGTTTAAATCTGTAAAACTATGCAACGGTTATTTTTATTAAATAGAGTGATTCAAGAGGAATGTTCATAAGCATAATACCCCTTGTTCTTCGTACATAACCAATATACATTACCAGCATGATACTAAGAAAAAATATTCTTACTGTCTTATTCATAAAGATACAGTACATTTTAAGTAGCTTTACTGGAGGTCTACTTCTCTGGTTTGTTGTTTGGTAAATATGTGACATCCAGTCTAAATTGACATACGTGAAATAACTAAAATGCTCTTTAACTTTTTATGAATAACAGGGTTAGTACATAACCGGTAATGTACTAAGAAATATTTGTTCCTTGCACATAACCAATTACATTTCCAGTTTTGTAAGAGGAAAATGTAGTTAGTTATGTATTAAGAAATATGTGTTAACCGAAGCACTTATATGCAAAGAACAAATATTTCTTAGTACATTACCGGTTATGGTTACTAAGAATATTTTTTCTTAGTATCATGCTGGTAATGTATATTGGTTATGTACAAAGAAGAAGGGCATAATACATGAGCAAAATAGTAATAGGTTAGGCGGTACAAAGTTCGCCAGGTCAACTAGTATAAAATTAAGCTGCTTCCTGAGTCCCTGTCACTATGTACCCTTAAATCTTTGAAAGTATGCAACGGATTTTAATGAGGTTTTTATAATTGATAGAGTGATTGAAGAGGAAGGTTTATATGTATAATACTTGCATAATATAGTAATAGGTAAGGTGGTACGCAGTTAGCCAGGTCGACCAGTAAGTGATAAAACTGGTTTCTTTATTTTATTAATCCTGTATTTGCCAGAGGTGTAAGCAATGGTCTTTCTCAAATGCATCACATTTTCTCAATCACATTATTATAGCTTACCTCAAAAGTTGGTACTGATAGTCTGCAGTTGATCGAAACTCGCCAATAGGTCTTGCAACAACTCCAGGAAATTCTGTGTCCATGGCAACCCAATGATATTTTTGTACTACCTATGAGGTATGAAGTTTAAGGTTTACATTAAAATAGATTAATCCCTATTGCATGTTTTCAACACAACATCAATATGGAACAGAAATACAAACCTGTCTAATAATTTGAAATTCTTCATATAGATTGTGGTTCCATACATCCTTAATACCACAGTTTTCATTGTCAGGAATGGAAGAAACATTTCCAAAGCTTGCTGCTGGCATCTAAAATAAAAAAGGTTATTGATAACATGCAGAACAAAAGTAAAAAAGTATAATATCACATTTCCTACTACATACTAATTACATGCTATCCTAGTCTAGTAAATGGTAGGCGGGCCTGATCTGGACAAAGAGGTTAGATCAATGTTAATGATTTATACAGTACCTTGTATTGGTTATCTAAATCTTTTAGAAAGAAATTGTTGTAGTTTGACGCCGTGGTATGTTGTAAACAAAGGTTTATCACTGAATAGTTCAAAAATTCAAGTTATTACTTGGAGGTTATGACTTATAAATGCATTTTTGAATGGGACTGAAATCTATTTAAATTAAAAAGTAGTAAGTAATGATGCAATAACAATGACGATGAACACTAGTATTTGAAAACAGAGAAGCTTGAAAGCAATGCCAAAATAAAAATTATAAGCTAATATGAAAACCAAACTAAGTCAATAATTTTATATCAACACAGGATAAAATAGTAACGAATACTGCACTAGAGTAATGGGCTTTTACGTTTGTACCGCAAATCAACAGTTTTTTGCTATGCAGCAGTTTTTTTAGTTAATAAAAATTTCGCATTTTTGAGTGTTTTGTCTGGAAATTTCACTGTTTGTTCCTCAGGTTTGTTCATTTCGTTCACTTTACTGTTGACTTGATTGATTGATGCCATACCATATCAATCAGCTGGGAGTTTTGGAGGGAAGCGAAAAGAAGATGTCGGATCTCTCATTTGATAAATTTGTTTTTTGTGGTTATTATTGTCTAGTGTGGTGGAATTAGTGTAATTATGTGCCCTTTATGGAAAACTGTAGCGAAGTTAGAAATAAAGGAAAGCGCTTCCGAATAATTTTGACTGATGTCCCTCGAAAACTTCTGTGTAAATATTGAAATGTGAGCCTACCCTCGCATTTCAATGGGTTAGGTTTGGAACCTAGGTTATGAAAAATCAAGAAATTTTAATATTACTTACAACTGAAGACTTATTACAAAAAATAATTATACTACTTAAGACTTGGCTGTATGGACTAAGTTCCTTTGCCTGCCCAGAATGGGCAAATTAATTAAAAATTAAATAAAAACAAACAGCTGCCTGGGGTTTTTGGCGGGAAGCAAGAAGATGAGTGAGTTTGGTTTGTTAATGTCACCGGAAAATAACAAGAACCGTAAATTTATAAATTTACTAGGAAATTTATAAACTTTCGTAGGATTCTAAACGAGTGATAAATTGTATTATTTTACGCCTACATTTTCGTAAATTGATAAACTTACTAAACTCACTCGTAAAATAATAAGTAACCAATAACCAAACGCCATGATTGAAATTTAACACAGAGCTACGAAAGTTTTAGCCATGACCAAAATGTTTTATTTTGGTAGAGTGAAATAGGGAATTTTAACCCCCTACTAGGTAGGTAGGTACGTAGGTACCTAAAATACAAGGTTACTTTTTGATAAAATATGCTATTATCCCATAATAGCATATTATATCTGTCACCGTTATAGTGCGAAATACGTTAACTCTTTACCGGGCAATGTGCACATTAACTGTTTAGGTCAGTTAATGTGCGAAATTTTATGTGAAATATGGGGTATCCGCAGTTTACCTAGTTAATGTGCGTATTACCGGTTGTCTCGCCGTTAAAGTGCGGAAAACAGAAAGCTCCGACCGAAAATTCAAATCTAGGGCAAAATTGTAGGTTAGGTTAGGTTTGGCTTGTGATCTTTAACCAGCGTAGCGAGCGAAGCGAGCGGAGCTTGGGTTACCTGTGTTAAACGGAAATCTAAGGCAACAATTTTTCGAACTTAACTTAGTCGTAAACTCTGTAGATTACCTAGGGATTTTGCAGATTAAGTACCTAGTTAATGTTGAGAACAACATTTTATTTCGAACTCTAACGGATTAAGCCAGTTAGTGCACTTTTACTGAATTTCGCACATTAGCGGTCACATATTAACCTATAAACCTACTTAGTTTTTTAGTACCACTAAAAATACTTTTAGTGTGATCGAATTGTTTGGCAAGTCTGATTGTACGTAAGTCTATGGACGCAAGCATTTTCACTGTCAACATCGACCAATCAGAGAGCAGTGTGTTATTTTCCGTATTTCAAAAAGCGTAAAATTAAAAGCTCTTCTGTGATTGGTCGATCCGTTTAGAATCTTACGGATTGATATCCGTTAGTTTATAAATTTACTACGACGCGTCGAAAATTTATAAATTTGCGAAAAAGTGGGCGTAAAATAATTCAATTTATCTCTCGTTTAGAATCCTACGAAAGTTTATAAATTTCCTAGGAAATTTATAAACTTGCGAATCTTATTATTTTCCGGTGACATTAACGTTGTTTCCGAAACCACGTGTTTTGTTAGCGGGCTATAAAACAATAATCAGATAACTTCTAATAACCGTACAACGTTGCCGGGCTTTATGCCCGCCTCAATGCCCGCCCTTTTAATCTAATTTGTGAACTTGATATTGGCAAAATACTCCACTGAAGTGGAGTCAAGTCCATTAAATTAAAATAATAATAAATAACAGAAAATCCTACTAAAAGTCTAAGGTATGAATTAAGTAGGAAGGAACCATTACCTGAGGAACTACCAAAAACCATAGACATTGTAGATCGCCTCGCATTTCAATAGCGTTTCCATGTTTCCCACAAAGAGGTTGGAGTTGGAAACCGCGTTTCCCATTTTACTGGTAAGCTGGCCGGAGCCAGGGCTAAGCAGAACCAAAGATTTAAATATACTGAAGCAGAACACTTTTCGTTCATGTACTTAGTTGAGATCTAGCTACGGCAAAAAGTTAGTATAAGTACAAAATTCATGCACAACGAACGAAAGCTATTTCGCTTTAAGCGGCCCATACATAGTATGGGGCTGTGTTGTTGTTACCAAAGAGGTTGGAAAAGCCCAAAGATTTAATGAAAAGCCGCTACGCTGAGCTGAGGTCTTAGAACATTTGACTTCAAATTTCGTACAGTGTTACTGCAATATAATATTTTAAGTAACTTTATGTAAGTACTTATACGGAATATTACTGTTTGTATTATTTTGTCTCTTTAGGTAAGTACCTACTTACTGGTTTTATATTTGGCAATAAAGCGTTTTTTTCTTATTTTTATGTAAATGGAAGATAACCATTTCACCATGAACTTTTGAAGATTATCAACTCTTTATTAGTTGATGAGGGGATCTGACTTTCTCTGAAAATTTTCAATTTTGGTTATTTAATGTTGTTCAGATCACACATTTCTTCTCTACGCTGTAAAATCATTGCGAAAGGAATAAGAATCATTTGACAAAGGTTTGGGAGCGTCTCCTGGCGACTCCATTGTTCGCTACGCTGTAAAATCATTGCGAAAGGGATAAGAATCATTTGACAGAGGTTTGGGAGCGTCTCCTGGCGACTCCATTGTTCGCTTTGCTGATGGGTCTGATCGAAGCGGCATGCCAAGAAATGGTGCAATCTGGTTCGCGTGGCATGAATCTTTAATGATTTTCTATTCGGGCGGGCTGGTCTGTACTTCTTCTTCTGTTTCACATTAGCTTGCCTGGAACCGCATTGTTTTTATGTAAGTAGAAGGTAGGCATTAAGGGTAGGAAGCCTGGGTAACTTCAAACGTTGTTAGCTAGTACAACATTAAAAAGTGCCTTTGCCAAACTCAGGGTATTTAATGTCAATTTAAACATCAAGTAGGTACTTAGGTACTTACCTTGTCCATCAATATTGGCACTCCGTCCTATAATTAATTGGCATGGTCCATTTAAACGTGGAGTTTGTGGATTTTTGACTTTTAATAGCTACCTACTAGAAAACAATGTTGAATGCTGTTTTAAAATGCCAAGAATCTTAATATTCAGCTCCTAAATGGATATTATTGAAACGCCGAACTGGCCCAGTCTGTTTAATCATAATCCTCCTAAGTACTCCTCCTTTTTTAATCATAATAATTTTTGCCGAAAGCACATTGCTGGTCATAGGCCTCCCCCACAGATCTCCATATAATAACCGGTCTTGCGTATCCTATAACGATACCGGTGTTCACTTAAAGCGATATTTAATAGGTAGTAGTTTTTTTTTTAATAAATCTACACTTAGATACCTAGCAGATATCTGATACCATTTTTAGGGTTCCATAATTAAACAACGAACGGTACCCACCTTTATAGTTTCGTTATGAATGTCTGTTCGTCTGTGTGTCGCCGTAATTTTTCTCAGAAACGATTGAAGATGGATAATGTTTGAGCCTTTCATAAATGTACTCGATTAGGAAAAAACTCGATGTTCCAACAGGAAAATAAAAAATATTAGAGGATCTTAAAAGGGACGGAATGAAACCACTCGCTAGTCTCTGAAGCCGACTGAAAAACACTCTCTTTCACATGCCCAGCAGCAAGCACACACTGCAGGCAGCAGGCAGTCGTTCGCGCCTTTCCACGACCGTCAGACGCGCTCGGAGCCATTTTCCACGGTTACGAACTTTCGTGCTTCATTCTGATATTTATATTATCTCTGTTAACAAATGTTGTGCTTAAACATTTTGTTTGAGTTTTTGTTTCTGTTTGAATTTATTTAAATGATCGGCATTCAACGGCGCCTCCAAACAAATAAGTAAGTTTGTAGAAACAGTAAGAGTTGTTTTTAATTAAGTTTAAGACTATGATAAATTAAATTTTCTTACATTATAAACTTTATTTTCTTATACCTAAATAATATCTACATAATTTACTGTTGTTGTTGCTTAAAGTGGCCACTTTTAGCAACAAACCGAATACAATTATTTTAGATCTTTATCCTGAAAGATACACAAAACTCTGTGCCTTAAAAAATTGTAAGCAAGATTAATTAGTGCATAATTGCGCATATTTTTGATTTCGGGCATGGTTCAGAAGTTTTTTTTTTGAGATTGGCGCTAGTATCACAGTGGGTAGGTAGGTTACAGCTAGATAATTTTCTCGGAAACGGGTACCCACTAAAGATCTAATTAATTTTGGACACATTTGGAGGTACCTAGGGAAATTTTTACTTAAAATAACATTAAAGCCTTTTTCATAACTCTATTATTAAATTAATAAAGGCTCAAAGTAAATTAATTCGTCAGCTGTTACAGCCACTCGCGAGTCGCGACACAATATTTAATACCTACCGATTTCATTAGCAATGCTAAAAGCGTTTTTATAGGAATCTCCGGGCTTCGCGAAATAAAATCTTTCGGAAAGCGAACAGTTTTTTTAAATTTTATTATGATAAGAAAATGTTTAGGTTTTAAAGTCACCAATGAAAAAACCCCTAAGGGGCAAAACAGTGCGAAACTAGCGCCTTTCCGGATAAATAATGAATATGTTCTAATGTTGCCTATGGCCACTTTAGTTCAAAACGATTTTTATCTTTGATTTGAAGATTATATAAGGAGTCAAAAGCGCATATTTTTGATTTCGGTCATGGTTTAGAAGATATTTTATTTATCGGAAGTGGCGCTAATTTCGCACCGCTTAAGAGCCAGTTTACCGCGATGCTAGCGCCATTCTCGATAATAAATTATATATCTTCTAAACTAAGGCAAATATCAAAAATGTGGCACAGTATGACACTATAATCTTATTTAGTATTTTTTGAGCACAGTAAAGTAGTCCTAACTTAAAAGAACAAAATTATACACAGATTTTACTTTTTAGCTTTCTTTGGTTTTTAACCTAAAATAATAATAATAATAATAACATATCACACTCAGAGCCCCTAACTAGGTAGAACCTGTATCTAGGGTGCCCGAAACATATACAGAGACAAACATCACACCCAGACCGGAAATAAACATCGATATTCATCATATCAATATTCGCCCCGCCTGGGAATCGAACCCGAAAGCTAAACAACAGTGCGCCAAAAATACTAGGCTACATTATCTAGTCGCGGAGTTGAACATAACGATCGAAAGATCTCCCGTGACCCCCTTGCCAACAGCCGAGATGGACACCGGCGGGGTTTTAGTGGGTGCGAACCCCACATAACCCTGCGACTCACCCCGGGGTCGCAGGGTACTCGTTAGGAGTTTCCCCGCCTAAAAAAAAAAAAAAAGGCTACATTATCTAGTGTCATACAGTGCCACATTTTTGATAATTGCCTTAGTTTAGAAGATATATTTTTTTTTCGAGAATGGCGCTAGCATAGCGGTAAACTGGCTCTTAAGCCCTTAAAAATTATAAGCAAGATTATCTAGGGAGACAAAGGCGCATATTTTTGATTTCAGCCGTGGTTAAGAAGATATACTTTATAAACTATTTAACGAAGTGGCGCTTGTTTCGCACTGTTTCGCCCCTTCACCATTATATACGTACTTTTTTATATTGAAAATGCACAACAGAATCCCGCAAGTCATATTACGCAGACCCGTGTTCTATACGAAAGTTTGGTTGAACTTAGAAATAATTTAGACAGTCACTCACTGCCCATTTGCCCAAACTTTAAACTATGGGCGGCTTGCAGACGCTGCTGCTGTGTCGTTTTCATTTTTGTATTAGGCGCCACTTTCTCTCTCAGTCTGTAGCTGCAATTTAGGGTTTTCAACATTTATCAAAGTACCTTTGTAAATATTATCACATTCACATCTATTAATGACTCAGATTTAAAACAAATTCAGAATTAAAATCATCATAACTCGCAGATCGCGTGCGTTTTTAATTTTAAATGTAATTTTCCCTTTTTTTCGGTTTCCGAGAAAATTATCTAGCTACAAATGTTACAAATTTTAAATCGCAAATCAAATAATAAAATGTAAGCACTTACTTACTTACCATTTATATATTTTCAGATTTGGGTATATTATAGAAGTACTTATATACATCGCTAATATTGTAAATAGTTACACTCCATTGTTTTCAGAAAATGTAAAATCTAGTCATCTGCTATCAGACGATCTTATGTCTTCACTTGAGTACTTCGCACATTGCAGAAGACTAAATTAGCAGCTATATTAAAGTTATTGCTCGTAAATATTATATATCGCTCTTCGACTCGGAATTACTGAGTTATCTTCCAGAATAAATAGTGTTAGACCGGTTGTAATAAAACCTACGTTAGTTAAAATTAAAATTTTTAAAAGATAATATTCTAAAGTTTGATTCGGCTGTCTAAAAATAAAATAAAGCGCTTTCGAACATGCTCAAAGTTTTATTTGAACTACTTCGATGCTGAACATACAATACCTATCTACTACTCCGTCAAGAAAGTATGAGGAATAGATCAATGTTAGCTATTCATCAAAATTATTTTAACACCTTTAGAGTATGCTCCTTCAGCAACGTAACATATGCAATCAATATAAATAAAACTCTTCCGTTACTGACTGACTGACTGACTGACTGACAGACAACGCAGAGCCGAAACTACTGGGCGTAGCGGGCTGAAATTTTGCATGTAGGTTCCTTAGGGAGTGTAGGTGAGCACTAAGAAAGGATTTCCCGAAATTCCCATTATAACGGGAAAAAATTGTATTTTTGTGTTTATGCGCGAGTAAAACCGCGGGGCAGCCTCTAGTATCCTAATAAAACAAAAAAATAAAAACGATTTTTTTGGCATGAAAAGAAAATTCTTCGCTTTTAAACAACAATTTTTGATTATAAACTAATCACATTACCATCGACATACATACCAGACGACTTTTTTCTTTTTTTAGTCTTAAATACCAGTGGGTTGTCTGTAAGAAATCGCTTTTAGCAATAAGGCCGCCGCTTAATTAAACTAATTGGCTTACATTTAACAAACTAAGTTAGCCCCATCTGACGCACACCACGCTCTGCTGCGCTCATGGACTATTATTACAAAGTCGACTAGAAGAAATGTTAGTAGAAAACCTACAAAAGTGCAAACTTAGCTGAGACTGAACTAAAACGACTATAGGTTGCGACTTCGACTAAGGTCAACTTCACCTAGTTGCAATAAACTTTATGAAAAAGTTTGCCTTCCTAAATAGGCAAATAAACAATAAATAAATATATATAAAAAAAATGATGCTTATGTTAAGAATGCCTACTAGAATATTTTGAAAAAAAAAAATGTTTTGACTGCTTCTTCTTCTTTTTTTTAAGAGCCCAGCCCCCGCAGCATGACGGACAATTTTTCGAATTTGTCGTATCTATCTGTCACTTTTATCGATCATCTCCATACATTTTCCCGCATCGAAATGTCAAAAGCAATTAAAAGTGACAGTTAGATTCGATAAATAGTCCGTCGTGCTGCGGGCGCAGCTGCTCTTGTCCATGTAGCCTTTTTTTTTTGTAACGGGGGGAAATGCCTATCGCATTTCCCGTCGCTCGGGGGAGCGTCGGGGGTGGCGCTTTTGGGGAGAACCCCGGGAACCACGCATTTTAACGTCCGAAGTCCATCCCACGCTCAGCTGCTATCAGCTTCGTGCTCGGGGAGGGCATATTGTTCCCTCCCCGGCTCGCCTTTGGAGCTGCGGCGGCACCGTGCCATTGTCCGTGTAGCCTCCTGTACTCCAGTCGTCTCTCCACTACTTCTTTCTCGTCCTTGTAGGTCTCCACTCCAACTTCGGTTTCGACTGCTACCCATTGCCAATTGCCATGGATTTAGTTAGCGACTTTGATAGATTTAGCAAAGTTTGTACGCGGTAAACTCTGTAGGTATCAAAACCAAAATGGGTAATACGAATAAGATTGGAAATCTATTAACGTTACGTAAGCATAAAAAAAATACTTAACTTAGAACAATATGTTGGGAATTACGAATTCTGTAAGAATTGCATTCGATAAAATGCAATCCATAGTATACAAAATTATTGAGTGTGCTACTTTCGTTTGTTTTATAACGAGGGACCCTCGTGGTTGTTTACGAGTGGGCAGCAGGGCAGCAGTTTCCTGTCCATGCCCATAACGTGCGAGGGGCGCGCAGCCGATAAATTAAATCTCGTTTACTCTTCACGATACACGGCTCACGTCGCCGTAGGTATGTATTTGGTATTGGAAGTATTTGGAAGTAGTAGCAACGGCAGTCATAGACAATTATCATATCACAGTATAATAAAGAGTAGCTTATATTGTAAAACTGAATATCTGTGGCGATTTGAATGCTTCGTGGCTCGTGGCTCATTGGCAGTGATGTAGATTGTGACGCGGGAGCACCGGGTTCCATTCCCGGCGGTGGTGAACATGTTACACAATTATCTTTATTATTTGATGATGATTCATTGGAATGGAGTTGAGGTAGCTTTAGACCCTGTGACACATAGGATAATATTGTAAAAGCGCATTGGAATGAGTAAAATAAAGACCTATTAAGTTAATAAAATTTGTTATGTAAAAGGCTAACTTTTTACTAAATTATGTTTAACGCTTCATAATAATATGATTTAAGGTAGAGTAGTATTTAGTACCTTATTAATTAAACATTGCGTGACCGACTGGTAAAATTCAAACAAAGTTCTGGAACCGTTTTTCAGAAATTTGTATTTAGCCTCAGAAAGTTACTAACTTGTTTGTTTCAGATAAAACTTCAGGAAATATTTGTTATTTTATTGTAATTCGTAATTATTTTTACTTTTATCTGAAGGAAAAAAAGTCTTGAGTAGGTATTCTCTATTCCATGATTCTCATTATTTTCTTGATCACGCTGAGTTTGTGAAACTCGAAAATTTATTATTTAATGAGTTTATTTACAATATTATGTCTAAAAAGATAAAGAAAACTTACATGCGCGGAAATTTTTGTACCTATGTGTTTAATTTTTATTTAGGACAAAGTTATTTTTTATAAGAACGCTTAATTAATGATTCGATAATATTATAGACTCCGTAAATTTAGTAACCGTAAAAGTTTTAAGTATGTTTTAAACGTATTAAACATACATTAAAGGCTGTTTTCAAATATGTAGATAGCTACATAAACAATAAAATTATGTAGGTATGAGTATGATTTGAGTTAGGATATTTTCTAAGTTCATTGACTAGTTGGCTTACTTCAGTCAACATTTTTACATTGATTTTTCTCCTGATCTTCAATTATCACCATAATACACATTTTAAATTATTATGCACTAAACTAATACTAGATAACCACCGTATCCAAATACAATTTAACAAAGGTGTGAGTAAGCCCTTTAGTAAACTACATGCTTGTATGTTTATGGATGATATATTTTAATGTCTAGTATAAATTTCCAAACACCGCAAACGAAAGTGTTTCTTGAATATATACACTAGTCGTCCCGGCGAACTTCGTACCGCCTTAAGCTATTACTATTTAGTGTATGTATTATACAATAAACCTTCTTCTTGAATGTCTCTATCTAGTTAAAAAAAAACATCAAAATCCTTTAACGACAGACAGTGCAACGGAAGCGACTGTTTATACTATGTATATTACTACAGATAGATAATAGAAATTTGGTATACGATTACGTTCGAATTTTTCAGCGACGATATTGCATGTGAAATTTCGTACGAATAATATAGTTGTGTTTATTTGTGGAGGGACCGCGGGAGCGTTGACTCAGTTGAGATTACGATTTAAATATAGTCGGGGGCGGGTTGCCAAAACGCTGCGGGTTCAAAACCAGCGACGCGACGTCCGGTGCGGTTGCGGTGAGGCTACGCAAAATGTAAGCAGCGGCATCCAATGTCGCCAACTGTATAGCAACCGATACTGTTTCATTAACAATGATTTTGAGATAAATGTTGTTACAAAGTTATTCAGCCATATAACTAGCCCGCTTTCATATTTTTTTTCAACTGAAACCATTATTGTTTTTATATAGACACTAATATAATATAAAAGATGCAAATAAAGATTGTTAGTTATGTACGGAACCACTGATCTGAATAACATTTGTTTCAATGATATGTAGAGCGACCCTTCATCAAGTCGATGTCATCTGGGCCCTAGGCTATTTAGGTTTTAATAAAAATTTGGGTTCCGTAAGAATAAAAATACAAAGGTAAAATATAGGGAAACCTGCAATGCCGTGATGGGCATTGTTATCTTTATCGTTAGCTATAATTGGACTAAATAACTCAAAATTGCCAAAGTTTCATTTGCTTATTAATTTAAGTTTTTAATTAACCGCTTGTCGTACTGAAGCAGTAAAATGTTGTACATGAATTTATTCACGCCATTGTAAAAGTGATAAATTTAATTAGAAATTTAACAAAACAAAGAAATATCTAAAAATTGTTTAAGTAATTTTAATAAGAAATAGATACTCTTATAGACAGACAGACATTACTCTAATTACGTACAAATTTTCTTATTCAATAATGTTGTCGATTCTCATTTCGATGCTTCTTATTTCTAGTTGTACTTAAAGAAATTGAATGTCGTAAAGTTGTGAGTTTCCAGCTCAATGGTGGCGTAATGCAATTATCTCTAACCGCGATTACCAGCAGCCAGATATTTTGAATTTAATATGACACTGGCTGGAACTAATAGGTATAATTTTATTTATTAATTAAGGTACCTATATGTGTATCGTTACTCACTTTTGTTTAATTTTCTTCTAGTACAATTTTCTCAAAATGAGATGATAATATTCGCGAGTCATCCATAATATAGGTACAGTGGCGGACACGATCGGCGTAACACTTCCGGTTTTTCTGTATTGCAAAATAGCTCTTGTTCTTTGGTAATACAGACTAGGGCTGACGAAACCATAGACAAATTTGTTACGCCCTCCTAGTCCGTGACTGTACGTGCTTCCTACTAAATGAGTAGAATTCATTGCGATCAAAAAAGGGGTACTTACTAAAATATTTTTTCTATTACTCGACAGATTGTTAGTAAGTAGTACATTATTTCGGATGGGGAGGCCTATGTCCAGCAGTGGACGTCTTTCGTCTGAAATGATGATGAGTATTTTGGTATATTGGTTTGGTATTATGCAGTATTTAATTTAGTCTATAAAAAATTCAACTGACAATTTAAATGAAAAAAAAAAAAAAACTTCATGACTGAAAAAAAAAAAAAAAACTTATTAAGATTTCTTTAGATACAAAACACGTTGTTTTTCTGAACTGAACAAATTAAACAAATCTACACTAAGTATAATACATAGTATAAAAATAGGAATCTTTGAAAGGAAGAAATATTTGATTGTTTTTGATTTTATCGAATACGCTCCCAAACTATCATTAAATTATACTGGGTGTTTCTGACAAGGCGATAATAAATGAAAGAAGGGATTGAGCTCACCATAACAAACAACTTTCCCAAAGAAAAAAGGGTCGAAATCTCAAAACTAAAATCAGCTGTTCCATACATTTGTTTGATCAGCTGACGGGGTCAATGTACGGGACAGCTGATTATTGTTTTGATATTTCGACCTATGTTGCTTAGGGAAAGTTGTTAGGTATGCTGTGCCGAACCCCCCATTTCATTTATTACCGCCTTGTCAGAAACATCCTGTATATTATCCTTTCTTCATAAACATACATAAGCCTATGGTAAATTCAGAATAGCACATGTAAGGTAGAACAAAGTTCGCCGCGTCAGCCAGCCTCTTCGATCACCGATACTATCGGATTGTGCTATCGCTGATCGAAGGCCAGTCCCTAATAAGCTCAGCTAATAAGTATAAAGTGGGTACTCCTTCGTAATAACAAACGTTAGTCGTCCACACTGCTGGACATAGGCCTCCCCCAAAGATTGCCACAAGGACAAACATTGTGTGGAAGGAAACTCAGGGTACAACTCCTTACTTAGTATTTTTATCAACAGCAGCATTGCGTTATACAGGTCACATTTAAAGGAGTAATGCCTGGAATTTGAGAAATTCGCGTCGTGCCGCGCTGCGGTATAATCGGCGTGCATTCAGCGAATATTGGATTTCCGGATCCCGCTGTCCCGCCCGCGCCAAGTGAGTGGTTGTGACAACCGCAAGGATTATAGGATTTTTCCAACATACTTACGTGGTATTAGTCTAGGGCTTCTGTTATTTTAAAACGTTCTCATAATATAAAATAAATAAGTAGGGTGCATTATTATAACAAAGCGTCATCAACTGAATCGCTGACTCTCTGTGCATAATACAGGTTCACTTGTACGGTTTCAACTGACGACGCGTACTTAGCACCTACCTATTCATATGAGAAATGTTAGGAGTTATGAGCCTACAGGTAGTAACTTTCGTCTTTCGTACCGCCATACAGTAAAAATTTACTCAATATTATTATAATTTATATCCTGTGCTATCTGATGTATATGGTATCTTTTATCATACTTTAAAGTTTCATCGAATTTAGATCAGTAGTTTTTTCCGTTAAAGATACCTCTGAAAATCCTTACTTCGAACCGAAAAATCCTAAGTTTCCGTTTTCGTGGGATTTTCGGGGTAAAAAGTAAGCTATGATTTTCTCAGGCGAGTACAAGTGTATCATATTTCATTATATCGGTTCAGTAGTTTTAGTATGAAAGCAAGACTGACAGACAAACAGATAGCCAGAGTACTTTTGAATTTATAATTCTGTATGGAAGTTACTTACCTCTCCTATGGGTAAAAATGCAAAGATACCTAATGTTGTTGTTTTTTTTTGAGAAATAAGCAGAATTGAGTCTAGGTGGCAACACCGCGCCGTAAATATTTCTGTCCGTAAAAGGAGATTGCCCGAGGCCTGCCTCTAGCGATAAGGTAAATCAACATTTCATACTTATTCTCTTGGCCCTCTCACTTTTTTATTGCGTTACCACTTCTCGTAGTTAATCGTGTAACGTTACTCAAACGCACTATCTATGCTTTCCTTACAGCACAAAAACCTAACTTACGCACTTTAAATACCATTACGTCTTTATTGCCTCCATACATATTAAAAAAACAAAGTCGCATTCCGCTGCCTGTCTTTCTGTTTGCATGTATGTATGCGTAGATCTTTAAAAGTACGCAGCGGATTTTGATGCGTGTTTTTTTTATAGATAGAGATTTAAGAGAACGGTTTAGTTTATACGTACCTTTGATACCCACATGCACGACATAGTATTATTTTAGGCGGTACAAAGTTCGTGAACTTCGTTACGCGCGCGCTATGAGAATGAAGCTCTGGCAAACGTACCTGTTTTCTATCTAACGCAGTGGTACCGCCGCTGCCCAGGAACGAGAAAAGAGTAGAACTATTATTACATGCATTTCTTTCATTTTCCTTACCACGGAATTTTTTGTTTCTTGAACTAGAAAATCGCTGAAAGTTAGTCGTTTCTCGCCGGTGGTGGGACCACTGCCTTATACGAGTAAAGAAGTCCGGTATAACTTGAAAACATCAACAAGTCTTTGAGATCAAGCAAAGGTGCAAGCTAGCTAAGAGCTTTCAACACGTAACTCGGTGCCAATGCAACGTTCAGGTGTGTGCAGAAAATAGCACAAACATATTTTATTTACAAGAAAACGATTCAAGAAAATTCCGGTATAAGATACATACAATACAACTTCATCCACAATAAAGTTAGTTTTTACTTACATTGGAAAATTAGTGTTATGTAAGAACATATTATTAAACACTAGAGGCTGCCCCGCAGTTTTTCCCGCGCAGATTTCTCATAAACACAAAACTCCCGTTATTTCCGTTCCCATGGGAATTTCGGGAAATCCCTTCTTAGTGCTCACCTACACTCCCCAAGGAACCCACGTGCTAATTTTCAGCTTTCTACGCCCAGTAGTTTCGGCATGCGTTGTCTGTCAGTCAGTCAGTCAGTCAGTCAGTAACGGAAGAGTTTTATATATATTGATTTACATTACCTGAATATATAATTACATATTAATACAAGTCTTCGGATTACCTGAATATTGAATTATCTCTAGAACTGAAAGATAATTTACCGGTTAATATTCATGAACCGAGATAACATTACAAAACAATTTCCGTCTCACGCGTAGGCACGACATTCGACATTTGTTCGAAAACTTTGAAATAATTAAAATGTCGCGCACGTCATAGAGACGACACTCACTGCGAGCACGAGAGTGACAGACAGAGCATTACATAATTTATATTATACTAGCTGTCCCGGTGAACTTCGTATCGACTTCGTAAAATAATTGTTCGGGCGAATAAATTAAGGCAATCGCGAAAAAAAAAAATGATTTTTCGTAAAAGCATCTAACAAGAAAATAATGAATGAAATCGGATTATATCTGTTAATCCCGTTATGATATAACAATGAAAATAAGGCTGGGTAACAAACAAAAGCGGACTCTGAAAAAAAAAATGCTGCTATAATTTCAAAATTACACTTTATTAATTGCTAATGACATATGTAACATAAATAAAATAGTGCGCGAGATCATTCACGCATGGGCTGTGATAAATTAACCATTTACTTTTTTTTGGTCTACAGAAGTGATTTATGTTTTTATTCATATTAATATAGACTAGTTGATTTGGCGGACTTCATAGCGCCTAACCAATTATTATGTTATGCATGTATTATATCTATTATAATAATAAAAAAACTCATTAACCTTCCTCTTGAGTAACTCTATTTATTAAATACCGCATTAAAATCCGTTGCATAGTTTTAAATATCTAAGCATATATACAGCGACAGACAGAAGCGGGTAGCGACTTTGTTTTATCTATGTATTGATGATTAAAGGTAGTAGGTATTATAAACTAAACAGGATGGCAGTATAACGTGGTGATGCCTTTTTCTATTTAAAATCATGAATTAGGTATTTCCCCATTAAAAATAAAAATATTACAATGACTCTTATGATTTCTTGTAGAGCTCTTTCTTGCACTAGTAAAAATATTATATTTTAATTGAGTAACTTCTTTTATTTTATATTGAATATTTTTCTATAAACTGTTCCATTCATCACACTTCAAAATACAAAATACAGTTATTGTTTTAATTGTATAAAGTTTTTCTCCTAGAAAATTCATTTTTTTTTCTTTTAACCTGGATATTTTTATTTCTTGAAAAACGAGCAGGGGTGTCAGAGCTTTCGCGTCATTTGTAAAACACGCTGTGTAGTTCTTATTTTATAGTTTACTAGAGGCTGCCCCGCGGTTTTTCCCGCGTAGAATTCTCATAAACTCATATTCCCGTTTTTTCCCGTTCCCGTGGGAATTTCGGGAAATCCCTTCTTAGTGCTCACCTACACTCCCCAAGGAACCCACGTGCCAATTTTCAGCTTTTTTCCGCCCAGTAGTTTCGTCTCTGCGTTGTCCGTCTGTCAGTCAGTCAGTCAGTCAGTCAGTCAGTAACGGAAGAGTTTTATATATATTGGTTTTAATCCGATACTTACTACATTCATAAAGTTTCTCTGCAAACTAATAAAATACCTGTGCCCGTATGGCGTCGCTCCGGGTCATGAATTTATGATTGATCCCAATATCAATATAACAAAACTAGTTATCGCCCGCATCTCCTACAAGAAGCTGTTTGTTTATTTCCTTAGTTTGCTTTGAACTTTATTAATGTAGATTTTAAAGATCTTTAATAAAATTAGTTACTTATGAATAAATCAACTATGGACAATATAAAATTAATAAATGCCTCTAAGATTACATTTCATTTTATATTTTAGTTAATAAGGGTTAATTTCAAGAATTTCCTTAGAAGATCAGTCAATATAGGCACAGATTACTAAATAGGTAAAATTACATTGCCTCCTATCCTACATATATTACAATTAAACTTCGCATTTGTACGGCTACAGGAGACGTCTCGCTCGACGATTCCTCACAACTTCATAAGTTACATTTATAATTCCTAATTACTTATGACATTTAATACCATACACCAGGGATGGCGAACCTTTACGCATCAACGTGCCATTTTCTAGTGAAGTCTTTATTGAGGTCACAGACCGTGCCTTTAAATAGTTTTTACCTTTTGATTATTGTAAAAAATATAATTAATAAAACTCAAAACTCATAATACATGTACTAAAAAAAAGATACATTTTGCAATGTTTTTATTATACGCATACCGTATCATTATTCATAAAGATACGGTACATCTCTTTAACTTTTTATGAATAACAGGGATAATATATATTAGTACTAGCTGGTGCCCGCGATTTCGTCTGCACATATAATATATTAGTATGAAATTAAGATTATTAACTTAATAAAATCTTAAGTCTGCTCATTTATTACTTACTACATTAATGCACACTTTGGACACGAATCAATTAATTATTTTTTAATTTTTTTCTATATCTTTAGTTTGAACGCACCAATAAGGGATTGTATAATGCCAATGCGAATAGTCTGAGCGCTATTATAATACAGGTCGCCGTTAGACAGTGGATCAGACTGGCGCAGGACCGTGGTGCATGGCGTGCTAGAGAAGAGGCCTATGTCCAGCAGTGGGCTCTTACAGGCTGATGATGATGATATCATAGTACATACATACTTCAAAGCTAGGTAATATTCGTAAGGGGCGCGCAATAACACGCTAGCAGTCTGAGCACTATCATAGTACTTGTAAGCTGGCAAATTTTTGTAAGGCGCACTCACTCGCGCACTAACTCGCGAGTAGTCCGAACGCTATCATAGTACTTAGCACGGGAATGTTTGTAAGCCACAATCACTAAATCGCGGGCACTCTAGTGCTAATCTGTACTTGAAAGCTGGGGAATGTTCTGAAGTCACTAACTCGCAAACGTTTGAGTGCTATCATAGTACTTGGCAGCTCGGGAATGTTTGTAAGCCTCAATCACTAACTCGCGGGCAGTTAAAGCGCTATATCTATACTTGAAAGCTGGGTAATGTTCTTAAGTCGCAAGTTCAGTCTGAGCGCTATCATAGTACTTGGCAGCTCGGGAATGTTTGTAAACCACAATCACTAACTCGCGGGCAGTCAAAGCGCTATATCTATACTTGAAAGCTGGGTAATGTTCTTAAGTCGCAAGTTCAGTCTGAGCGCTATCATAGTACTTGGCAGCTCGGGAATGTTTGTAAGCCTCAATCACTAACTCGCGGGCAGTCAAAGCGCTATATCTATACTTGAAAGCTGGGTAATGTTCTTAAGTCGCAAGTTCAGTCTGAGCGCTATCATAGTACTTGGCAGTTTGGGAATGTTTGTAAACCACAATCACTAACTCGCGGGCAGTCAAAGCGCTATATCTATACTTGAAAGCTGGGTAATGTTCTTAAGTCGCAAGTTCAGTCTGAGCGCTATCATAGTACTTGGCAGCTCGGGAATGTTTGTAAGCCACAATCACTAACTCGCGGGCAGTCAAAGCGCTATATCTGTACTTGAAAGCTGGGAACGTTCTTAAGTCACTAACTCGCAAACGTCTGAGCGCTATCATAGAACATGGCAGCTCGGGAAGGTTTGTTAGCCACAATCAAAGATTCGAGGGCAGTTTAAGCGCTGTATCTGTACTTGCAAGGTAGGGAATGTGAAGGTCCGACGCCCGAATACCTTAATTACGTTTATTTAATATTATTTAAAATAATTTCAACCGTTCTTGACTTATAAATAGTGTTATTAACACGACTTTCTTTCATATATATAGATTATAGTGTGCCCCATTCCCAATATTCCCGTGGGAATTCCGGGATAAAAAGTAGCCTATCTCCTTTCTCAGGCTCTAGACTACCATTGTATAGTTATAGTGTGCCCCCGCGGCTTCGCTAGCGCACTTTCCTTTGAAACATAAAATTCCCAATATTCCCGTGGGAATTTCGCGATAAAAAGTAGCCTATGTCGTTTCTCAGGCTCTAGACTATCCCTATACCAAATTTCATTCAAATCGGTTCAGTAGTTTTCTCAGGAAAGCGAGACAGACAGACAGAGTTACTTTCGCATTCATAATATTAGAATGGATTACTAAGCCATGCTTACGCTCTCATTACCTACTAAGAAGGACATTCAAAAAATTGTCTTAGGTATGGTGCGATTCTGGATTTTGGAACGCTCAGACCTTAGCTAAGGCTAAGCTGCGGGACCACTTTTTTCATATAGGTAGAGTATAAACAAAGTCGCTTCCCGCGTCTGTCCATAAATATGATTTAATCTTTAAAACTATGCAACGGATTTCGATGCGTTTTTTTCAATAGATAGAGTGATTCAGAGGAAGTTTTATGTATAATAATAATAATAACACATCACACTCAGAGCCCCTAACTAGGAAGAACCTGTATCTAGGGTGCCCGAAACAGACACAGAGACGAACATCACACCCAGACCGGAAACAAACATCGTTATTCATCATATCAATATTCGCTCCGCTCGGGAATCGAACCCGGGTGCACACGCTTACTCAGTCCACATCACTGCCAACTGAGCCACGGAGCAGTCAAAATATATATAAAGCAAAGAAGTTGAAAACCGCCGCGTGTATAAGATTCTTAAATAGTTTTTAATAATTCAAGATTTGAAAAAATATAAAGCAAGAATTTCATATCGAATGAAATGTCAAATCGACACATTCGTTAAGCACCATCAATTTTTTTTCTTTTTTTTTTTTAAATATGTTCTAAATTCAAACGTTTTAAAGTCCTGCTGTTGATAACGTAAAGTAAAAATTATGATGCATCCACTGATATCGGTTTCTTATATAGGCCATTAACTTATCGCAGAAAATATTATAGGGAAGTTATGATATGGATTTAAGTAGATAACAGTATACTTGATTGATCGTAGAAAGATGATGTCTCATAATAATATTCATCGCGCAGAGGCTCTACATGTCGAATTTACCATTGGTCTTCTGTGATCTATATTTTGTATATTCCATTGGTATTATTCTATAATATATACTAGTCGACCCGGCGAAGTCCGTAGCGCTTAACCTATTACTATGTTGTGCATGTATTATACTTATAAACGTTTCTCTTGAATCACTGTATCTATTAAAAAAAACCTCATAGTTGCATAGTTTTAAAGATATAAGCATACATAGGGACAGACGAGGGAAGCGACTTTATTTTATACTATGTATTGATTCTTGAGCTGGTGCCTCTGCCTTACCCTTCGGGGAATAAAAGGCGTGAGATTATGTTATGCTATATTTGTTCTTTTAAAAAAGTTGTTTTTGTAACTTTTTTGTTCCAACAGCTTGCTTAGTTAATTAAACTTACTTAGTTAAGTGTTACATAAATTTGTAGTTCTGGGCATAGCAACTGAGAGAAACATCTTGTCAATGGGACAAAAAAAAACTGCAGGTTATTACCAAAATATGTATGTAATGAACTTAAAATGCGGTTATGAAATGAAAGTCAAGTAAAGCAGGAGCAGGAGGCTGACAGAGACTGAGAACTTAAAAGATACTTATTTAAAAAAAATATTTAGTTTTCACAATCCACGAAATAAAGACTGAATAAGCAAGCATTAACGTAAATGTTTAAAAAGATGGATGGAGCACTTGAACAATAATGAAGCTTAAAGTTTGTATAATGGCGTCAGTAGCCTAGTACAACCTATGTTCATAACCAGTTAAAGTAGGTACCTACATAACTTTCCCGAAACAATCTCTTGTGCGCACTTACAGGCAGGTGTGTCGCGAAATCTAGCAATTGAGAGATTAGAAGTTTGCGGCTACTGTATAATACATTATAATTACAGGGTTTCAGTTCTACAATATTAGTTACATAGTTTGAAGAATCCTGCTTTTTAACCTTATACAAAAATTAATTAAATTACTTTTCATATGATGGTATAAACAAGAGCAAAATGGAATCGAATCGCATTCAAAACCCAAGTTAGTTCGTAGGAAATTGATTGCAATGCAAAAAGGTACTAAAATATTATAATATCGACTACAGCTCGTCTAAAATATATATTTTTTTGGCACGAATTTATTTATCTGGAACAAATATTCTCCGGACTGTTGTGTTGTTAAAGCGTGATTATAACGCCTCCCTCCAACCTTGGCATACAAAATGATGCGTTAATTCTAAAAACTCATTATGTCAAATTACAAAAAGGTGATGTAGCAAATCTCAATGCTATGACTAATAGTGCCCTATAATTGAATCTTATCATGTATGTACGACGAGTACAAGATAGCAAAATACTTTGCCTCTGGCTTGAGTACTACTGTTTTGAAGTAGAAACCTATCACAAGTACGTAGTAAGTGTTTAGAAGCGTGTGGAAACCTTTTTGGACTTGCATCAATATTTACTCTATATTGCATGAACGCGATTTTTAAGGGATCTACAAGACGACCATTTTTGAGATTCTGAGCAAATTCATGAATCAACTATGGGTATTATAATTATCAGATAGATGGGAAACTTGATAATTTTTAGGTTTGTTGTATGTAGAGGTATTAACTACACGTCACAATTCTCATCAAATTTTTGAGAAATTTGTGTTGTTAAATAATGCACCTATAAACTTTTTTTGTAGCTAATACGACAGAATGGTGATGAGAGAACTGATAGTAAATACATTTATCATACAGTGTAAGAGGACCAGAGAGAGAGAGCCTTCTGAGTGGGGAGTGGTTGTCTCTGAAACGATCGAGCAGTAACTTGTACCACAGTAAACTTGAATTGCCCCTCGTTATGTCGTAAAAATGTAATGCCAACATGTTTAGTGTCTACGTTTCTACGACTGTTATTTGTCATTTTTTATCCTACGAGTAGATTAAGATCTCATGAAGATTTTCCAGAGTTTATGTATGGAATAGATTTTGTATTCCGCTGAGATCTGCTGTTTTGTGTTTATATTGGAACCTCTAAAGAATGCACAAGATTGTAAAGATTCGTTTTGAATAAACTGACTTGACTTGGCAGATATCGAAGCATGCACGTATACGTATTGACACTTGACACACTTGAGTGCAATAAGCTCATGAAAGAAAGGTTATATTAAACAGTATAGTTTTTAACAAAGTAGAAGATGCAAGCATGAGCGTAGGAACAAATGCATCGTATTCATGTATTATTAATTACGAGCTTTCCCGGCTTACTTCGTTACGCCATAGAATATAAGATACTACAAAAGACTTGGCTCTATAGACTATGTTCTTTTGCCTGCCCAGAATGGGCTTGATAAAAAACAAACAACAACAACAAACCAACTGTCAAAATATGTAAACAACGGAAAAAATATTGCACCTTGGGTTACATTATTTGAGTTTAGGTAAGGATCCCTAATTTTTTTGGAAATCTAATATAGCCTATGACACTCGGGGTTAATGTAGCTTCCTACCAGTGAAAGAATTTTTCAAATCGGTTCAGTACCTATGCAATCAATCATGTTCTAGACAGGATATTCCGTATCTCATACGGAGAGAACATCACGGCATTCAGTGAACCTGGCCGTAAATTACTGCGGGCGGCGCGGCGGCGGAGGCGGCGTAATCCTTGGTGCTTTGGTACATTTCAAGAAAAGGTCAGCCGTATGATTTATGCCACTTGATAGAAAACCATGTTTTGTTCAAGTTGACTAAATATACGTTTTTTTTAATACTTTGTTCTTTTGATACCAATAAATTGGCACTCGATGTAAAATTTATATTGAGAAAAGTACTTCAATATATTTTTTTGCTTCATAATAGTAAGGGCAACCGTAAAAGCATTACATTTATAGCGCTTTAGGCGTATGTGATATTAAAAAAGAATTTACATTATGTTTACATGTATAAAGAAAAAAATATATTCTACTTGCTATATCTAAAGTATTAAAACTTTGTTTTTTTATAGAAGCCTATAGAATAGCTAAGAACGAAAAGTTAACTAACTATTCATAATCTTTAGGAATTTCTGGCTCAAAGGCAATTTTTTATATTTAATTTCAAAACCATGTTAGTATTATTAGTCATAACGAAATACCTTTCTGGAGAAATCACGTCTCGCCTACATAGTTCCTGCTGAGGCGTGATTTTAATTTGATATTTCCAGCCCTTAGGCGACTAGAAACTTCAGCATTTTTGAAGAAAAAAGATGTTGTTGGGCAAAGCTTTCTCCCTTCGACCTCCTTCACTTATTTGGTTCGAGTTTCATAGTTAGTTTCATAATTTTGCTAGTTTAAATGTTATTACGAAGTTATCTACGTGCGCGGACAATGTAATTTGAAAGTTGGTCATTATTTGTATTGTGATCGGGTTTCGTGATAAAAAGTTTATGGTAATAATAAAATGTGGTCTCACCAACAAAGGATGTTTCTTTATAATAATGCAAAATTTAAGTATTTTTATATTGGCTTATGTTAAATCCGGCCCAATTTTGAATTAACCAACAATAATGAAAAAAAAAAAAAGAAATTTATTATCGGACCGTACATTAAATTATATTCTATTTTTCAATAACACTCTAATTCCTTGATCCGTAATCCGACATGAAATTAAGGTTCTTTTGAAGATAAGCGCTCATAATTAAATAGCCGAAATAAATGAGGCACACGAGCTCGTAGCGTCGCATGTAATAAACTTTTATTATGAGAGTGGGTATACAGACGCTCTTAAACGGCCGGGTGAAAGCTGAAACAGTTAAAACGAAGAAGATAAACATTTTTAAAGCTAAGGATTGTGATTTCATTTAATACCTCTTAAATCTTTGAATTATCCTCACATTCATGAAATCATGGAAATGCCTTTTCTTTAATTTCAACTAGAGATGGACAAGTCGAGGGAGGCTTCGAAAGTGAAGTAGTCAAAGTCAAATATTGTAACCGAACCTCTCCGATAGTGTTATGAATATCATATATCAACACTATTAGAAATCTGTCTCGAGAGATAGACCTGTAGACACACATCATCTACTCTCTGCTCCTACCGGGGGTTACAGGACTGAAAAAATAGGGAGTGATATAAATCTTTAACAGAACGATTTCTGTACATAAAATATATTTTTTTTAATGTACTACGCTAAACGGTAAAACTACTGATCTGATTTGAGTGTGTTATGAGATGAAATTCATAGACTTCTTATGATCGCCAAAAAATTAAGCAATGTTCATTGCTTTCGGTTTAGTATTTTGAGTTGCTTGCCCAAATTGTATTATAAATAAATTTAATGAAAGATCTCGGGCTGAAGTATATAGGTAGGTAATTTTTTTTTAACCGTGAAAACGCGAATGCGTGCGTGCTCTGAATACCTTGCGAATACAAGCTCAATATTTTAAGTGTTCTAAAATCTCTGTACCGAGAATTTTTTATTTATGTGACCTTTGACGGAGATAAAAACGCGACATAAAGCTTTTTAGAATTCCATAAAAGTTGGTGTTCCTGTTCATGACATTTCGATTCTTGAAAATAGAGTAATACATAACTACAACAGAAATTTATTTAATTACATTTCTGTCTCAAAATGGTTGTGATAAATCACCACGCAATGGTGTTTATGGTTTGGTTATTTTTTTTTCGTGGCCACACAGGAGCACTTCGGTACTGAAAAACAATCATTTATTTTATTAGTAGAAATATAGTCGATATTTGCAAACAAAATAACTTTTTTCCACAACTCTATAATTTTCAGCTTTACCGAGTCATAAAAGGCCAAGCCTTTACAAGAATTTTTTGATTTAGTGGCGATCAGCCATGGCCTCACCCATGACTGCATAAAGTGATTAGCCCTTGTCCTGGTTTTTGCAGAGACGCTGAAAATGTGCCCTTCTTTGTTTACTTTTATGCTTCTTTGTGGTATGATTTTAATATTTTTTTCTTACCTAAACTTAAAGTTTAAGGTATTTGTTTTTTTCTTTCCGGTTTCTCCATATTGATCATATCTGAAGCTTGTGATGAAAAATTCCTAAAAATAAAAAAAACTGTTTTCCGAAAATAAAATACTAACTTTGATTTACTTTTAAGAGGTGAAGTTGATAATTTTTTTTTTGCTTGTTGTACCGATGATTTTTTTAATATACCTAAGGTACCTACTATTTCGTGAAAAAAGATGTAAATTGAAACGAATGAGTGCGAGAGTAATGTAAAAACGTTTTCAATTTAAATCTCATATGAAGGGTTCACAGCGTGACTAGCTGGATTTACCCACCAAAATGTCACGCCCGAGGGAAATAAAGTAAATCGGGTTGCGACGGATACAAACCGGTGCGATACGCTCTTAGCTCCGGAGTCTATATTGGATAAACACAGAACCAGAACACACAATGCAAACTTGCTATTGCTAGCAATAAAATTACAGTAACAATAGGCCATTTCAAACCTAAAATTTCGTAGTTTACACAAACTGATTAGAAAAGGAATGCTAGAAGATGCCACAATTTAGTTGGTGCCAAAAATGTATGTATTGGATATTTTCGCACCGTAGGCACCCGTAGGGTCGTTAAGGCCCTTATTTTATGACATAAGTTGATTGATTGATGATTGATTCTAGATTGATTGATTTTAGATAATATTTATAGGGCGAACGGGTGCGATACTACCGCCACTTCGATTTAAAATATGCGAAAATGACGCCCTAGATAATCTTGCTAAGAATTTTTAAGGCTCTTTCCTCTTTAGCTTTCAGGATAATGATCTTAGAAATATTCGTTTTTGAAACTAAATGTGGCCACTTTAAGCAACAAACGATTTTTGGTTTAGAAGATATAATTATTTATCGAAAGTGGCAATAGTATCGCGACGGCGTTTGTTTCTTCAAAGGGACAATAGGTAAGTTCTGTGTTCTGTTCTCTTACAATGAGTAAGTTCTGTGTTTAGAATCACGATTAGAATCCATTATGATAAAAAGAGTTCGTTCAATATATCTTTTTTTATTGTGTGAAGCGCCTTTTATACCGTGTAGTACCTACACATTATTTCGGATCTAAAAGCGTCACGATATCAGCATTTACCTTAGCAAAATAAAAAAGCCAACAATACTTATAAAAGTAAAAAAGAACTTACTTGTATGCTTCTGCAAAAAAAAACTTAAATAATTTTAATAACTTGCAAAAATACGTACTTATAAATATTATTGTCTTTTTAATGATTTAAAATCTATTTTGCGGGTCTGTGCGTCTGGGCTTTTACGGTAGGTAAGTATTTAAAAATACACGTTGTGTATTATGTATATTATATATAAAAAAACGTGCTGAGTATTAATTAGGATAACATACATAAAATCAGTAACAATAAGGCATCACGGAAACCTTCATAACACAAACGTGTTTTTGTAATCTTCTTTCTCACCAAATTAAACCTTTTTTCACGGATGAAAGAAAAGTCTAGCTAGACGTTTAGAAGTAAATAAATTACCTTTTTACACGCATCCATCATTTGGAGCCTTGGATTTTAGGTCCAAGTCCAGGCATTAATCTCCGAAAAAAAAACACTTAGGTCCTAGGTGTCTTGTTTTTCGCTTAAAATATTTAGGACTTTTTGATGTAGGTATTAGTATTTGCACCGTTTTCTAAAAGTAAATACATGATATCGATTAGTTATTAGGACTACCTATTGCAATTTACCTTCCTCAAAAACACAAATACCTACTTACATTTAGAATTATTAAAGCGCATAGAACTAATAAAATATCGTAACTCTTGATACTGACTGACAGAAAACGAATAGTTCAAAAAAGTATACACACTTTAGGGGATATAGTAAGATTCCCGGACGGACATTTCACGAATTCCCCATTCAACGTTAAAAAGTATTCCAAAATGTTTAACTTACAATTTGGGGTCAAATTAAGTTTTTAAAAATATAACTTATAAAAACTTCTTACTTTTGTAAATAGTTGCCTAATTACGTATTTTGTTTAAGGGCATATGACGCACATTACTATTACATAAAATAGTCACGTGAATAAAGAAAATACATAAAATAGAATGTATAAGAACAATTTATCTTGTATTACAAAATAAGCAAAGTTAATTATATATAACATAATGTAAATTAATACATATTTAATACTAAACACAAATATTGTAAAGCTACTCAGCTCAGTAGAACAAAGGTTTAACAAAAAAACTATTCTTTGTAGCACTAAAATATGTGGTAGTATGGCTTCTAAATAGCAACGAGGTAAAATAATGATAAAAGCAACAAAATTATAAATGAAAATATTTGATATTATCTAATAACTTTTAAAGTCGGTACTTAACGATCAGAAAAAGAGTCTCCTAAGTCTAAAGATGAAACGTCTATTCCTATAAATAATAATTATTTTTATTTTTAGGAACTTTGTAGTGTACCAAATTTAGAAAACAAAATATATCCTATCGAACAGAATTCGCGCATACAGGAGCTAAGGTTTCACCGATCGCCAATAGTTATTTTTAAATAATTAAAAGTATGTTCTACATAATTTTTTTGCTGTGGGTTTTAAGATCTGCAAAATATAACGGTATGTTTTTTTTCTAGATACCAAAATCATCGGCGTTTGATTTAAGATTAGACGTCGTTAGTCATCATTCCAAAGACACGGCAGAAAACACCGAGATGTATACGCCGACGGAAAGATAAAAAGTACAGAAAGGAGAAGAGTACAGGCACTATGTTCTCTCTAGCCGAAAGCTGCGGTTGTGTCAGTTTTCGTGGGGGAAGAAGAAACCGTTCTATTGGCGATGACTCATCTTCATGCAGAAGTTCAGAAATTGAGCAGGAGGTGCCGAAGAAACTCGGAAAAAAACTGTTGAACGGAGAGTGTACCATGCGGGCGCTCGCTCCTTTACTTCGCTTCTGGAGAAGAGATGACGTCAGTATGACGAAGGCTGAGAGAAGTAAGTAACTATGTTCTTTGACATATCGACGCATGTATATTTCTGGGCGTAAATTACTATACGGAATAATGGTTTTATACCCAGAATTCGTTTTAAAGGTTCTAAAAAACTAAATTTATGGCATAAAAAAAAAATTTACTCTCACACTCACTATATAGTTCACATTAACGCAATTTATGTAATGTCTGTTCCCAACTAAAACAAACAGAGCAAAGGAGGGAGGCTTACGAATAGTGAACGGCTGATCTACGTTAAACTTTAATTATCTGGTACCTACTATACTGAAGGATATTGAATAATTTACCTAGTGTTTATTCTACAGATTAGTTTTGAGCTTTCGAACTTAATAACCTTGAAGAGATCATAAATGTGACCAACAAAGGTTTACAGGTCATTTTACAGCAGCCCCCGCAGCACGACGGACTATTTGTCGAATCTAACTGTCACTTTTAATCGCTTTTGACATTTAAATGCGGGAAAATGTATGGAGACGATCGACAAAAGTGACAGATAGATACGACAAAGTCGACAAATTTTCGTCATGTTACCACTGCTGGTCTATGTAAATAGGGAACCTAGAATTATACGCTCGTATGAATGTTTGTTTACTAGACGAGAGGTACGGATATTTGAAAAGGAAATTGAGCTTAATCAGAATTAAACTTAACACAAACATCTGCGGAATTTCTCACCTATATTATTTGTCTGTTGTCTAGTCTCGGAACACTTGACTGAAGCTAGTATAATTTCATCATAATTACTTTAATTAAGTTCACAGGGCCTGTAAATAAATAGAAAATATTGAATACAGCCGAAGTCCCGGCCAAAGTTTTTCTTTTGTTATTATTTATTAATTTGATAACAAAAAGAGTTATTTTCAAAGAAAGAGTTTTAGCCCCATAACCTACGAACAATTGTTGTTCGTAGCCTATAACACACCTTTTCAGTTTTTGCTTAAATGGAATTTTCACAACGTACGCGACATAAATCTGCATACGACTCTCGCAAATTGCTTTAGTGTTTTTATTTGTTTGCGACAGAGCTTTTGTGATGTGCGAACTCAAAACAAAGCAGTGTTGGATTTCTAAAAGGCTTTCAATGTTGTTAGGGAAAATATTCTTATAAAAATTCAGAATTTTTGCAAAAATGGTGTTCTTTTCTGCAATATTAGGCTAATAAAGGTAAAAAAAAAAGTTTAATGACGTTACCTGCTACTAAATAAATGTGCATTAAATTATACGACCCAACCCAACACGTCAAGTAGACCTTGGTACCGAGCCTTGTGTACCCGAGAAATGTGGCTTAAGTTTACGACGACATCATTCAAAGTAGAGTCTTAACTTACGTTGACACTTGACAGTGCAGGTTTTTAATTAATCCTATTTTCCGGTTAAGGTAACAAGGCTTGTTTTAATCATTACCTTATATGGCACTATGAGTAAATAGAAGATTTTAGTTATAAAAACAAAACCATCATGTTAAGGCAGTAATGTTTTTGCCACCACAACCCTCGTCACGATTCTCTCGTCACGATCAGTATACAGCTTTCATTTGCCAGCCATACCCATGTAATGTTGATTCATTAAATGCAATTCCAGATGCCCCGCGCCCCGCAGAGCCCTCATTTACTCAGCTAATGGTTTACTGCACGCGTGCTTCCGAGAAACTCGTATGATAGAGCATTATTAGATTGATCAGGATAAAAAACAAACAGTGTTCCACAAAACTAAACGAAACTAAAAAATTAAAAGAAAGTAACCTGAACAGTCCGCACTTCACCCGCGTTATTGAAAGGGGCCCCGAACCTGTTTTTCAAAGGAGAGACCGTTTCTCGCGGTGTATGTGTTGATGATGAAGATGATCTAACAAAATTGTAAGATTAGACCCCTTTAAATTGGTAATAGGTTTATACATTTAAATGTCGCAATCAAATTGATGTCAATTCAGCAAATTTCTGATAACATAATTCATAGCCCCGTGAGTTATATTTCTTGGTAAAGTCCGCGGACGTTAACGACCCGGAACATCTGAAACTGAATAATTTTTGCCTTATCTAATCAAGTTCTGAGTAGGTTACGTGAACTGAATATATTCTTTAATACCGGTAGAGTTCAATCTTATTCTGACTGAATATAATTTCCTTTTGAACTTTTACTCATTTATCACTGAGTACCCTGGTAATTCCGTATAATAGTTATAATACAATACAATTTTCAAGCCTCTTTTACTAAGTTGTTTATTTGCCAAACGTTTCTGCTTTATTAATGCAACTGCAGTTGGCCCGCGCAAGGCGGAGTATATAAAGTGTACTCTTTTTGTGGGCCCCCTCGACGACCCACAATCCTAGGCGGTGTGCTGGTTAAATGACTGAAGAGGGTGGAGGCTTGAAGGAAACTCAGGAGCTTTCTTTTTCTTTTTTCTTTATTGGAGGCCCGGTGGTCGGCAGGAAGCCCAGACCCCAAAAATGGCCTTAATTATATTACAAACTTACTATGTACATGAACTTAGCCTAGAGCGCGTGTGAGACCTAGCAGGCCAATCGCGGGCGTTTCCTCCCTCACCCCTTCACCCGTAGGTGACGAAGGCGGGGGTGAGGGGAGGCCTGCGAGATCCCACTTACACACAACTACCCTCTCTAAAACTAATACAAATATAAGCTACCTGCTATTCCCTAAAGGTTCATAGCTTATGTACTACTTATTTACTATACTGAATATCAAGTTATTCTCTATTTATTTCTATATGACTAGCGTTTAACTACTTACTAGTTACTATTTAGGCAGTACCTAGCCTACCTAGGTTGTATTTCCTAATAGGTTACCAGAATAATATTACCAACTCCATAATACTTTATTTTACCCAATTTTTACCAAACAGACCTTATTACCTTTTACCGACTCGTTACATACCGCTCATTACATGCATTTACCTCAAAGTTTAAACCAAATTCTATTTACAAACTTATATCTTATTCTATAAAAATGCCCTACAGGGTTCTTTAATATTAAAAATCTTAAACTAATATCTATTTACATAGTCTATATGAGGCCGTTACACTTGTCGCGAACACTTTTACTTATGGTAGTGTGGAAGCTCCCAGTTCTAGTCTCTGCAGCTGGACTTGACTTGGTACAAAATCGGGGCAGGCCCATCAGCATCCTAAAAGCATTAGGTTCCTATTTTTAACCCCGAACGAAAATTCCGAGAGGGGTGTTATAATTTTAACGTGTGTATCTGTCTGTCTGTCTGTCTGTGTATCTGTCTGTGGCATCGTAGAGCCCAAACGGCTGAACCGATTTTCGTGTAGTTTTTTTTGTATCACAGATAATTTCAGGCCGAGTATTCTTAGCCATGTCTGATGAAGATCTGATCAGCCGTTTGAAGAAGATCAGCTCTTGAATAATGGATGAGAGGATCTAACTAGCTTCCTTATGTCCGAACGATTTGAAATTTGGTACCATGTTACATTTATGATATAGAAAGTATTTGGTAAGGTAACCATGACCTGATATGCCGTTTGAAGATGATCAGCTCTTGAATAATGGATGAGAGGATCTAACTAGCTTCCTTATGTCCGATCGATTTAAAATTTGGTACCATGTTACATCTATGATATAGAAAGTATATGGTAAGGTAACCATTACCTGATCAGCCGTTTGAAGATGATCAGCTCTTGAATAATGGATGAGAGGATCTAACTAGCTTCCTTAGGTCCGATCGAGTTGAAATTCGGTACCATGTTACATCTATAATATTGAAAGTATATGTTAAGGTAACCATGACCTGATCTGCCGTTTGAAGATGATCAGCTCTTGAATAATGGATGATAGCATCTAACTAGCTTCTTTATGTCCGATCGAGTTGAAATTTGGTACCATGTTACATCTATGATATTGTAAGTATATGTTAAGGTAACCATGACCTGATCTGCCGTTTGAAGATGATCAGCTCTTGAATAATGGATGAGAGGATCTAACCACCTTCCATTTGTCCTATCGATTTAAAATTTGGTACTGTGTTACTTCAATAATATTGTAAGTATATGTTAAGGTAACCATGACCTGATCTGCCGTTTGAAGATGATCAGCTCTGAAATAGTGGATGAGGGGATCTAACCACCTTCAATATGTCCTATCGATTTGAAATTTGGTACCGTGTTTCTTTAATGATATTAATTAAAAGTATATAAGTCGGGAAACTACGCAACGTCTTCTCGTCCAATATTCCTCAGTGCCTGAAGACGAAGGTATTTAACCAATGTGTGCTGCCAGTGATGACATACGGTTCTGAAACGTGGTGCTTCACTATAGGGCTTATGAACAGGCTCCGAGTAGCTCAACGAGCCATGGAGCTGGCTATGCTCGGGATTTCTCTGCGGGATCGAATCAGAAATGAGGACATACGCAGAGAAACCAGGGTCACCGACATAGCCAAGCGGATAAGCTCGTTGAAGTGGCAATGGGCAGGTCATATAGCCCGCAGAACAGATGGCCGCTGGGGCCGAAAAGTTCTCGAGTGGAGACCACGGATCGGCAAGCGCAGCGTAGGACGTCCACCGACCAGATGGACGGATGATCTGCGCAAGGCTGCGGGTCCACGCTGGATGCAGGCCACCTGCGATCGGTACAGATGGAGAGCCTTGAGGGAGGCCTATGTCCAGCAGTGGACGTCTTACGGCTGATGATGATGATATAAGTATGTAAGGTAACCATGACCTGATCTGCCGTTTGAAGATGATAAGCTCTAGTTCTAGTTAAGTTGATAAGGGGTCTGACTGGGTCGGGGGTTTTTAATTTTTTTTATTTGAGTTATAAATATGTAGGGCGATCATTGCCCGTTAGTACAACAGATCCAGATACTGTTAGTGCAGCAGGAAAAGCTAAATAACTAAGAGACATTTTAATTTCCAGCTATGAAGGCAGCGATCCTGATCCAGCAGTGGTACCGGCGGTACCTGGCGCGCATGGAGGTGCGCCGCCGCTACACCTGGACTATATTTCAGAGCATCGAATATGCAGGCGAACAGGACCAGGTTAAGGTATGTAAGTCTTCGCGCTATATCGAGTCAGATATTACTAATCAACTTTTTTACGGTACGATTTCATGTAGCATTAGAACAAATGTATTTAACATTCATATAACATAAACACAACATGTGTTTTTTTGTTTTGTTAAGTTTTATTCTACTGCATTACATAGTAAGATAGTAAGTAACCATTTATAACATTTAATAGCTATAAGTGCGTTTTGTTATAAGGTACCTAATTATAATCCTTTTTGTAAATGAAAAAAAAAAAAAAAAAAACTATTGTAGTGTTTTTACAAAATTCTCAGTTCTTTAGGTAAAGATCACATACTTATACCCCTTAACGAATTGTGAATAGGTATCGATTTTGTGCAAAAACATGACATCGGAAGCAAAAACAACGATAAATTAACTCTATGATTGATACGACGATGAATTTATAAATAGGTTCAAGATTTTAACTATATGTATACACTAGAGGCTGCCCCGCGGTTTTTCCCGCGCAGATTTCTCATAAACATAAAAATCCCGTTTTTTCCCGTTCCCGAGGGAATTTCGGGAAATCCCTTCTTAGTGCTCACCTACACTCCCTAAAGAACCCACGTGCAAAATTTGAGCCCGCTACGCCCAGTAGTTTCGGCTCTGCGTTGTCTGTCAGTCAGTCAGTCAGTCAGTAACGGAAGAGTTTTATATATATTGATTTAGTTAAAATCTTGAACCTATTTATAAATTCATCGTCGTATCAATATCATAGCCTGTTTAGAAATTCCTTAGGTAAAATGATGATAATTAAAAAGAAAACCTTGTCTTAAAATAATATACCAAATCAACAATAATGAAGTTTTAACTTTGGAAATCTTTTGATCTTACAAAACGTTTCATTGTTAATCCAAGAAGAATTGCTGCAGTTTATGAAAAACTCAGTGATTGTAATTGACTGCTCCGTAGCTCAGTTGGCAGCGATGTGGACTGAGTAAGCGTGAGCACCCGGGTTCGATTCCTGGGCGGGGCGAATATTGATATGATGAATATCGATGTTTGTTTCCGGTCTGGGTGTGATGTTCGTCTCTGTGTGTGTTTCGGGCGCCCTAGATGAAGGTTCATCCTAGTTAGGGGCTCTGAGTGTGATGTGTTATTATTATTGTAATTGATTGCAGCTCGCCAAGTTTCCAAATTGTGATTACGCCATTGTTGGCAAACTCATTTTGTGGCCCTAGCAACTTCGGCGGGTCTTTGCGGAAACAAGGCGGAAAGAGGCTTTTGGACAAGCTGCTGCTAACAAAAAAAGTTTCCTCGTTTTAAAAGTAATATACTTAGATGTGAGGAAAAAAATAAATTCAGTTTTTATATTAATAATTAAATTATGGAGGATTTGTAAAACAACAATAGATACCTAAAGTTGTATTAACTTTCTCGTAAAAGGCGTATAATAGTGCTAATCTACTAATAAGAAAATCCAAATGTTAAAAAATGTTATGTTGACTGATTGAATTAAAGTGTCTATCTATCTACATATATAAGATTAAATTTTCCAGCGATAAGTTTATTTCTGTAGCTTAGCACTTTTGTTGCACTTTTATGCATAACACAATTTGTATTTCATTGCTCGCGCCGCGCGAACCTAGGAGCAATTTAGTTTTATGTAACACAATTAAAAAATTACACACAACGGAAATTTATGTTACGACTTCAAATTGTACTTGAATAGCAAAAGTGCAATATTGGTTTCGATGTATGTTAAAAAAAAAAAAAAGTATAATATATAGAGTAAATTCAAATTGTACTATTTAACTTTACAAAATGTTAACAAAAGTAGTAGCCGACCAATTATTTTATTCAGTAGACAGTTTAATTAAATCAGTAAGATATTGTTTTAGAATCTGGATACAAATAAAACTAAGTAAACCATTGAATGCTAGGAGAATGCATTTTGGATAAGGAACTTTCGCAGCGCTAACAATTCCCAATCCGTAAAGTCTAACCAACTAAATAGATTGTTAGCAGACAGACTGCCCGGCAAGCAAAATCCACATGAGGGATTCGCAAACATTTAGGGATTCATCTCACGTTGCGATCTCTATTTCGCGAGCGCCCGATTGCTCGCTCGTTCATATAATTTGCTACTGTCAGCAAGCCCGAAATTATTCGAACAAGTAATAATAATAATAAGTATAATTGGACGCATAAACCTATTACCTACGTTTTAAAGGTTTAATGTAAACGCTGACCTTTATCAGAGTTTGTTCGGCGGCTTCGCCCGTACAAAACCATTTTCTGAGTAGTAGAAGGCTCTACTTTAGTCTCAGTCGTTACGTTTGTCTAAAGTCGATAAGGCCAGTTCCGGTATCCGGGAAGAGGATGCTATTAAGTTGATTTTCCACTGTGACTCGAAAATAAAATACTTATAAAAATAAACAACGTGATATTAGAACACGGATGCCATAAATTATTTGCCTTTTATATATAAAATATTAACTGTTAGTAGTGAGTATGTGCTGTCCCACTGGTGAGCAAAAGCCTCGCTCTCTTTTATATAAAAAATATTAACTGTTAGTAGTGAGTATGTGCTGTCCCACTGGTGAGCAAAAGCCTCGCTCTCTTTTATATAAAAAAATATTAACTGTTAGTAGTGAGTATGTGCTGTCCCACTGGTGAGCAAAAGCCTCGCTCTCCTTTTTCTATGCCTCGTTATTTTTTCAAAGATATTATCTTATCCGCTTCATAATACTAATAATTAAAAAAGGTTTATTCTTTTTCCAAATGCTTTTTCATGATTGACTTAGGAAATTTACACGTACTTGTAAAATAAAATAACTGAAACAGCATTTTTTGTATATATTCATAAATATCTACTTTAGAGAAGTTTGAAGGAGCTCCACACTACACCCTCCAATCAACTAACACGCCTGCAAACTTGGCAACTAAGTTCACTGACTAATTGCATTAATCCGTAGCGTACTCAAATGAAATTTTGATTCTTGTAAATCAATACCTAGTAGCCTAAACTCAGTGATACATGAACATTTAAAAAAAATGCTTCGAAGAAACATATTTGTTCCGTACATATAAATATACTATTTATAAGCTCAATTTGTTTGTGTTTATATTCCGCACTCAAATTAAATCTTTCGAGAAGAGACTCTGTTCCTTCAGTTCCTACATAGGCTGATGGTGCGACACAGTCACTATCAGATATATTGCATTCATTTTTTTAATTTTTATCATACAAATAGAGTAACGTCATGAATTTTCTTGCAGCTATACAATTTCTTCAACGCGCTACTAAACCACATGCGCGACACGGCGGGCCGCCCGTCCTCCGAACGGACATCAAGGACCGCTTCCGTTTGTAAGTTACGAGGCCAAGTCTTTTTACAACTGCTGTTATCGCAGTTTGAAATAATGCTGTTTAATTATCCTACATACCTACAATTTCTTTTTATAACAAAATATAATATAAGTTTCTTAAAACATAATTATTATGTGATCTTCATTTGTCTTTTAAAACTAAAAGCGCTATTAAAAAGTAAAAAAAATAATTGTAAAACCGGAGAAATGTTTTAACCTTTCTCCTGTTTTAGAAAAAGCTTGGTGTAATTTCCAACATTAAATAAATGCCAAGTTAGTTAATGTATTGTCTCTAGAAAAGGCACAGTTCTTATTGCTGTTTTTCGTTAGTGTTGATAATTTAAAAGCAGAAAGTTTAGACAGACTGTAAATAATGTTGGTGACGTATACACTACGTTAACTACCTTAAACCCTTCCCTTCACATTACGAGATACAGAAAATGCTACCTTAATTTCCGAGGAATAAGTTGCAAAGGGAATAGGCCGTAATAAATTTAAGCTATCTCTGCGAGATTCCGGTTCGCCCGGTGTAAGCTAGCAATTTATTACATAGTAGGATTTAGAAACACTTAGTTTTCAAATGTGCTTCTGAACGTTAAATAAATTACAATGTTTAGTGAAAAAAGGTATATCGAGTTATCGGCTGTACGAATATCAATAGAAATTTATTGGATACTCGACCCAAGATCCTTGGGCCTAGGGTAATCTACATATTCGCGGTACCCTCACAGACCAACTAGAGACTGGGTACCCTCACATTTTTGCGAACTAATAACGCGGGAAAGCTTTTCTCTATCCTCAAATTTATACTGATTCCATCGAGTTGTATAGGTATATTTTCACACTGCCTTATGATTACTACTGAATTTGTTATAAAAATGCAGTGCGCGAAGTCGTGTCCACACTAATGACTTATTAAATTATTATATAACTATTGAATTAATGTCTTACAGCTAAAAACAGCGATGCAGTTTTAGTTTTACAAATGAAATAATGTGAGCGTTCATGGTTGCATTTCTTTCCTTCAACGATGTAGCTTCAGTCATTTTAACTGCTGACAGTCACGCGACAAGCACTTTGTTGTCCGACGCAGTTCACAAATCGTGAAATGTATTATTCAACCGTCTGCAATGACCTTTCTTACTCAGTTATGCAAATAAAACTAGGTCTCGGTTCGGGCTAATACTAGAACTGTGTCACATGTAACGAATTTTAATGCTAGCTCCACTACATAACACTCTGTTAAACCCGCGGGCCAATGCGAAACGATGTTGCTCTTCCTAAAATAGCCAAATTAATTAAATGTGAGAAAATTTGCGTGGTTTGTTGGAACCATGGTTGAATGGGAGATGATAACAAATGGAACAAGAAAAGCGGTTCGCTGGTTCATGAAAGTTATTTTTCTTGTTCACTAAATACGCATGAACGCGAAACAATAAGTATTTTGGCATTCAACTTAACTGATACAGCGGAAAATTATTTGTTAGAACATTTTTTTTATGAAATATTTTTTTTTTTAGTAGAGCAAGTATTTTCCGAGGAATCTGACGAGGGTGGTGGTGCGGATGAAACGGCGCTCCCAAAATCAAGTAAAGGACCTGAAATCGAGTTTCCGTTACAAAGAAAAGATATCGATCTTCTTATAGAAGCCTTCAGAAAGAAAAAGGTAAGGAATTTCAGTCCAAAATGTTCATAGTGTATCGGTGTAGTAAAACTAACTATCAAAGGTCGATCGAAACAAAATATCCTACACATTGTCGGAGATCACGAAGCGTCTGTTTTGATTAAAGTCTGTTACGTTTGGCTGGTCTAGACCAAATTCCTTTTTCGTAAATATATTTGTCTCTGGGAATGTAGGGAGTTTTAGGGACAAGTAGCTTTAGGAAGGTGACCCAGAAAATACTGATAGGCTATTTCTCCCGATCCCTAGATTAGATAAGGGATAACAAAGGTTCAGTTGCTACTTGATCATAATTGCAAATGTTTTGTATCAGATTTTTTTCTCATTATTCGTTTTAGTATAGCAAAAAATGCCAGTATAAAAGACTATTGTGATACAACAAATGCTAGAATTGACAATTATAACAAATGATAGTTTATAACTAAATTGCAGACTTTCTTTCAGCACCGACTGCACCCGAAGCTTGTCGCGCAAATACTTAAGGAAGCCACAGCGGTCCTGCGACGCCTGCCCAACATCCACGTCGCCACCACCTCCATCTCCAGCCAGATCACCGTCTGCGGAGACCTTCACGGGAAGCTGGATGACCTACTCGTCATATTCCACAAGGTCATTTTATAATAATGAACAGTTTTTTTATATAAACGTACATGAATAGTTCTGGATGCTTACGTAGAAGTTCTTCTTCTTTCAATTCTGTTACGTCAGATCAGGGAGAGTTGGGTTCGAACTACCAACTTATATTTTTCCACCTACTTCGGTGCTTGAAGCTTCATGTTATACCAGTTTGGGCATCGACTTCTTGTACCACAGTGCATATTTGTTTCGGGCGACCCCTTTTACATCATCATTAGTGTTCTAGCTGGCGTCCTTAAGTAAGAGGATTTTTTAAATAAAGAAACTTCGACTCTAAATGACTGTAGTGTACAAGTAACGGTTCAGTCAGGTAAAATAATACAGACCAAAATTATAAATTTGCGGTCGTAAATTCATAAACAACCTAACCTGTGTAGGTACTTACGTTTATATTAAAATTTACTGCATTATGTAGTTTAATAGTGACATACATTACTACTTGGCTCATTGATATCAGACTATCGTAAGTGCGTTTTTTAAATACTGACTGTACTTTGCTTTACTTATTTTTTGTAAAGTATTATTTTATTAAACTTTTCTTAAATAAATAATTATTATTTTACTTTATGAACTAATATTTGAGTTAAAGGAGGCGATGTCGGACGTATCAACTTTGTATAAAAAAAATCCGGACAAGCAGTCAATATGTTACAGCTAATGCTAGGTGCGTGGATTATCTTGATATTAGCCGGTTATTCTTTAGTTTATTTCTGTTAGTTTCAGCTGTTTTTAAGCACGGAATGTTAAAAAAGGCTTAGCCAGCAGCCTGGTTAACAATATACTAGGAAAAAAAAAGTTGATTTTATATTATTGAAAAAAAAACCGTATTAAAGTTTTATAATGCAATATCATTTGAAAAACTTTTCATTTAAATTAAAATTGTTAACTTTAATGAAGACAGTATTAGAATTTATAGTCAAATCTTTTAATATTATACCTATAGTGATTAAATATTTTCAGTTTATTTTTCTCATGACATAAAAGGCACATACGCGTGCCTTCTTCTGTTCACTGCACATTAATCGCATTATTTTTTATGTAACAAACAATATATAAAATATTATGATTATCCTTACACCTAATACTAGCTGCAACATACACTCATAAAAACGTTTTCGTATGAACTGTTAAAGAATATCATTTTGCTTAAAAGGAATACTCTTTGAATATTTGTTATAACAGAAAATTTCTTTGAATTTGCCTACAGCCCTACTTTCGTATTCAGTTGAACACAGCACAAAGGAGGTTGTCGCCGAACAAAGGAGAGCACAAAAAACATTGGTATTCATCCCCCGATTGAAGTTTACAGATCGCATTTACTCCTTCACCTTTGTATTCTGTTGACCAGGGTTAGTAGCAAAAATTTCAACGCACCAAGGTACCTTTTGAAGCAATTCTCTTGCAGCTGCAGCTGTAGGTACAAAGGAAAACAATAGGGCAACCTATAAAGATAGTTGTGTGAAGAAAAATCAATATATATAAAACTCTTTCGTTACTGACTGACTGACTGACTGACTGACTGACTGACTGACTGACTGACAGACAACGCAGAGCCTAAACTACTGGGCGAAGAAAGCTGAAAATTGGCACGTGGGTTCCTTGGGGAGTGTAGGTGAGCACTAAGAAGGGATTTCCCGAAATTCCCACGGGAACGGGAAAAAACGGGAATTTTGTGTTTATGAGAAATCTGCGCGGGAAAAACCGCGGGGCAGCCTCTAGTAAATAAATAAAATATTAACACCTACCAATCTCAGAACCCCCAACATAAAATAATACCTACTATTTTAATTTGGTATATAAACCAGAATACTAGATTCAAAAATCATCATGACAACCGCAAGGCGTCCACTGTTGGTCATAGCTCTTCCCACAGACCACCATAAGGGCAAACATTGTAAGGGAAAACACGTGTAATAAAAAATCAACATAAGACAATAAGATTTTATAACAAGTATTAAGAGTAAGTTATATCGTAGGCTTCGATCGTAGGTGATATTAGATAAACTCTCAGAAGAATGCTAATTTTCATTACCTGACGCAATAATTAACAATGAAACATTCTTTGAGCTGCCACCCCCAGTTTTTTCCACTTATTCAAAGGGCAAATCAACTTTTATATTGTAAGAAATGATCAACAGGAGAGAAACCATAAAAAAGTAGAACGACAACGAAGTAGAAAAGCCTTATTAAATCAGTCTTGTAATTTTCTTTTCATGTAGAAGTACATTGTACAATCAAGCACGTTTTACTCAAAGGTACAAACTTACGGAAAAAGCGTCTGAAAAATTTATTTAATTGCGTAAACACAAATGTTTGTAACGAGAGTTGGTAAATATTAAAACTGTGTTATTTAGTGGTTTGTCGTACGGAAACCCACTCGATCATGACATGCCAGCTCATTATATCGAGCACCCACTTCTGGTATGGCTTCTTTCTATAACAATGCTTAATTGGCGCAGTTTTGACGTCAGAGGGCGTCACTTAGACGAAGGATTATTTTAGGTAGGCATTGGCTTAGTAAACAGTTAGAAATGGAACATTTAAAATATAGGTGAAGTGTGAATATTTTGCTATGCTCGTTCCATCGATATAATATCGATGGCTCGTCCTGATCATTCTCGCCGTTTTTGGATTAAAGCCGTGAAAGCAGGAAGGTATTGACAAAATACACAGTTTGACAAAATATCCTATTGTACAATGTAATGTTTCTAATAAGAATAGCTAAGTGGTGTTAAATGAGCAATGTCATGTAGTCCCACACCCCTGCAATAGTCGCGGCGGGGAGCGGCGCACGCGTCATCCAATTTGCCGGCGCTCGGCCGCCGCTGGCTGGACTGACCAGCGCCGCCCGCCGGACGTGATCGTTAATTTGCAGACATTGTTTTCCTGTTACACTATTTACGGGTAGCGAAGCAAATATTTGTAGATTGTTGAGATATTCTTTGTGACTCGTGGTTTTGCTGTTGCTTTCTGTCACGTCACTGTTTGTTAGGGTTGGCGTTTTCGAAAACTTTAAGAATTTAAGGTAGTTTAGGTAATAGTGAAACAGTTTCTCTTTTACAATCTGAAACTTACTAAAAATAATTGAAAGTCTTAATGTTTTACGAAGATATTTCATATACTCACCTAATCGATAATTTTTCTCTAGGTAGATATCCTGAAAAAACCTAAATCGTAGATACTAACACAAGTTTTGCTTTTAAAAATCACTTGGCTGTGTAATTCTGCGTTTGAATTTTTTTCAGTTCGCGTAACATAATTTTTCATAACACAGGGTATTTTTCATTTGCTCTGCTCCTACATGACTCCAGTATAGATAATCGTATAATCCACTTAAACCTTTTATTTTAATGGTAGCGTTACATTTTTAAATGGCAAGACAGGCATACAGAGATTAATAAAAGCTAATCAAAAAATATGGTTGGTCCTTAATAATAAAGACTTAAGTCTTTTAGCTTCTATGTATAAAGCTAATAGCAAAAGAAGACTAACGGATGCATTATTTTCAGTCATAGTAATCCGTCTGTAACGTCGGTTTGGTGTTCAATGGTGTTCCTGTCAAGCACACACGGATAAAATAACGCCAACCCAACCACTAATTATTTTCTAAAAAACGAGGTTTGTATGTTTTCCTCTCAGATTAATGAAGACCAAGCGGCGGTTTCCATCTCTCTGGTTTTCCTATTTCAAAAGTCGCAATAGATTCAGACTTAGAGGCCCCTGAAATTCAGAGATTTTGTGTACAAAATTGGTCGGATAAAGTTGTTTGTTTTATGAAACCAATACATATTAAAAAAAAAACGTTTAAAACTAGATTATTTACTAAGATTTAGGTATTGTGAAAAACGTTTTTCCTTGTAACCCAAATTTAAAAAAATTAGCTATCTCTCTATCGCTCGGTTGCGGTTCAAGGGCATGAGTTTTTCTAAATATTCTTTTGTTGCTATACAGTCCTCTTAAAAATTAATGATGCATTACACTCACACACGGCTTCGTAAAAAAGATAAGTTACGTAATGTTGAGTAGGGAGGGAGTTATCGATTTGCGAACGACACATTGCGTAAGCGGCCTTGCCCACGGATAAGGGATGTAAGGATTCGCAAAATATGCGTTGCAATGTAAGCATTATCAATTAAATTACTTATTTAAAATCGAAATTATTAAAAAAAAAACATAATTATTCTAGCCTACGTATGTATAATTAACATTTTTGATATTTTCGTCAAATTTAAGGTTTATCCAATCAAGGTCCCTTTAAAATTAATTATAATAGCAGACAGTTATCAACTATGATAGCAAAGAAAATTTATAAACATTACCTATTATCGATGAAAACCCAACATACAATGTTATTTTTAATAGGTGAACGCAACTTTACAGGTAGATCAGGTAATCAGATATCGATGTTACGACGAAATATTTGTCAAAAACTAGTCAATGAACTGTCTATTCATGCCTTCGGGCGTTCCTCTTATAGAGGGTACAGTGACTCAAACCTTTGTGAATATTGTAAATTAGTTACTTTTATGTTTAACTAGTCGACCGGGCGATTCGTATCGCCTAACCTATTACTATTTTATGCTTGGAATTATTATACTTATACATACACCGTCCTCTCGAATCACTCTTTATATTAAAAACTGCATCAAAACTCGTTAAGTTTTAAAGATTTAAGCATACATATGGACAGACTTTATTTTATGCTATGTATTGATGCTTGTTTCATACTTAAGTGGACCATTTTTTTCCCAAGATATATTTTGTTATGTTTTTGTAAGTACATGGCTAAATATATCTTGAGACTATAAACATAAGTATAAATTCTTAATCCTGATACTCCCTGTTCAGTTTAGTTCACTAATTTAAAATAACATCGTATATGGCAGGTAGGTTTATTTTGCGTATTGCATTGTCCAACACAATGAACAACTTGAATTTTGTGGAAACTATGGTTATCAAAGCACTCATGTCGACCGCACTCAGCTATTGATACCTGAAACTGAAATATCTGCATTATGACGAATTCCGCAGCAAAAAATATACATAGATATTTTTATGTTTTTGCAACAAAAGCCTAAGATTCGCTTACTTAAACTGGATATCCTACTTAACATAATGCATCCTCTATAGCAGTTCTAAATCTAAAATCCAACCCAATTCAAAGAGACCACGACCGCTTGCATGCACTAAAGCGTAACATCAAAACCTACCTACATTTTACAGAGATTTGCATTTTATATTATGTTGACATTATTGAACTTGCATTTTTACACAGAATGGGCTGCCTTCGCCTGAAAACCCATACATATTCAACGGCGACTTTGTGGACCGAGGGAAGAAGGGTCTCGAAGTGCTTCTCCTGCTGTTGTCATGCATGCTGGCCTTCCCTGGAGGGGTCTACCTGAACCGCGGCAACCACGAGGACCTTATTATGAATTCTAGGTAAATGCGCCTACTTTTGTTTTGAGTCCGTAAAGCCTTCATACGGCTTGAAGGGAACGAGTTTTTGTTTTTTCGATTTGTTTTAATGTTTTTCCTTATTTTCAAATCTAAACGAGGTAAACTTAGTTTTATGTGTTTCGTTATTCATAAGTAATAATGTACGTCTTACTTACTTCGTGTAAGTAAGATTAATGTGTAAGTAAGTATTATTAAGTTGCTAAATAAGTATTAACATACACAGAGGGAGAAAGAAACCGAATTACTTTATTCTAAGGAAACTTCTAGTAGTCTAGACTTTAGGATACACCGGACTTTCCTTTATCTTTCAACCCAAAAAATACTAAAACTTTGTGTACGTGTCTGAACTTATGTTAAAAACTTTTGGGCTTGGTACCGAAAGCGAAGCATAAGTAGTTTGCAAAGGGTATTGTTTTTTAAAGTATCTTATCTGTTATCTTATTCGTACTTCAATGTTGTCTTTATGGTACAATTCAGCAATTTCAGACTACAAGCAGCAGCTTGCATCTTGTTTTTGAAATTGGTCACGAGCGTTATCTTTTTTTAATTAAATTTAAAGTCACTAACGATAATAGCAAATGTTTTCGGAAGTAACACTAATGCGCCAGAGATGGTTGCCCTTAAATTCCCTTAAATTCAATTTAGAACTACTTGAAATGAAAAGCTGTTGCAATTTAGTTCCTCTACAGAAATTCCCTTCGAAACTGCTTCAAGTTAAAATGAACACAGGAACTAATTTCCGCTTTCCATTTATTCAGGTACGGATTTATTAAAGAAGTTCAGCAGAAATACAGGGTAAGTGGAGCGAGCAGTCAAGGCAGGCCTTGCGAGTCACTTAAGACATCAAAGAATAAATAGTATTAGGCCTAGTGTCCACCAAAGCGGATATAGGCTGGCTGGAGTCGGGCGGAAGTGGATGCACCGCGAGTAGGAGTTTATAACTCGGTCGAGTTATCCGATACCGATAACACTTCCGGTATAATTTTTTCGCTCTATAACTCCAAAATTAGAGCTATTTCGAAATTAAGAAGTAAATTATAACTTTATTTGGATTCAGTTCTTTTTTGTTAGTTAAAAGAACACATAGTTGTTTAGTTTCAAGGTCATGTCTCATGGTAACTCGAGAGGACAACGAAGTTAGCTGGAGATACATGATAGGTACATCGCTACTGCTATGATGTGGCAATATGAATATTGTCTCCGTTTGTGGAAGTTTTGGTGTATAACGAGCCATAGGGCTCTTCAACTAGTTTCGGAAGGAATAAATCTGATTAGGATCGGCGGCTAATTATAGAGGCAAAACTAAAATGTTACTCAAGCCTGACTCTGACTCTACATAAATCATGTCTTGGTTTACGTATGCTCTTTTTTGGCAATTTCATTTTATATTAGCATTATTTATTTTAGCTCTTTAAAAATATTTTTTATGCTGTCTTATATCAATGCAGGATGTCAGTAATTCATTTAAGTATAGATATATTTTTTAAATTTTATTTATATTTTTTGCTAGATACAGCAAAACGGCTCCAAAACAAATTTATTAGAAATGTTTAATAAAAAATTGTTAATTTTAATATGTACAAAGTAGTTAACCACGATTTTTCAATTAACTCTCTTTACTTTCTGTAACAGGAAAAAGTTAGGTACCCGAATCTGACAGATTCTGTATTACTCTCAAAGCCCATTTTTCTTTATCTTCTAATTTATACTGAGAGTTCCAGACAATATCGATAAAAATCCGCTCAAAGGTTTAATCAGCAGACGGGGTCAATAAACCATACAGTTAATATTTTTTCGAGATTTATCACCATACTATGTAGCTGACACGGCGAAATTCGTACCGTATTGCGTTCTAAATTTTTGAGAATAGTCTATAGCCGAAGTCACCCGGGGATAGTGTAGATTGACTGAAAATTTGCGCTATCGGTGGAAACCTTCAGCACAACTTAATTTATTACTGCTCCGTGGCTCAGTTGGGAGTGATGTGGACTGAGACGACGCTAGTGCACCGCGTTCGATCCCGGCGGGGGCGAGCATTGTTATGATGTATATCAATATCCCGGTCTGGGTGTATTGTTTGTCTCTGTATATGTTTCGCGCCCGCTCGATACAGGTTCTTTCTAGTTCGGGCACAGATTACTAAATAGTTACTACGTGTTCGGTGTTCGGGGTCTGAGTGTGATGTGTACAAAAAAATAGCAAAACAATCTATCTATGTGTAATTATCTATGTGTAGCACAACTCGGAGCGGCTTCTGAAGCTGATAGAGGGCGTGTACCGCTGGCTGCCGCTGGGGACCGTCATCAACAACCGCGTGTTCGTGGTGCACGGCGGCATCTCCGACACCACCGACCTCGACATGATACGGAGCCTGGACAGAGATAAGGTTCACATTTTATAAAGCTATTTTTTTGTGAAGCGATTTTTATTCAAATTAATTTTAATTGCAAAACATGTTATAAACATTAGTAATGGTGGCAATAGAAATATCGCAATCCTAAGGCTGGGCCAATGTCTGCTATTTAAATATATATTTCTCTAAACCGAAATAGACGCTGAAATTGAAATATAATTTGAGTAAAATATTGTCAATATTTTGTTGCATACCTACTTACCCATGAAAGTGGTTCTTGACAGGATGATCGACGGCATAATTCCATTAAATGGAAGTTCTTTTACAATATCAAATATTAATTATTTATTGATTCTAGTATACTATATAACATTTCCTGTAATATTTAATCTGTAGATTACATACTATGGCCAAAATAAATTGCATGTCAAGCTACGGTCAATGCAGGGTTCTATAGAAATTGTATGCCGGCCGGCACTTACACTTATGTACGGACGGACTACGTATATACACTGACAGAAAAGACATAGTAAAACAATAATGATTTCTGTGTTTAGTACGGAACCCTAAAAATGGGATTACGTTGAGAACTAAATCTGTGAGTATTTCAAATAAATCTTACCCGTTCCCTTCGAATTTCCGTTGGTACAGAAGTTTAATGAACCGTGATGCTTTCTAATCGGGGCACCTGTCTGCCCCAGTGGGCAGATTTTGTTCGGCAAAGGTTGCCGGTGACATATTGATATTGCCTATAAAGAGACGGGGATTAGCTGACATTACATGTTAGGAGTAAATAAATACCTATGAAAACGCTTTGAACTCCATCATTTTGCGCGACGAGCCTTGCTTGATCAGACAATACCGAGGTTCGTTGCTCGACGTCGACACGTAGGCTATTAGGCGTTTTCTATGTTCTAAATATAAAACGAAAGCTTTTCTAAGTCCGATTGAGATAAACTATAATATAGGTACTTATATACCTATAATATAGGAAGATACCTTCACGTCGTTATCCTATTTCTTTGGCACCTTTAATTCGGCAGACTAAGATTTATCGTAGGTCGTTAATAAAAAAGAAAGAGCAGTAAGATTTTTTCTGGGTTAAGATAGGTGGTGCTGTGGCATCTATCTACTGGATGTTTTTTAAAAGGCGGTAATAAATTCTGCTCACCATACTCAAAAATTGTCGCAAATCAACATGGGTCTAAATTTTTGCATTGCTTTGGATTAGATATTACGAAAGAACTCCAGTAGATATTAAGCAAAAGTTACTTATTTCATTTGGATTGAGTTTATTTGTTACAAAGTAATCAGGAAAGTTAGCAGATTGATCATCATTTCTTCAGCGTCTTCTTTTAATCATTCGAATTCTTTTATTCGAACACATAAATCACGTTGACCTTATTCTCGCGAGACAGTTGAGATTTTAGAAGCTCGGGTCAGTGCCAACACGGAACGTTTATAAACCTATCAATTGTCTTCGACCCATTATCTCTATGCACACACGTTCGCGAGATACATTACCAGAACGTCTCGCATCATCATTATCGTGGAACTGATCGCTTCTTTCGCAACAGACTCATTCAAGAAAATAATGTGGTCTTCAAATAAAAAGTATAGATTTTTTTAAATGTTATATAATAATAGTAGGTACCTAATATTTAATATCATTTCCAGTACGTTTCTCTCCTGCGACCTCCGGTGACTGAAAGCACCGCGCCCGGCGCTGAAGTAATCGACAAGGTTGAATGGAAGCAGGTAAGTGATATGACTCCATACATCAAGATCGCACATATTAAAATTTTAAGGAAAAACTTTGCGATGCGTAAAAGAGGTAAATTTCTTCATATTTGATCGAGCACTCAATTTCAACTTTAGTGTTACTTTATTACTGTTTCAGTTGCGTTATTTACTGAATTGAGTTTTTTTATTATAATAATAAGATCATTCTTGCAATCAAAATAATAATATAATTTATTTTTGTCCCTTTTAGCTTGGTTTACGGAACGTTAATAATTTTTTGTGACGCATATCATCGTCCCAAATTCCGTCTGACGCGATGACTATTTTCAGCTTCAATATTCCAAAGTGAATAAAATGGTAGAGCCGCATTGTGTCCATGTGCTTTTCACAATAAATCTATCGCTGTTCCACATCTAAAAAACCTATGTTCTGCTCGGAAAGGCTCGGTGTTGAAAATATTCTAGTTCTATGCATTCACTTTATGAAAAACTCAATAGAATTTTTATCTATCTATATAATAAAGAGATTTAAAGTATTTTATTTTGAACAACAGGCAGCAACTCACGAAAAACGCATCACTTCATTGAACTTTTTGTTTATTTTCCTTTTTCCTTTTTATCTTACATCTCTTTTAATAGAAAATAAAATTTATGCAGGTCGTAAAAATAAAACCCACGCTTTCAAGTGACCTTTAATCATAGTGGGCGCTGTAGAACAATACATTTAGTGATGCCATTTTCATACCCTTGTTTTTTTTATAAATGCGTACAATTTACGCCAAATATTTTGAAAATGTGACGGTAGCGAGGACGTCGCAATGAAAAACTTAATGCAACTGCGTGAATTTTTCCATCTTCATAGCGATAGTTCAAAATTATTAGTTTCTACACTTTCGTAAAAATAATAATTTTTAGATTTCTTGATGGGTTTCTACACATTACTAAGCTAATAAAATTACTTCTCTCACACACAGACCTCTACATTAGAGATAGAGACTGTATAATGTAACGAGCTGATGTTACCATGGAATTTTTTTTTACACATATACACAATCATAAAATTTTTGAAAACTTTGAAAATAAGCAATTCCTAACTCTAAACTAAAAAGCCAATTCTTCTCAAAAAAATACCTATTTTTAAATTTGAACCTATCATTTGGGGCAAAGGGATATAATTGTAGTTATGTGTAAACTACTGCACAGAATATACAATTGATTTTCCAGTTTTACTGCGACTGCGATAGGAGTGCCCAGTGAATACAAGTAATTTATATGCAAAACTACAGCGCAACCCCAATTGAATTAAGAATTCGGTAGATCAACACAATAGAGCCTTGACGAAGACAATGAGAAGCTTCACCGGATTATGCGCGAGTTCTTTGGCTAATTTGAATTTATTTTCAAAATATACTCAGACCGAATTAGCTTTCAGAGTATTTGAAAGAGCGTGTATTAAGTACCTTTTTTCTAATTAAATTGCGTTGCTAATCAAATACTAAACTTTATTTTAAATGACGTATAAAGAAAGCTGTATAGCTTTCGTCAGCTGTTCACATAAAGCTGACCAAAGTTTGTCCGTTATGAATGAAAATTCCTAACGTAAAATTAATTAAACGAGCGCCGCTTAAATGAACTTGGTCAATATCATGCACCCTGAATGGATTACTTACATATATGTTCGCTATCTAAAATATAATATACGGTCTCCCCGGCAGAACATTTGAAAAATATTATGATTTGTTAAGTACAGGACTAAATATTCTCTAATCTGTGGTACAGGTAGGAACCAGAACATGAACTTATGTTACTTACCACTTAAGTTAGTAACCACAACACCAACCCAGAGAATTTTTGCAATGCTTATAACGTTTATAACGATAGGCAAACAAGTGCGTGTTGCTCATTATAGGTTTCCGTAGCGAAGATATGGCGTGATTATTCTATAAATACCTAATTGGTTTCGTATTTTGAGATGACTGTTTAAAATTGTGATGATATACAAAGCAATTCTATTTATTAAAGCAACAACGTAATTAACCGTCAATAAAGAAAGCCGTTAACAGAGTTCCATGCAATCGCTGCGCAGCCTGACGGGTTAATGAAACTAGACCACAAACTGCTCGGGTACTTGTAGAGATATTTAGATTAGATTGATTGATTTTGTTATCAAACATACCTAGTTATTATCTCATTATAAGTTCAAGTAGTAGTTAGTTCTAGGTTCTAAGTTTCGTGACATCGTCACTAAGAAACTTGGGAATTGGCAATTATGTTAAAGTCAATATACATTGACATGCGGGGGTCGAATAGAGTCGCACAGGTTACTTTATTAAAAATATATATATTAGAATAGGGCCTCATTGATGCTCTTAAGCATTATTTAACACATCTTTTCTTAAAAATAGAAACACGATAAGATTAAAATTTCTCTATAGAAAAAAATCCTAAAGTTACCTTGTATTTTGTAATAAATTATATACACGTGGTATATTAACCGCCATGCCATTCTTTATGATTTTTCGCATAGTAAAAGAAGAATCACATTACCATTATCTGTCAAGAATATATCTCGATTTTAGAATAATGTTTTTATTAATAAATCTATAATATATAAGTCCGATAATGCTATGCTCAGTTTCCACGCGCTGGGGTCAAAAGTGCTAACGCTTTCACGTATGAAGCGGCATTTAGGATTTGGTTAGGCCCTCTATTATCCATTATTTGTATGCATGAATATTCTCAACTGATTTTTTATATTACAATATCTAGAAATTATAATTTGTAAGTACATCAGAATTTCCTTTTGCAGAGTACAATGCCAATCGCTTCAAGAAACCATCTTAAATTAATCGTTCCCAAGAGATAAATCCTCGTGACGAAGAAATAGGTTTTATGGTTAGCGTCGATATCATTTGACGAGCGTCCGAGTGTTACACAGGACAGAAATAATCGTATTTTGTTCGTCGCAAGCCTTAGATAACGCAATTTACTGGCCTAGACCAGGATAAAGTGGGTAAGCAGAGCAGTATATAGTACAAGTACTTTGTTGAGAAATAACCCAATATTAACTTCAATCTTAGAGCTGCCAAGGTAGTTCTTCAGTAAACTTATAAACCCAAGCTTAGTAGTAATAATATAATTGCCTTTAACAATAGTCCAAGTTATACTGCTTATTAGGAACAACCCAAGAGCTTGCGATGTGGGTAAGGGTTGACCTAAATGTTACTTGAAACCTCGTAAAGTCTTCCTCTGTTCGTTTTCAATACAAGAAAGTTATGTATAAGCTATAAGGCTTCGTTGAAGTTTAAAAATAAAATAAAAACATCAGCGCTGAAGTTTCACAAGATCTGTAAGATTCACGTTCCGTCTGGACGTAGAACGTTCTAAAGTACACAAGAATAAAACTAGTGGTGCCCGACGTGGGTAAAATTTATGAAAGCAGGTTGGTAAAACCAACATTTAAAAACTCTCCACGTAACAATTAAGTTAAGAAGTTTACCTATGACGAAACTAATTAATGCAATTACAGTCAGTAACTTTGTATTGAATGAATAAAAGGTACTTACTTACCAAAAAATTTAAAAGACGAACCAAGTTTTTGTCTAAGTTATTGTTAGAGAAAATGATTAAACCTACGAGAGTTATTATTTCAAGTACAGTGGCGGACTACTAGGAGGCCGTAACAGATTGTCTATGGTTTCGTCAGCCCTAGACTGTATTACAAAAAAACAAGAGCTATTTTGCAATACAGAAAAACCGGAAGTGTTACGCCGGACGTGTCCGCCACTGTACCTAGGTATACAGTCACTTGGTTGTGTGCCGGCCTTTGCCTGCGAGCCCTGTGGCCGCCCAGCAGCGACCACGACCCGACTATAGGGCAACGGTTGTACTTCTAAGATTTCTGTTAGAAAAAATTAAGTAAAGACTTAAGTAAACGACTAATACCCAATCAGATAGGATACAATTTGAAAAAAAAAAAAGGTTTCTTTTATCGTAAAATCTTTTGTTTTTCGGTATCAGTCGGATTATTGGTAGCCGTTGCAGCATTTAGCTTTTGTGTGTTTTTCGCCGGCTCCCGGCAGGAGCATTGGCTCCTAAACGGCTTTGGGGAGACAAGCTGGCGCAGACAGCAGACTTTATTCATTTGGATCTTGAAAAGGAGCAGATAATAATCGGAGATGCTTACCTAAACCAGCTTCAAGATTGTTATTTTATTTTAAGTATTGAAGCAAACTCTTGTATATTTTGTTTTAAACTTCTTTATGCGTCAAGTCTCTAGCTCCAACTCTAGGTATATAGTTTCCAAGTAACTTTTATATGGGCTTTACGTTTCATTTAAAATAGAGTAAGAAAATATTTATTACGATTCTTTTCCATTTATTGTAATACGATTTATATTAGTATTAAATGAAATATTAACTTCTGTTCTTCAAAGGCACAATACCATTATTAATATACTAAATGTTCATGTACCTAATAGAAAGTTAAAGCTAAAGTAATGCTTTTAGGTCACTAATTACTTAAGACGACTAGTAAACCTTATTAAGCTTCCTTCTTAACAAACTCAGCTAATATATGGGTTTAATCCTCCTCGCTAGACGCATCTTCGACGTGCCCTGATTTATTATTTTAGCTTGTTGATATTTCCTGTGGCTTCTCTTACTTACTCACTATATTTATCAGATTAGAATACCTTTCAACTTAGATTTAACAATTTAGAAAAATCATTCATTAAACTATAGATAGATTTCAATCCTATTATTATATGATAATATTATCCTTTTGATAGACTAAAACCATAAAAATAATAATCGGTTGGATAAAATATTTTATGAAAGATTGGCTTTTATAAGTCTAGCAGTATTTTACCTACCTTTTGTAGTATTTTTTTAACAAATTATTAAAAGCGAAAAACAAAGTGAGGTTATTGGGGACGAATTAACTTTTATTATATATTGCCTACATGGTGGATAGTCTCTTAATTGAAATAACCATAAAAATTTGATGAAAAAAACAGCATTAGAAAACAATTTCTTTTATTAGGGCATGTACTTTGGCAACAATGGTTACCAATTGCTGATTGTCATCGAAATTTCATTGTTATTTTTATTGAGACACTTGTCCCGTTCTACAGAGATTGTAGTCAGTAAGTCTATAGTACTATTTACAAACAAAAGTAGTTCGTTTAAGCGTGGTTAAAGTTGATCACATATTGGCAGGTGTTCGACATCCTATGGTCAGACCCCCAGTGCGGCGGCGGCTGCGTTGCCAACGCCCTCCGCGGCGCCGGGACCTACTTCGGGCCCGACGTCACGGCCAGCTTCCTTCAGAAGAACAAGCTGACTTGCCTCGTGAGGAGCCACGAGTGCAAGCCAGGCGGATACGAGATAGTGCATAATGGAAATGTGAGTGTTAATTATTTAGGATATAACATAATGTACATGAGCCGAATAAAAAAAGTGAACATTTTTTTTAAACTGAATGTTGTAAGTACACGGTACGTGGAGGGTTTCTGGAAAAATTGACAGACAACGTAAAGCCAAACGTTACCCCTAATTAAATAGGGGTTGAAGTGCTACTTTGACATTGCAATGAGTACTTCATGAATTCTTACTTGAACGGGAATAAAAGATTAAAATAATTTAAAAAACTTGCAAATTACATTGTCTAAAATTATAATGGAAATAGAAACATAATTCTATTTCCATTATAATTTTAGACAATGTAATTGTAGTATTTGGAAAAAAAAAATTGCTGAAGGTATAAAATTACCTACTTCTTTCTTATTTTCTTCTTTATGTCTACCAACAAAGCCCCACGCTTTGAAATTTCGTATTGTGTTACTATAAGTAAGCAGTCATTCTTGTTTTCCTTATCCCCTCTGCTCAAATTACTTAATGCTATTTTTATTTGAAACATCAATTTAAAAATAAAAATATTATATTTAATAACTAAACGTGACACGACGATTGTCGTCGTCGTCATCCTAACATGCATAGGTATTGATTAAATTAAAAAAAAAAATATAACTTATGTTTTTGATTTAAACGTGTGCCTATTTACCTGAAGAAGTGAAAACTTGTAATTGGCTTTGTTTAACATAATATTTTTTCTATAAATATTTATGCTGTAAGTTTTCCTAAACAATAAAATTAAATAAAAAATAAAAAAAAAGGTTTTGTAGGTTTAATTTATTAAGCGTTCTATCTTGACTGCCAGTGATGTTTTTTGTTTCAGATTGGGAATTGAATTATAGGGTTATATATATATTATTATAAATAGTGTCTTGTAAAATAAAAAATAAAGGCATAAAATACTTGACAGGTAATAACAATTTTCTCCGCGTCAAATTACTACGAGCTGGGTTCGAACAAGGGCGCCTACCTCAAGTTCTGCGGCAACTCGCTGGAGCGGCAGTTTGTCCAGTACACGGCTGCGGTCTCTAGAACCAGGCGCCTGACCTTCCGCCAGAGGGTCGGGCTGGTCGAGTCTTCGGCTATGAGAGAACTGCATGGCCATGTCATGATGGCGAGAAGAGTCCTGGAGGCCACTTTCCGAAGATGCGATTTGGACCAGAGTGGTATGTGAAACTAGAGATTTATGAACAAAAGTGATCTGATGAATTTCGAAAGAGATACTTATTTTAATTTTATGTTATTTTTAGGTGCATCGTTAATTTAGCTTCTTATGATTAGAAAACGTTAAGTAAATTCATTGTAATTTATTCTTACAAAAACAAAAATCGTCCTTTTTCACTAAAACTGAAAACTGATTAATTTTCTTGGGTTATTTAAATTTTTGAATTAAATAAACACAGAACGGCACAATTGTAAACGTAAAGTAATTGAATACTTATTGGAAGGAGGTACACGTAATTAATAAGACAAAGACAAACTTGATAAAGTTTTCGAATTTGTTTGTTTACAGCGAGTTTAGGTGGTTTTAGTAAACTGGATAAGGCATTCAACTTTTACCCATTCATTTGATAATTAAATTATTTATTCATTGTGAATAAATATTTTCCTTAGCAGATATTTACGTAAATAAATCACTGACTTGGAAAACTGATTTAGGAAAGGAAGGAAGGTAAAAATATTGCTTAGTTATCAAAAAAATATGAAATTCAAATACTCCCTGATTTAGTGTTTTGAGTCTCTTTCAAATCAAATTGTATTTTTATTAGGTACCTACTTAGAGTGCCTGAAAAGCCTAAGTAAAGTGTGCACATAATTACATAAAATAATTTAAAGTATGAACACACGTTTAATAAAATTTATTTAAAATAAAAGTCAAAACTAATTATAATGAATACGAATTGTTACCTTTAACTTTACAGTAGATAGGTACTTTTAACTTTTATGTTAAAAGAAATAAGAAAGTTTACAGTGATGCTAGCGCCATTCGCGAAAAAGATTAATATTTTCTAAACTAAGGCAAATATCAAAAATGTGGCACTATATGACACTAGATAATGTAGCCTAGTATTTTTTGAGCACAGCAAAGTAAAAAAGAACAAAAAAAAAACATAGATTGTTGCCAAAAGTGGCCACTTTTATAACACTTTGTAGCTTTCTTTGGTCTTCAACCTAAAAGCTGTACAGAAGTACCCGAAAAATACTAGGCTACATTATCTTTAAATAAATTATTATCCTTTTAATTTATTCTATTAAGAATACAAAAGGAGGGGTTATACCAAATATCTTCTAAAACATTATTTATATACACACACACACACATTATTTTATCCAGGTTTCATAACGATCAGTGAGTGGTGCCAGGCGATGGAAGAAACCACGCACCTCGGCCTCCCGTGGCGGATGCTCAAGGACAAGCTCGTGCGGACCGACCCCGAGACGCGGAAGGTGCGCTACATGGACACCTTCGATTTGAATGCTGCTGTAAGTTCATGCCAGTGTTTCTGAATACCCGATTCTGCAGCTTATATGCGATAGAGGTGACAACGCTAACAAAGTTACAATTCTAGGACTATCCTGCTCTGACGAGCAAGGTGCTGAGCGGGTTGGACGCTTTTCATGATGCTTGTGACGACCTGTGCTAGCTAGGTAGTTGAGACTTATCTCAAGGGCAGATAAAAGGTCCATAATTTGTTGAAACCCTGGAAAAGATATATATATATATATTTGTTGTTATTATTTTGTTGTCCCTTGAGGAAGCGTTCAGGTATCAACTTTTGAAATTTTTTTTAGGTTGTTTTTTTTCCATTACAGAATAGATATTACCAAAACAACCCAAACATTCCTAATTGCAATTAATTTTAATTGAATGATTTATCCTATTTGAAGAAATTAAAAATTGAAATAATTTATCAATTGCCATTACGGTGTCGAAAATAGGTAGTAATTAGAAAAAGATGTTGGGGTGGTTGAAAATAAATCAATGAAGGCAGCGATCGACTCGAAGTTGCGTGCGGGTTTGATACACTTTTACAATTAGGTTTGATGTTTGATTTTCCCATTTCATTATTTACAGCGTGGCGGAGTGCGGCTCTATGCTATGCCCCATAAGAGGGTTGCGCAAGCCGCTTTTATTAAAAATTTAGATACCGCTAGCAACTTACAGCACCCGCTGCTCACGCTAAGCCAGTTTCGGAAAATAGGCCACGAAAACTTTTTAATTTCGTTATGGTTATACCATTATTCTGAATGGTCTGTCTGACCTTTGAATGCATATTTAATTTCAAGACCTTTTATTCAGTGAAACTGTTATATTTTTATGGTATTTATTACGTTACTATTTTTGTTGCTTTCTTAATTATGATAACTTTTACTTTCCCTCGTGAAAAAACTTACTTAATTTTATGTGTTTTTTTTAATGTAGGTACCTATAATTGTTTACAATAGTTCAAAGTATTACTGTTAGATTATAAAATGTTGCTGTTAGCTACAAAAAAACAAAAAAATTTGACGCGCATAAAAGAAATAATGTTTTATTTATCTTTGTTTCAGAAAAACGGAAGAAAATCGGACACCCAAACGGTAGTCGAAACATTGTACAAAAATAAAAGTAGTTTGGAGGCGATTTTCAAAATTTTGGATAAGGATAACTCAGGTGAGTTGAGAAAGTACCTATGTGGTGTTTCGAAATGTACAATGAAATAAAGGACCTCTAATAATGCATTGCTACTTTCAGGATACATAACACTGGAGGAATTCTCAGAAGCCTGTAATTTACTAGGCAAGTATATGCCAAACCCAATGACTCAAGAGCAACTCGTGGACATCTGCCGCCTCATGGACATCAACAAGGACGGGCTCGTCGATCTGAACGAGTTTCTTGAAAGCTTCCGATTGGCCGAGAGAGGTTTAGACGAAGACGGAGAGGAGGCCTCTTTGGTGGCCACCTGACACGAGTCCGGCCGCCGTCCCAGCCGGACTGCGGCCGATAAAGACGAGACTGGAGTCGAGGTCGAGATAATCAAGCTGAATGACGAGGATCTACAAAAGACAATGAACAATGGAAATGGTGTAGCCAGAGCTCTTGAAGGAGGAGAAGAAATTGAATTAATAGATTGCGAAGAGCCCCCACGCCGCCACCGGCAGGGATTACTAGAAAGCGATATTTGAATATGATGCCGCTCTGGTAGCCAAGGCGATGTCATTCAATGACAAAATATTAAAATACCATAATGCTGTGAGCGTTACTAGTCAATTTAAATATAAAAATAGAAGTGCATTTCTACAACATGCCTAAAAGACCATTTAACTATTAAATTTAATTGTTTTGGTTATTAAAATAATCGTGTATTTAATTTAATAAATATTAAATCTTAGCATTTATTAAAAATGTTTACTGATAGCTTGTGCCACAATAATTATAATTGTGCATTTATACGAGGGTCATGCCAAAAGTTAGATACCTACCGTTTGAATCGTTGAGTATTTGGACACAAATATAAAAATTTAATAATTAATTATTTAATTTAATTTTTTATTTTTTTTAATTTATTTGAATTAATTTTTCTTTTTATAAAAAAAATATTATTTCTTGATAAATCCGGCGCGAATCTTCTATTTTTCTGTATCGAGTTGATTTTAAGGTGTTGATCTATCAATAGTTCATTTTTTTTTTATTTAATAAAAAAAAAAAAAAAACAGTACCTATCTAAAAACTGTTGGCATGACAATAAGTATTTAATAAATATATTTTCTAGATTATATTTTCGACATTTCTTTATTGTCTTAATAACGTCGTCTTAACCAAAGCCGTATTTAGATAATAATCACTTTATAAATTATATTATTCTATCAATTAAAAGCAAAAGTATTTTCATAATTGAATTAAAAAAAAAATTATTAACCTGATATTGGTGCCAATCTATCTAAATTAGCTAGCTATAAAATTAAGCCATAATGATAAAGAAAATCGCGTTACTTTTAAAATTAATAACGCGTCAACAAATTTTAATTTAAAATATAGAATAAAAAAAAAAAACTAATGCGAGACCAAAAATAGATAAAATTATTGTTCACAGTTTATTTACAAAATTTAGATTAACATTATTCTTTAACAAAGGGAACAATGTCATGATGATGATAAAATTTGGCCACTTATAAGCTATTTCTACTGTTATTAGTAGAAAACTTCTCGGCGCTTTTACTCAAACATTATAGCCGCTACATGTAGGTTAGGTTATAAAATAATAGTATCAAGTAACTCTTATAATTTTTTGTTATTATTACATAATATTATTACTGTCAGATGCATCTAGTTAACAGATTACGTAATTAAAAGTTTTGCACTTAGAGCCTAGAGGATTGCCTAATAATGTTAAATTGAAGTAGTAGTAATTAGTATTTTCAGTATTTTGTTATGCTACGAATTACCTTTATAAATTATGAATTAATTAATTTTAATTTAAATGATACTTTTATAGATTTACGAAGACTTTATCATAATCAATCTAACCCAGCCGTAAGACGTCCAGTGCTGTACATAGGCCTCTTACACAGATCGCCACAGTGGGAATATTGTGGGACCTTCATCCAGTGCCCTCTCTCTCTCTGCCTTCGCCAGTTCTTCTGAAAATCTCGTGAATTTTGTGGAAAATCTGTGGCAAAATCTGAAAATCTGCCTACTCTATGAATTTAAATTACGAGAAAGTATATTTAGTTTTTTTTCAATGTGGTCAATTATGAACACTTAAGCATATCTGTACAGAATTTAAAAAGAGACCTAGTTTTAATTTGTGTTTGAATTTTAGTTCTACTGCTACGTAAAAATATATAAAGTTCTATTATTGCATTTCGATACTGTGTATGATTTGTTATATTTAGTGGCATTTTTTTAGTAATATGTGTCAAAGTTAAATGTCTTGTAAGTAGTTTTCCTAGACCTAGATTTTCTATGTTCTTATCTTAAATGTCTTAGTGCTATCTTATAATAATGTTTACGAACCTTTTTTCTCTATTCAAATGTGACAATTCTAGTCTTATATCATAACAATAAATAACTGGTCTCGTTGCTGAGTAGATAGTCATTGCCTTTCTAAAAGATCTAAAACATTACATATTATATAAACCTAACTATCGTATAATCTATAAAAAATAAATTTAATATATATTATATATTCTTACCTAAATTTACTAAGTAGTAATGTAATATAATGTTTTCTGTCCATAATAAATTGTGATACTATTATGAGTGTTTAATTTTCTCTAACTTTGAAAACTTTATTCAGGGGTCAATCTTTGTTTGCGTGTACTAGAAATAACATTCAGAGAGTTTGGTGTGATTGTATCCTAAATATTTTAGGAGATTGGATAATTGAGTAACCTAGTGGTATTATATAGTTTCCGAGTGTGTGTCACACGAGTGTTCGGTGACAAATCGCTAGTGCAAACACGAGTCCTCTCGTCTGTCTCGCGTACATTTTCCTTATTTTATTTTCCGGATAAAACGTTTTATTGCTTCACAGCATTATTTGTCCTCGCCTAAGTTTATTAATGACCCATTGCCTTAGATTTGACTTTGCTCTTATAGCGGAGTAAATCCAAATTATGCTAAATATTTCTAGCGATTACTTAACAAGGCAAAACAAGCAGTATTTAGTAGTCAACCCGGCGACCTTCGTACCGCCTTACTTTTTATACTATGCGGACATGTATTATACATATGAACCTTCCTCTTGAATCACACTATCTTTTGAAAAAACTGCATCAAAATCCATTGCATAGTTTTAAAGATATAAAAGCATACTTAAGAACAGACGCGGGAAGCGACTTTGTTTTATACTATGTATTAATGTATTGATGGATGATGAGACGTTATTCAGGTAGGTAACTCTAAAAAATATATAGGTACCTACCTAAGTAGGTTTAGATGAATACGTAGGTAAGTTATGGCTTTATTTATTTTTATTATTTATTATTGAGGTAAGTATATTATTTTCAATATTTATTCATTCTCCCAAAAAAATACTACATAGTTCTATTAATTTTGCTGAAAGCGAAATACTCGTGGCCCTCAAGATTAAAGGATTCCTGATTCCTGGGACGTCGTCAACAACCAATGGCCTGTGATAAAATTATAGGGGCTGAAGAAAGGGAGCGCATTCGTCGTCGTCGGCAGAAAATAAAGAGAGCAATCAATTTCTGTTCGAAATGAGACAGATTTAAGGCATTGTCACAGCTTGGCTTTACCTATAAATCAAACGGACATTGCAAGTACTAATAAAACCAAGTAAATTTCTTATCATCATATTTTTATTTTCTTACAGATAAACTGGAAGTTAAATAATTTGAATTTAGTTCTGCCTCTGTATCGAAGTCTTTGATTCGGAAGGTCGTGAGTTCGAACCCTACGGTAAACGCCACATAATGATTTCTCACAAAAATCACAATGTGGTTGTTTTTTTCAGTTGGATAGGACATTGCGGGCTTGAATCACCTGATTGTCCGAAAAGTAAGATGATTCCGTGCTTCGGAAGACACGTTAAGCCGTTGGTCCCGGCCGCAGTAGTATGGTCATTATAACCGCGGCGACATGCTGGCCCCTTTGTCACGTTGGTAATAAAACATAAACTCGGCTAAACGTGGGTCAGGCTCTTGAGCTGGTACATCTGCCTAACCCTTCGGGGAATAAAAGGCGTGAGATTATTTAATGTATTACAGAAATTCGAAAATCGGTTTCAGCCACATTTCAGCTCTAAATCCTTTCGTATATTGTTTAATATTTTCATTCATCACGTCTGCGGCAGTGGCGGTGAACGCACTCGCACGACCTAAATTAGGGTGTCTTGTGACTTCTTTATTAGAAATCGATCGTCCCCGCCTGTAGGTTACGAGCGGCAATTACTATGAAAAAAGATCGTATATTAAGGTATATTACTTATTGCATTAAATTATTATTATTATTTATTTAGGTACACGAAATTAAAAATGTAAGTAAGTACCTAAATGAAAAGTGTTTGAAATTGTATGTTTAAATAAGGATCGTAAATTTCATTAAATAAGTGTAATCAGCTACTTATTGTAGTACCTACATCTAAACTAGATACATGTCAAACATAAAAGACACTTGTGTTACTTTTATTAATCCTCGCCACATTCTATATAGTTAGTGGTAAACTCAACAGTTATTTTTAAAAGTAGGTGTAGAGGATTTATAAGCAGCAGTAAGTAATCTTTAATAAGCTTATGAATAAATAAATTAGCATAGAAATGTCCCGGCTGGCCAAGTTCGTAATCCTAAAGAGAGCCACAAATGGACACAAATCTCCTCCTAAGACGGAGGATCAAATTAAAGAGTAGAAAAGCAAAACTTTAAGTTTAAAAATAAACGATCATGAGCTTACTAAGCCATTTTAATGTAGGGTTCCGTAGACGGTGCCTGAAATAAAGTAAAATTAGGTCTATATACAAAGTTATGTAAGTAGGTCCCAAAGTTAGGACGATTGAAAATTTAATAATTTCTACAACCTCAAAGGACAAGCAGACTTCGGTACCATGCTACGGTATCCTAATCGGAAAAATTAAATATAATACCTACCTGCTAAGTGAGTAAGTATTAATAGTAATAATTTTTAAGGCTAAATACGTACCTATTAATATTCTCTGTGTCACGGTTACAAAATAAAACTCCCCATCGCTCCCTCTCTGTATAAACGTTTAAAGCTTTTACTCTACCAGCAAAACTATCACTCGACAAACATTACAGTGAACTGAAACCAGTCTTTCGAACGTAAATAAAGTGAAATAGATGGCGCTGATAGTGGTTTCTAGAAATTGCGATAGATGGCGGAACGTTTTTTTTGTGAAAAACAGAGAGGTTCAAAACCGCCGCTAAAGAAAAATAAATTTCCAGTGAACTCGAAAAAAAAAGCAAACATTTTCACTAAATTTACAGGGCTTTGCCGATTGTAAAGGGGAATACACAAACCAGAGAAAAGACCCGAGGAGAAAAGACAGCAGAAAGGCAGAAGCACAGTATAATGAAAAGTGCAGAAGTAAGGCCGGCAGAAACAGAGAGAGAACGCTACATTCCTTATTCCTACAACAGGAAAGAAACTGTAAACACCTGACGGAACAGAACAGAAAAAACCTCTGAATAAAGACAAGTCTTGTCTTTATTCTGAGGAAAAAACTGAAAAAACACATTTACTATGGACAAAGGGATGCATAAATAAAAGTCACGATTAAAGACCTCAAACCGAGTGCAGAGCAGGAGACATTATTACTGCACTCGGTTTAAACGAAAAATCAAAACAATAAGACGGATGACACTTTACACTATAGACGTGCGTGTCACACCATACCATGGACCTGAGCCATGGACAAACATGGAAGAGACCTAATTTTCATCATGTAGATTTAGGTTGAAGAAGACGATGAATACTATATTTTAGTGGTGTAATATAAATTTCGTATCACCTTTATATGACTAGGAAGGATCCTGGCGCCCTTGTGAAACGGATGCATCTAACAGTCGGTAATCAATATCAATAAATCATCATCATCATCAATACATAGTATAAAATAAAGTCGCTTCCCGCGTCTGTCCCTATGTATGTTTAAATATTTTAAACTACGCAACGGATTTTAATGCGTTTTTTTTTAAATAGATAGAGTGATTTAAGAGGAAGGTTTATAAGTATAATAGGTACATGAGCAACATAGTTATAGGTTAGGCGGTACGAAGTTCGCCGGGTCGACTAGTAATACCTAAGTAAAGTAAAGTAAAAAATGATTTATTCAATACAGGATACAAGATATCGCTTATTGAAAGTCAATTAGACTAATCTAATTAATATTGATACCTTATTTCGTAAAGTATCCTATACTGATAGAGGCGAGGTAGTTCAGGGTGCCCACTAATTGGCTCAGGCAAACAATGTTTGCCTTGCCTTACGACAATGGTCGCCTGGAGACGCCCCCAAACGAGCCCTCCTCTGTCAAATGATTCTACTCCCTTTCGCAATGATTTTACAGCGTAGAGAAGAAAGGGGTAACAAACTCTACTTTACAATTTCTCTCTTTTTTTTTTTTTTTTTTTGTTCTTATATATGTGACATTACAATTCAATTTACAATACAATTTACAATATTTACAATACAATTTACCTATAAATTATAATAGTTATTTGATATCTATAGAATGACTTTGAAATCAGCGTTTATTTTTAACAGTGTACTCCGACTATGATACTGAATCGATAAGAAATTGTTTAAAAAAAATCGGCGTTGTCAAAAAAATAATTAAAAAAATGCCTATTTGTACATCAGTAAAGAATAAGAAATCACTCTTGCTACTTTTTAAAATTAAAATACAAAAAAGTCTAAAAAAATATATAAGCGAGGTGCTGCTGAAGGTGGACGTGAAGAATGCCTTTAACTCTGTTGACAGGTGCCCTGTTGACAATAAAAACACATACCTGAAATCTATAGCTACCTTTGGCAATGTTACAGTTCACCTTCCAAATTAATATATAAAAATTATCTTCTTCTTTCGGCAGTAGGCTGTCAACAGGGCGATCCGCTCGGACCAGCCATTTTTAGCCTGATAATCCACCCGGTTATTACTGAACTAAATTCTAAATTCAATATCGGTACCTGGATGACGGAACCATAGGAGGCGATGCGAACACCTAGCTCGAAGACCTTTCAAAATTGATTGTCTCATTTAAAAACATTGGCTTAAATCTAAATTTATCTAAATGTGAAATTTTTCTTTCAGACAATCTAAATTCCATACAATAAAAAAGATAACTGCAAAATTTAATAATCTGGCTCCAAATATAAAGGTCTTACACAAGGAGTCGCTTCGTCTCCTTGGTGCTCCCCTTTTGGAAAAAGCATTCCCCGGCTATTTAAACGAACAGATTTCCAAATTCAAAGAAAACTATGAACATCTCATCAAAATTAACCCTCACATGGCTTTTTTTATTATTATTAAGTTTTGCTTATTCGTACCCAAATTTACATATGTTCTTCGTTGTTCACCTTTCTGGAAATTCCCTTCTCTATTATATAATCTTGACGAAATTATTAAAATACCTTAGTCGAAATTCTAAATTGTCCGCTGGACACAAAATCCTGGTCGCAAGCCTCGCTTCCTGTTCGTCTAGGTGGCCTGGGAATTCGCAAAGCCTCATCCATAGCGCTCCCGGCATTTCTTTCCTCTGTATCGAGTACGCACGCTTTCTCTGGTAAAATAATAAACCCATCACTTGGTGATGTTGAGGTGTCGTACTCGGGCGAGGCAAGGACCGCCTGGAGCGCCGCTTGCCCGGGCGAAAACCCTCCGGTCAACCCTAGCTCGCAGAAGCAGTGGGACGAGCCTCTCTGCAAAATCGTTCAAAATTCTCTTCTTGATTCGGCTACAGATCTTGCAGAGCGAGCCCGTCTCAATGCTGCGTCTGACCCGGTGTCGGGGTACTGGTTGCAGGCTTTACCATCTTCAACCATAGGGACACTGCTGGATAAAACCACATTGTCCCTAGCGGTTTGTCTAAGGCTGAGAGTAGGTAAGGACCTGCGTTCCACATCGCTGCCACTGCGGGGATATGGTCGACAACCGAGGGCACCATGGTTTGTCTTGTTTGCGGAGTGCAGGCCCCTAGTCACGCCATGCCAGCCTAAATGATATCATCCGTCGGGCTTTTGCCACCGTCAACGTACCAGCCATTCTGGAACCGAATGGCTTGCTGCGTGACGATGGAAAAAGACCCCATGGTATGACGGTCATTCCCTGGAGCCATGGCAGGCCGCTGGTGTGGGATGCTACTTGCGTCGACACTCTAGCGGCTTGCGGCTTTTATACAACAGTGTATTTTATGTTGAACGATTCCGTCTCACTCGTCCGCGCGCTCGGCTCGTCGACATCGAACAAAAAGCGCTTTATTATTTACGAGCTGTCCCGGCTTACTTCGTTACGCCATATAGAATATAAGATACTACCAAAGACTTGGCTCTATGTTCTTTTGACTGCCCAGAATGGGCGAATAAAAAAACAAACAACAACCAACCACCTGTCAAAATATGTAAACAACGGAAAAAAAATTGCACCTTGGGTTACATTATTTGAGTTTAAGTAAGGTTCCCTAATTATTTTGAAAATCTAATATAGCCTATGACACTCGGAGATAGTGTAGCTTCCTACCAGTGAAATAATTTTTCAAATCGGTTCAGTATTTCCGGAGCCTATTCGTTACAAACAAACAAACAAATCTTTCCTCTTTATAATATTGGTATAGATTTATTATAACTTTTTTAAATGCCAATTTATTTTATTTGTAATTGGTATGTAAAAATAATCTCTATATCCAAAATTATATTTTGAATTTAAAGTTATCCTGTAGTTTTTTTATAGTGTTAGTAACATGAAACTAAACTAAAACTTGATGGCGATTGGAAAATTATTAGTACCCAGTGGATTAATATTTTTATGGATCATTTGGGTTACACGGTTCTCTTAAGAGGCATAGCACAGGTAAAGTAAAAAAAACAATATCTCCACCACCACCCGCGAAAAAATCAATAGGCATCTTCTAACTAAGGCAAACATCAAAAATATGAAACAGTATTCCACTAAATAATGTAGCCTTGTATTTTTACCGCACTGTTGTATAACATATAAGGTTACAGACCAAAGAAAGCAACAAAGTGTCAAAACGGCAAAAGCAAAAACGGCCACTTTTGGCAACAATCTGTAGCTTTCTCTGATCTTTAACATAACTATACTAGAGGCAGTACCGCGGTTTTTCCCGCGCAGATTTCTCATAAACACAAAAATCCCGTTTTTTCCCGTTCCCGTGGGAATTTCGGAAAATCCTTTCTTAGTGCTCACCTACACTACATAAGAAACCCACGTGCAAAATTTCAGCTTTCTACGCCCAGTAGTTTCGGCTCTGCGTTGTCTGTCAGTCAGTCAGTCAGTCAGTCAGTCAGTCAGTCGGTCAGTAACGGAAGAGTTTTATATATATTGATATCAGTGCCCTAAAATACTATGATACGCATTATCCAGTGGAATACTGTTCCACATTTTTGATATTGCCTTAGTTTAAAAGTTTTTTTTTCGCGGGTGGCGCTACATTAGATGTGCTATGCCTCTTAAGGATAGCTGAATAACAAAGATACTGAATTATTTCGGACCGGGCGCTCACAAGTTAATCATAGTTTATCGTTATTAGGATAATTTATAGCCGTTTAACCGTCAGAGATTTGATTATTTTTGATGTATTATTTTTTGTCTGCGAAGACGGCACCGTTGCGTGTCGCGTGCGAGCGTCAATGTTGTTTTTTACACGCTTCGCTGTTGCCTTTTGGGACGTATAGCACAAAAAATATTCGGTAACAACTAACAACTGGCCACTGACTACTGGAATATAATTTTTGATATAATTTAATAAATTACCATGGACTATCGGACTATGTTTAGCCGAGGGCAAGTTTTTATTTGTAACAATAAAAGGAAGCTAGGTATATTTAAATAGGTAGGTTGGTATTCCACCACACAATATACTGCAGCAGGTTGCGCTAGAAGTAAAAAATCGGACAAGTGCAAGTGAGACTTGTACCGAGAAGGGATCCGTTTTTAGGTTTCTAAGTCCTTTCCAATATTAACGTCATAATATATTCATACATATTTTCGTTAGGACCAGAACATTAGGTTTTCCACAATATCTGTGAAATGAGTGTGTGTGGGAATTTTCTTTTTGTATTTTATGCGTGACTCTTGACAAATTTAAAGGATAAGGAGTAAGCTAGTAGATTGAAAGTTGTCAAAATAAAAAAGTAATACACCATGTTTTTACTATATTGGTTTAGATACTTCTTTATTCACATAAGCCAAGTGACCATTTTAACCAAGGAACCCTGAAAAATAGGAAAGACAGAAACCTAAACCAAAGAACTGATTCAGAATTATTAAACCATTTATACTAATAATTAAAAAAATAAAAGCAGTGGGGTATAGTTTTCTTTTAAGAATATTTATAGCAACTCTTAAGATGCTAACAAATGTAGTCGGGAAATGATCTCAAATTTCTTACCTCAGTCTCTTCGTTGTCAAGAATGCGCGCGAGTCCCTGACCCGACTGACCGCGCAATCACCGCACAATTTCATTCAATATTATCTATGTTTGCAACTGCACTTTGATCGATTAACACGGCGGCGGCCGCCTGAGCGCCTGATCACCACAGAAACGCAGTCGTACTATTACTTACATAACTATTTTCTAATCTGTTCGATTACTGCTTTCTTGTGTAACTGAATCATGTTGCTTCAATAGGATAGATTTTATGATTATCCGATGGTAATATTTCGCCACTGAAGTGGTAAGAAGAAAAATAACGTTATTTAAATTAACAATTATATCCAACCTGGTACAAGGTACTCGGTGGCTCATCCTGACCCGTCTGATTACTATAAGGATAGTAATCTCTATGACTTGGCAGAAAATATTTAATAACAATTCCGATAAAGGATCGTCAGAGATACTGTGAGGACTCTTTTGATTGCCGCAGGCCTTCCGAATTATTAGGTATCCTAGGTAGTGCATTCTTTCGATAATTCTTTTATTTTTATTAAACAAATCAGACAATCCCAGACTCGCCCGAGGGTAGGATGGGAAGCCTAGCATGGAATGGCAGCACCAGCACCCGGTAGCTGCGCCCGCGTCAATCGTTTTTTGTCTCATTTCTGACAGATCGAATTAAAATAAACGAGCAGATAAGACGTCTTGTATTTGGTTACGTGAGGGACTGACGTGCAGTGGGAACGCAGTAGGTGGGAGCGAGCTTTTTACCGACGTTTATTAAAAATAAAATAAGATGAGAATAAATTCAAGGGAATCTTAAACAGATTGACCGATTGCTTTAACTTTGTTTATGATTTCATGACGCGGATGATTTGGGTTGAATTTTATTCCGATCGGACAAAAAAATTAAGGAAGCTAAGATATTTAAGTAAATTGTTGAAAAAACACTGAATCATATTACACAAGACGCTGGAAACTCAAAGCCGATTCAGTGAACTGGAAAAGCTACTGAATTTAAAATTGTGACTGATGGGTTCGTGTTTTTTGGCGCAACCGTTAGATGTTACCAGATGGCGTAGTTGTTGAAATGTTATGTGTGTGTGTGTTATAGTTATAGAAGCATGCCTCTAATAACATCAAAATCCTAACATATGTAAATATGTTCTTCCTATAGTTTCTCCATAGTTTTGCTTAGATTCTATTGGGTACATTGATACAAATATTAATAAAAAGTGTCATGTTCGGTATATCAATAATTGATGAAGACATGTTTTTAATCACGAAGAAGAAAATTGTAACAAGAAAATTATAATTTAAACTAATATCTTTTAAATTTAGGGTGAAATGCCTTAGTTAAATGCTCATCACTAAACATTACAAAAATAAAACAAGTTCATCTTAATCGTACCGAATACTTGAGCGGAGGCACACCGATATCCAGCATATCAGGTTACCTAGGCTACTGGGCATTCACACCGCGCTCTGCAGCGACCGCAACCCGGCCACCGCCGCCGGCGCTCTTAGTCTTTACCATCACTTCTTAAAGTCCATTTTAGAGTTTGAACCTTCTCATCACATAAAACAAAGAGCAACCTACACAACGAAAGTGGTCGCCTCACTGATTTTGTGGTAACGCGACACCGCGACTTGCTCTTGCCTCTCTTAAAAAGAATAAAGCAACACATCCAAAAATATTTTAATCGTTGTTGGAAGATGGAAGCCGCCCTCGCACTCACTTAATATGATTTTGTAATAAAAAAAAAAATATATTGCATAACGGCTTCCAATTGCATGAGAACGAGAACAATCAAGTTTCAATGTGGTAAATGATTGCATTTGATTATTTGGAGGCCACTGAAGAGTTGTATTTATGACTGAGTACTAACTAACCGTTGGACGAGATGGAGCGCATTGTTCACGTTCATACAATTATCTATCTTCTTGTTGTTTAGGATGCGACGAGCGCGGCGGTGAAGAAACTTGACGAGATCATAGGTGACACCGTACGATTTGTTTAAACTATGTTGCGCACGAAATCGGTCCCGGATCAGCTACCGATGGTTTGCTGGGTTACCTACCGCGGTATAAAAAAATCTCTGATTCCGACTCGGGGAATTCAAATTCCTTTGAAGCAAATTCGTGAGTTTAATCGCACGTAATAATTTGTTCGGAGTTGAATCACAGGTCTCTGGGTGATTTAGTTTTTATGTTGCTAGCCTCAATTCTTTATTATTGGTAATGAATTGGTACAAGTTATCTTTGGCAAGCTAAGGTTAAATGTTAGACGGCAAGTTGAGATTGCCTGCTGCCTACCTGCGCAGTTTCCTTGAAGGGCAGCGCTCGCGTGCTGGCGCCCGGTCGTACGGTGGTCGGCTAATATGAGCTCCCGGAATGTAGAGCGCCTTTGGATGTGGTGCAGACAAGCTATGCCATAGTGTAAGTCTAGGTATTATATACTTTGTCAATATCGGTCTTCTGATTGACCGCAGTCAGACTGGTAACGTTTAGCTTTTTATTTACACTTTCCTTTGAGGATGTAAGGGTGCACAGTTTTGACAAAAAACTGCAATTTACACAACTAGTAATACGAGTATTGCCAAATATTTCGTAGAGTTACGCTAGAATAAATTGAAAAACTAAAAGTCAGTAAAAAGTGTAACGTATCATTTATATAAAACTTCGTAGCTCCTAGGTCTGCGACGTAACTCTTAAGAGTATCGGCGGCTCATTATAACAAATAAGCACGACTACCTTGACTTAATATTGTTCCATCCATTAGTCGCAATCAGGAAAACGGTAAACCTTTGTAGATACCAGTAATTTGTGGTCTAAAACTACAGTTTTTGGAAGTAGCAGCCCGTTAAATATTAGGTAAATTGGGCTCTCAGAAGTAACGGGGTAGTTGGAACGAAACCCTCGAAAAGTGACAAACGCACTGTGTCGGTCAAAAATCCGCAGGTGGGTCAAAACAAAGGCTTTTATTAAGTCACGCTGGCTATATAATAAAGACAAAACCGCTTGGAATCCTTTAGCAAAACACTTTCGGCAACCGCAGAAAAAACCGCACCTTTTCGCCAGTGACGCGTGCCAACAACGTGACAAAAAAGAAATTTATTTTTGGGTATCCAACTAAATAGCAGATGATTTTCTTTCTTGATTTTGAATTATATTCAATAAGATGCATGCATCGTCGGCAACTGCATCCAGTGTAAAGGTAAAGGAATGTCAATAATCCAATACTAGATTTATTGCTCTATTAAAATAGAAACATCATTCTATCGATCTCACTTTGCTTATCATCTTGCAGGTTCTAAAACGACAAAATGGTAGTAAATTATGTGCCCAATTAGAATTGGGCAATAAACTGGCACCTCCATTGAAGGTTTGATTAACTGCAGTTATTTCTGATAAGTGGCTATTCCAATATTGAATTGTAAGGATATTCGAGAACTAAGAAAAGGTTTAGAGGGCACCTGCGCTGATTTTTATCCGATGCTAAAGGCCAAAATGTGAAGCTAAAATATCAAACCCTTTTATGATCGATAGCGTAGTCGTTTAGCGGCCTCGAACATAACATTATACATTTGGGCCACTTTATTAACTTCGCATTTAAATTATTAAATAAACAATAGATCTCAAGGTGCTCGCTTGCATTCAGATTGCAAATTCGGTGAAAGGTGCTTTCACTGTCTTACTTTTTGTAGAGAATATTTTTAGAATTTGCAAAAATTAGGGATTGTGATCACATCTGTGGAAATTAAACAGTCACATGCCAATGATCATGAGAGTTTTAGATAAGTAAGTACAAATAAATTTAATTTATTTTGTAAGTAACTTTCTCAGCCAGGTATGAATCTTATATAAACTTCCATTTTCACCTTCGATCCCTCTGTTATTTTACCATGAAGATCCATACTGGCCAATGTTGCCAAGATCAACAAGAAAACGAGATTTTAATTAGTTTTGATTAATAAAAGATACAAAAAAAAAGATAAGAAACCACTGTATGCAATTGAAGACAAATTAGTGAAAACAAGTCCATGTCCTAGTTTTATAATCTTATCCCTTATTTCTTACTGGCAGCTCTGAGTAATACCTACTAAATAAGAAGTCAGAACAAACTTGGCCGCTATTTCAGACAAGCGATGCATCACTAGCGCGCGGCGAGGGTCCACAATGGGCTCCAAGCGCCGTCTCGAGATCCTTGTCTGACAGTAGCTGATGTAAGGGATGTCTGGACTTATCGATTAAACAAACATCCTTCAATAACATCTTCTTAAATCTTAATGATTACGGTATAGTCAACTTGTTATCAAAACAAAATCGGCTGGGAATATAAAGAATTAATTGAAACTGTAGATGACTCGTAAATTTTTGGCAATGTCACTGTAAAACGTAATACTTACAGAAAAAATCGCCAGTAAGTATAATTTTTGTCAAATGTAAATTCTAGTCTCATCCTTTGCCTATCGGTGACCTTTATTACTTAAGTTGTAAGACCATAGGGCTGGTGGTCTGTCTGCCTACTTAACTTCGGTCATCTGTCTCTAGGCCACCACTCTGTGACCGCTGTCGTCCACCTGTCGGTACGCAGTGGATCAGACTGGAGCAGGACCGTGGCGTGCGAGAGAAGAGGCCTACTTGCAGCTGTGGGCTCTTACAGGCTGATGATGACAAATCTTCTGAAAAAAATCTATGTTTAATTTCATGATATTCGCTAAATTGTAATGTCCTTCTCTTTCTTATTGATTACTCGCTATAAAATCCCTTAATTCCAGTTGGCTTGTCTATCAGTCAATGCGATACATCAACTTGAGATTAGATATGATAAGCTGGTGTCGATACAGGTTCCCATCACTAGCAAATTCAAATATCGTGTTCAGAGGCTTCAAGTTCGGGGAAGCCTGGACTCCGGACGCATTCCCGCCGCGTCCGCGCGGCCGGCGAGCCTCGCGCGAAACACGCCGACACTGCCCGATCACAGATAAAGGCCACTTATGACATGAACCAAGCTTTTTATTCCTACAAATTGATTCCGAACAACGACACGGTATCAACGCCTTCAATCTGTATCGTCCATGCTGTCCGGCTATTATAGGCTGTATGTAATTGAAGTAAACTTTGTGATCAATCAAATTATCAATAAGTATTAACGCTTTTCTTAGAATTGCAAAAAGAGCTACACTATGAATTCGAAATTAAAAAGTAAAGAAGCGGCACTATAAAAGTAGAGATCGCTGTTAATTGCTACCTTAATAAAAATAAGCTGACCGTAAAGATAGTGTTTGAAAGCCGGAACCGAGAACATTCGACAAATTATCACGCTAGCCGATTCTGTGATAGAGATAACCGATTATTAATAGCTACTAATTACTGCTGGTGTTAGTCTTACCTTTATCTGGACACCGTCTACCTATGAAAGTGAACAAAAAATTTAACAAAAACTGTGAAGACAGGAATCATTCTAACGCGATCCCTTTTCGGTGTTTTCACCTGCTGGCTGGCGGCAATGAGTGCAAAAAGGGTTCAAATATAACAGTTTTGTCGATAATAACGTTCTATTGCAATAAATCTCAATCGATAATAACCGCACCTTCATAACATGATATATTGAATTTGTAAACTGTGATCAGAAAGGATTAATAATTGACGGTTTTGTTTGAAATTATGGTTATAGATTATATTTATTGCGCCACGTGAGGTTTAACAAGAATGTTGAATGCGTGACATTGGTGTTAGAAATATTTTTTAAACACATTTTAGAAAAATATGCAAAGTGCGTCTTTTTTGTAGCTAAAACAGCACTGAAATGGGAACTAAAAAAGCAGAGCCATTGACTAACAATAAAACGCAACAACGTATATCATCAACGCTGTGCTGTGATATTGTTTTTTTTTACTGACGCTGATATTTTGATTTAGAAAATTATTAACAAAAGCACAAAAGTATTTTGTAGACAGAATAAATACTTACTTATAAAAAGTGAATTATTAAAATTTAGCCGACCCAAGTAATGATGAGACTGTTTTGCGACGCTGAACGGATATAAACGTCGGGGCTCGGAGCTGGGGCTATAAATTGTGGGCTCGCTGGCAGCGCTGGTTTTGGGGGCCATCAATCATACGCGTGGTTCGACTCGTGTGGGGCTTAGCAGAGCAGAGCCACGTTAGCAGAAGCGATGAGAGTCATTGAAGCCATGAAAATAGTTCACCATTCGCCTATACCTTCAACTAAAGGTATAGGTACCAACAATGATCATGATCTTTCAATATCTTTTACACCTAAGTTTTACACTACTTTTTTCTTTGACGAGATTAGCTGAGAATTTAATTTGATAGATTTAACTATACTTCATTGGAGTATTTTGTTATAAGTTTAAAATATGGTTATCTCTGGAAAAAAATTCAATTATTATTATTACTAGCCTATGTTGTCCCACTGCTGAGCAAAGGCCTGTATCCCCTCCTTCTACACTTCCCTGTCATGGGCAGATTCCCACCAGTCCCTATTAATAGTCAAATTTCCAATTAAGAGTTTACAAATTGGGTTATCTCTGAACTCCCGGTGAACAAGTTTACCATTGATTGTTCAAGACAGATTTTAGGCCATAAAAGGGTGGGCCTAGAGTCCGGAAAAGATGTGCAGTTCTAATAAAGCCGTTTCAAAGCTCGTATACAATATAACACATGACTCCGAAACTCTATCCAATTGATAAGATGTTTTCTAATCTCATTATTCTATAAAAAATATAAACGATTACTTGTAACCTTTCTAAAAAGAAGTCACTTCTGTTCGTATTTCTCTCTACCTGCAGTTCTCACGACTCTTTGCCAGCTGAAGCCGCGTCCAGGACGTCGCGTCGGACAGCCGTGATGCATGATAACTAGAGGCAAGTTACACTAAATCAGGTTGCAGGCATTCGCCAGTCGATTCACTTAATTTCACTTATATCCAGTTAAATTGGCTTAATGTACCCTCATTAGCCCTAAAGCACACGTTGGCCTGCGTAATAAATTATCGAATATTGTTATTTTTGCTCAGAGTTTTTATATATGACTCGTCTTGTCTGCTGCTAAGTGCTGGCTGGGCTGTTGTGGTTAGACTTTTGGAGGCTGATTTAGAAATATTTTAGTTATGTATATTATTGAATTCTTAAAAATATTAAAGTACCTAGGTAAGTATATGATTCTTACTATAAAATAAAATCTTTTAAAAGTACTCAGTAAAGTGAAGTCATTACAACAAATGCTATGTACAACACATTTGTAAGCTTGCGCAGAGTGTGCATTTGATTGATCTTCCAGTAATAACTGCACGTAAGTTATCTTCCTAACTTTTAATTTTAACTCTTGTGTCAAGCACTTTAAGTCTTTAATGGCTTGTTTCCAAATGTGTGGATCCTAATGAACAAAATGTCTATTTAAGTGCATGATACGCCTCAACCATGCAAGCTTAGAAATATTTTACGATGAACAGGTGAAATTAAGTTGGCCTCGGGCTTGTGATTAGGGAGCGCCTGCTCTGCACAGCTTTGTTGTTTTTAATAAAACTTTGCCAAAAGCTACATTTACTAACATATTAAGGATATTAATTAATTGCGTCTTCATAATAATATTGTTGGAGGTAAAACAAACTATATCTTAATAATGTCTAAGTAAAAATTACACGTTATTACTTATAGAGGTAGAGTAGGTACCTTAAACACAAACAAACATACAGACATGCCGCATAAAGTTGTGATTTTTATAATCGTTTCAGGATTGCGACAAAAGTCAAATTATGCTTAGTCAGTTTTCTTGAAGAAACTTTACAAAAAAGTAACCCTTTTGTTTCTCAAGCTCATTGGTAAATCTTAAGTAACAGTACCCGAGGCGAGATTTACTAGCGGTAACCACTAACCCGCCATTATCTGTAACATATTGGCGCGGTTGGCTTTTGAACCCGATGAGTGAGCCTTCATCGGGAATATAGAGCCGTGCTGTGGAAAGCCAGCCAAATGTGGATTAAGTATAACTTTTAGATAAGCTGTTTATTTCTTCATGGTGTTAGATGTTAGCATAACCATATACCAGCTCATTCGTATATTCATCATAGAATGATGTTACAGACGCAAACTGTAAAACAGTAAAGAAGAATAGGTAATGAATTATAATGTAAGCTCGGATGAACACTACTCGGTTGTTTTATTCGCAGAAACACTAATTGATAATGCATTCTTTTCGATTATACCAACTATGCGAACTCCATTGTTAAACCGTAAAAAATGAAGATATGCATATCACTGTTTTAAGACCTATCTTTGTCTATAAAAGGTCCTATCGATATCAGTTCCATCGTCATCCCTATGATTAGAACTCAGCAATCAGGCGATTGGCTATTAATAACATTTCTAAACAAATGCCGAAAGAGGTGAGCCCTCGATAAATCGACTGCGGCATAGAGAGGTCCCCATTAAGTTGTCGATGCTACGACTAGCGCGCACGAACATCGCTGCATTACACTACTATTTACTGTCAAACTTAATTTCCTGCTCGTGTCGAAATTTTATTCGCGTCACGGAGGTTTTCACTTCAGTGCTGCTAGCTGAGAGTGCAATCATGCTTTTGATTCAAGAAAATACCACACCTAGTATAATTCTTTTGTAAGCAGGTATCCCTAACTAAAAACTATTTGATATATAGCTGTAAATAAGCAGAGACCTCCATTACTAACATTTTTGAAGAGTTCATCAAGCTCATTCAAAATTATAAACTCTTAAAGAATCGACTCAGAATAAGAGCAAACCGCCTTAGGCAACAAGTGCTTGCGAGATTAACAGCTCTGTCATTTGGACAAATTTCAAGTTCCTTTGGTGCGAAGTCTCTCCATCAAAGGCGATGTGAACTGATTGCTTCGTCGGAGTAAACTTTGTTGTTGTTGCGTGAGTGATTAGTAGCGTTATTTGTTGGGCGCTGTTATAATTTAGGATTAGTCAGTGAGATGTTGGTACTGACGGCTTGTTAGCTCCACTTGTTAAGCGCGAGCAAGCCAAGATTATAGTTATGTTATATGGAAAAAGACTAAATGAGAGTCCTTAAAACCAAATTTTATCTTAATTTATAAGTTTTTTTTTTAGTTAAGCGTTCTAGAAGCGTGTAACATTATATTGCTAAATGCTACAGGAATTTTGTCTTAATGTATAAGTAAAACATTATCATCAATACCTATATGTGTATTAAATTGTATGTGTACCTACTCAACATAATTATTTTGTTTTTACTTTTATATTATACGCTATGAACGGCAAGAAAATGTGTTTTCAAGAAAAATACTTATTTTAAATGCATTTAAAAGAAGTCTTCTCCACAGAATGGTTTATAATTCGGACTTTAATAAATCGCTGACCATTTATTTACATTAGCACCGTTTCTGTAACGGCATTGTCTCTCTCAATGGATCTAGCCGATGATCGATAGCCGATGACTAAATCCAAATAAGATTGCGCTTTTGTTAGTGATGCGTGAGTCTGGACGGCGATAGCCTTAATGATTCAATCGTTTAAATAATGTTATATCAATTCAAGCTATTCAGCAGTTTTTTTTGGATAAGTTTATATTGCGCTCAATGATACCGATAAAATATATTTTTTCAAATGACCATAAAATTAGTTACGATCATCATTCTTTTCTCAAGAATAATCAAAGTTTTATATGACAGAATTTTTGATTAAATTAAATCACTTGATGGACACCACAAGTCACAAGTCTTTCAATGTAGAGACACGCAAGATTAATATTAATTAGTAGAGAATAGGGAGCGCACCACGACCACTATTTTTTTTTGTAAAGGGGTTTTTAAATGGTTTCAATTTCATTCATGGCTGTAGACTTGTCACTTCCGAGGTTTCCATTGTCCGTTCACTTTATGAACTGCTGCAGAAGTCTATAGCATTTTTTAACAGGGGACACCTTTTATGCCCTTTACTTTTTATAAGAAGTCGTCGCCGACCTTTTTAGTGCTCCCATTATGTTAGAGTATTTTGACAGATCTTCGTTTATTGTTTGTAATTTTTTAAAGCGCGAAGGCGCGAAAGCTGTAAATCATTATTTAGTTTTCAAAGCAAAGATCCTTCATAGAAATTAATGTGGTCCACGGATTATCTTGATACGTGATTTATTAATATAAAAAGTGGATCTGAATGATTTATTAGACGTTAGCCTGGGTACCTTTTACTTATACCTTCTTGTTAGGATAAACGGCTTATTCCGATTTTGCTCCAAAACCATTGTTCTCTACAATTTTTGAGCTTCCATACATTCATTCCGATTTTGCTCCAAAACACATTTTGGTACGGTCAGAAAGGTAACACTTGTTTCAAATTTATTATTAAGTTATCAAATAATACTACAATTATCTGTAGAGAAAAATATTTATTTACTCAGACTAAATTGAGTTGTACTATAAGTATGTATATACCTACCTATTTAAAAATGTAATAAATAATAATAAAATAATAATAAAAATTTATTTTCTTTCTACAATTTGAGCCTTATAGATAAACAATAAAGGTGTGCATAATTAATAGAAAATAACAGAAAACATGTTTTGTTGTCGTGTTTTCTAGTCCCTAAACTAGGCTAAGCCTGTATCTTAGGGGCCAGTGAGTAACATTTTACAAACTATTTGGGTGGACGTGGTTAAAACAGTTTTTTTTATACATAAGTTCCAAAATATAAACACTTTTTACAAGAAGAAGAATCAGAAAATTTTGAAAAAAATTATAATTATAACTATACATAAAACAACTAGGTAATTTATTTCAAACCGTTTACAATTTTGCTTGACACTTATTATATTTATTAGAATTATATCACTTCGGTATTAGTAAAAGTTTCTCAGTTTCCAAATAATTTAAGGTTTGTAACCATTTAATGACTTTGATCTTAGCTTCATGGCGATTTAGTGGATATATTTGACATATTTTATTTATTTTGTTATATAAGAAAGAGCTTAGGGCAGAGAATTGTCGAGAAGCAAACACCGAAAAGCACTGAACCCTGCTACAGACTGGGGTTCCTGATCTTTTTAGTAGAATTTTTGGGTCAATTGGCGTTAGGTAGTGTCGTCGTAATATCGCACGAAGAATGTAGAGTTGTCTTACTGTCAGTAACATTGTTTCGGAATATACCTTAGTAGTGGGATAGTCTCGGCGTTTAAGAAGAATGACTTTGAGTAAAGCTCGTTGGGCTCTTTCAAGTTTCAACAAAATGGTTGGGCATGCTCCCCCCCAAACCGGAATGCAATATGTCGTAATAGATTCTGCCAAACTGCGGTAAACTAGTAGCAACGTATCCCTATCAGCAGAGTATCTCAGCTCTTTAAATATATAAATTAATCGCCTAAGGCGGCTCCACATAGCATCGATATGGTCCTTCCAAGTCAATTTTTCATCAATGTAAATGCCGAGATATTTTACTTTTGTAACTAGGTCAAGGTAAGAGCAATCGCAGGTGGATGAATTTAATTCACAGTGATGTGCCCTAACCATGCCTTTTTCCGGAAGAAGTTTCTTTGTATTTGGTAAAACAAATCTTATAATATTTGTCTTTTCTACGTTTAGAGTTAAAAGATTTGTAGCTAGCCACTCCATTACGACGCGTAGACAATACTCAGCATTTTGGGCAGCTTTTTCCCAGGTCTCATCGTAAATAAGTAAAACTGTATCATCAGCATATGCGTAAATATCACAATTAATCATACGAAGACGAAGGAGGGCATCAATATAAATGGTAAAAAGAGTTGGTCCTAGGATGCTACCCTGAGGAACACCAAAGTTGATATCGGACTGACAGCTAGTGAGGTTATCAATTTTTACGCATTGAAATCGGTCAGAGAGGTAATCTCTAAAAATACTTAGCGCGATGCCACGGACACCTATTTTCTCCAGTTTATTTATTAGTATGGGTACAGAGACAGTGTCAAAGGCTTTTGTTAAGTCGAGAAATGCTCCAAGACATTTCAATCTATTGTCCATTTTACTTGTTAAGTTATCAGTGAAAGAAATAACGGCATCCTCTGTAGAAATTCCAGGCCTGAAACCAAATTGTTTATCAGAAATTGTGTTATTCATCGCTAAAAAAGAAGTAAGACAATTATTGAGAATGCGCTCCAGTATTTTCGATAGAGAACTGAGGACTGATATTGGCCTGTAGTTTGAGACACTGCCTCTATCGCCACTCTTATAAACCGGAGTAACTATTGCTTTTTTAAGCGCTTTAGGAAACACACCGGAGCTAATAGCTAAATTGCAGATGTGTGTTATAGACGGAGTTACTGAAATTTGAGATTGTTTTAAAACCTTAGCCGAAATATTGTCCCATCCAGTGGCACAGTCACTTCTTAAACCAGCTATCAACTTTACAACTTGATTTTCGTCTACAGGAAGAATTACAAGAGAGTCCCGTGGAGAATGACATTGGTTTGAGTCAACTTTTGAAAGTATAGATGGACCATTTTTTAGGGGGATACTCTGAGCAAGTTTTGCGCCAATACCAGCAAAGTAATTATTGATATCGTTTAAAGAAGTCTGGGTATCACTAGATAAACTTAGTAGTTCTCTGGGAGAGCGAGGCTGTGAGCTTTTGTTACAGATAGAGTTTATTACCTTCCATGTAGCCTTTGGATTTTTTTTTGCGTCATCAAATCTTTCTTTTTCAAAGGATCGCTTTAATTTTTTTATTAAGTCATTACAAAAATTGCGGTATCGTGTATAGCTTACTGTACGATTCACACTTGACCGTACAAAACGCAACACGCGCGTTCTACTTTGTAGATCCGACATCAGCATCTTTATTTCCTTTGCGAGTTTACATTATCGATTTAATTAGATAGGATTAATCAGAAGACAATCATCCTTCGAAGTAACCACATCTTACGGGAAATTAGTCTCCATAATATCCCATGTATAACAATATACTTTGATTGGTGAAACTTCTCATCTTTAACTCAACAACTCTCTGGGACATCTCAAGATACATACTACGGGGTGGCCCATACATTTTGGTCCTTCGACAAAACTGCCACTTAGTTTTACTCACAAGCGAGTAAGCTAGTGAAGGGAAGAATCGTCGGTCAACAACCTCGATCTTCGTGAACCAACGCCTGCCTGCGCTACGTAACTACAACTCGGTGCAAGGAAATACAACTCCACAGCCAAAATGTCTACCTCTACCTTCGGTGAACTCATCGACCGGCAACAGGTGGCTTTTGAGAACATCAAGCAAATCTCGGTCAACTACAAGAAGGACAGCGCTTACAGAAAAACGGTTGAATACTTAAAGACGCGAATTGAAGCGCTGGAACTTCATTGGGCCGAGTTCGAGCGAAACCATATCCTTATCGAAAAAACGGGAGAAAAGGATAATCAGTACTACAAGGACGACGTCTTTAACAAAACGAAAGATGTCTATAAAACAACTTTGAGCGACATGCTGCGTTTACGTGAAGAAAAAACTGCCACTGCCAGCAACATGACACCGACCATGAACTGGGCGACCGCAAGTACAAGCGCGGCCGCGCCGGAAACGGAGAACCTCAACGAACCTGAAGAAAGGATTAACAACACCGTTCCTCTTCAGATGCTGCAACAACAACATTGCCAATTCATGGCATTCAATCGAGCCGTATCCAAAATCAATTTGGAAACGATGACCGAAAAATGGGATTTGGAAGATAATCTCAACACCATCAAAACCAGGTGGGAAGCCATCGACAAGCTCCACTGGCAGATTCAATTAAAGGGATCTAATATAAACTACGAACAACAATACTACAACTGCGAAGAAACTTACGACAATATTAGAAAGGAGATAAATAAGAAGATATGGGCTAATATCCATTACGAAAAATCAACGCCTACTATCAAGCTGCAGGAATTCAACGGAAAATACAGCCAATGGCTTCCGTTTCGGGATTTATTTATCGAGCTAATCCATGCCAACCCTTTGCTGCCGAAAGCTCAGAAGATATCACACCTGAAATCCAAGCTCAAGGGCGAAGCAGAAAAATTAGTACAACACTTGGCACCGAACGCTGACAACTACGACTCTTGTTGGGAAATACTTGTACAACGCTATGACAACCCCAGGCTACTATTTACATCTTTTGCAAACAACCTGCTCAATCAACCAGTTCTCCATCAACAGAACGCCGATGGCCTGAAGAAGCTGCACGATATTACCCTAGAGAGTTTGAATGGCCTTAGCAACATCGGTCTCGATATATCAACATGGGACCCACTAGTTGTACACATTCTGCTACAGAAACTTGATCCAGCCACCTACAACGACTACATACAACATCTGGAGTCACCGAGAAACCTACCAGAATTAGACGAGTTTCTCAAGTTCTTAGAATCAAGATTCATGGCTATGGAAACCATCAAAACTCGAAGCAGTCAAACAACAAAGACGAATTATACAAATAATTATCAGAAAAATTATAGCGGTCAAAGAGCAACGAACTATAATAAATCGGAAAATATGCCAAATACCTACCATGCATCTATAAAATGCTGCCCGCTCTGCAGAAATACGACGCACGTGCTTATGCACTGCAGGAAATTTATCAGCATGAATGTCGACGACCGCAATGACACAGTTGTGAAATATAAACTATGTAAAAACTGCCTCTTTAGTCACGGGGACCAAACGTGTTCCTCAACGAAGAGATGTATCATGTGCAACAATGCCCATCACACCCTGCTCCACCAGAAGAAAAACACACCCTCTGGTATGACACAACAAAACTATAACTACAAGGCTACGCAAGGAAACTATGAATCGCCAAACAAATCTACAAACCACGTTCGGGACAACGAGCGTGAAGTACTACTAACAACAGCCCTGCTATCAGTACAGAATCAAGCAGGAGAGTACATAACTCTGCGAGCACTTCTTGATCAGGGATCCCAAGTATCACTCATCACGGAAGAAGCTGCGCAAAGACTACGACTGCAACGCAGCAAGATGAACGCCACGGTATCCGGTGTCGGCGCATCAATGGGAAATTGCAAAGGACTCCTACACCTCAATTGCAAATCCCTTAACACTGACTATACCTTCAGCTTACAAGGACTAATTATGAAGAAGCTCATCAGAAACTTGCCAAACACAACGTTTGAGAAGTCATCCTGGGGTCATCTGGAAACGCTCAAGCTCGCCGATCCAGAATACAACGTGTCAAACCCCGTAGACATCCTTTTAGGGGCTGATGTTTACTCTGACATCATCCTCGATGGACTTCTAAAAGGAGATAAGAACAGCCCCGTCGCACAACAAACTAAACTTGGATGGATCTTATGTGGAAACATCAAAACTTTCAACTGCCTAGTTACCCTACACGAGCTAGAAGACTTATCAAGATTCTGGGAAACAGAAGAAATAAGTAACGAAAAAGACTTATCAACGGAAGATTACTGCGAGAAGTTTTACAAGACAACAACCTCGAGAACATGCGACGGAAGATATATAGTAAAAATGCCAATGAAAGAAAACTATCAAGAAAAACTAGGCATTTCGAAAAACAGGGCCGTATCCCAGTTTTTCCAACAGGAAAGGAAAATGGAGCGCAAAAGCAAACTTGCGGAAATGTACCGAGAATTCATCGAAGAATATGCTGAGCTCGGTCACATGAAACCTTCCCCGACGTCAACGACCGACCTACTGTCCGTGTACCTACCGCACCATGGAGTTTTGCGCGAAAATTCCACCACAACGAAGTTAAGAGTGGTTTTCAACGCAAGCATGAAGACAAATACGGAAAGACTCAGTCTAAATGACGTCATGGAGAAGGGTCCTAACCTTCAAAAGGACCTTCAATCACTACTAATAAAATTCAGAAGCTACCGGTACGTTATAACTGCCGACGTGGAGAAGATGTTCAGACAGATTCTGATACATGAAGACCAACAACACCTTCAAAAAATTGTCTGGAGAGACAACAGGAAACAAACACTACAGGACATGGTTCTCTGTACTGTAACGTATGGTACAAAAGCAGCTCCATATTTGGCTATGAGAACCTTAAGACAGCTGGCGCTGGACGAAGGAGCAAACTACCCCAATGCCGCCAAAAAGCTCATGAACGAGTGTTACATGGATGACGTCGTCACAGGGGCCCAAACGATCGAAGAAGCGAAGCAACTACAGTTAGATCTTTCGGCACTGCTCAAGAAAGGAGGTTTTCATCTTAGAAAATGGTCCAGTAACGACTCAAGAGTCCTTGAAAACGTACCAACTAAAGACTGCAGCGCTAATAGCAGTTTGGACTTCAATCAAGAAGATTCTATAAAAACATTGGGCATAAGCTACAATAAAACATCGGACTCCTTCAAATTTAACTGGAAACTACCAACACCGAAAGGCGAAACTACGAAAAGAATGCTGTTATCTGACATCAGCAAGCTCTACGACCCTCTTGGATGGCTTGCACCAATAGTAATAAAGGCCAAACTATTATTTCAAAAAGTGTGGGTCAGTAAAATCGACTGGGAAAAACGACTGCCAAACGACATCGACACTGAATGGCAGAAACTCAGAGAAGATCTACCCAACGTTAACCATATATCTATACCAAGATGGCTACACAACGGAAAAACAATTGAACTACTAGGATTTTGCGATAGTAGCGAAAAAGCCTATTCTTGCGTGGTATACAGCCGAACGACAGGTGACGACGGAAATTATGTAACAAACCTTGTTGGCGCGAAGACAAGAGTAGCACCGCTCAATAAGAAGACATCGCTGCCCAGATTGGAACTCGCAGGAGCAGGATTACTAGCAAAATTCATCGAAAAAATAAAAACATCGCTCAACGAGTACGAACTACACATCGCGTGCTGGACAGACTCACAAGTCGTCTTAGCATGGCTACAGGGTGACGTCACCCGCTGGGAAAAATACGTCGCTAATCGTGTTATACAAATAACATCGAACGTCGAAGCGAAATTATGGCACTACGTGAAGTCTGAGGAGAACCCGGCGGACTGCGCCACACGAGGACTTTTACCATCTCATGCTGCATCTTTCAAGCTATGGTGGAACGGTCCAGAGTGGCTGAAAACGACGAAAATCGCACATCAAGATCATACGTTACAAACTTTCATTACAACGAGCACGGTTGAAAATAATAACTCCGCCGCTACGCAGAATGCTGACGCCGAAAGTATCGCAATGCAGCTACTAAACAAACACAGCTCATTGACGCGACTGACTCGTATTACAGCGTGGATACTACGATTTACTACGATCATACGGCAACGTAAACAAACAACACGTGGTGAAGTTTTATCATTTGAAGAAATCGACATGGCCATGATCTACATTATACGAGAAGTACAGCGAGAAAACTTTTATCAAGAGATGGAGGATTTAAAAAAACGGGGAACAGTTCACAACAAGAGTAAATTACTCAATCTGAAGCCGTTTTTAGATCAAAATGGTTTACTCCGGGTCGGTGGGAGACTACAACATTCCTCGCTGCCTGAAGAAACGAAGCACCCCATAATACTGCCCCATAGAGGAAGACTTACTAATCTTATAATAGAGGATTGCCACAAGAAAACCATACACGGTGGTGCACGCCTTACTTTAGCTCAAGTCAGATTAAAGTTTTGGATAATGGGAGGAAACAGAGCCGTCAAAAACGTGGTTAGACTATGCGTGAAATGTCATCGTCACAGAGCGAAGACGAATGAACAACTGATGGGTGATCTACCACAGGAACGAGTCACTCCAGCTAGAACATTCAGCCATATGGGGATCGACTTTACCGGCAGTGTGGAGATCAAGATTAACAAGGGACGAGGAGTCAAGACCAGCAAAGGATATATAGCTATATTCATATGTATGGTTACGAAAGCCGTACATATCGAGTTAGTGTCTGACCTCTCATCGCAGACATTCCTGGCTGCATTCCAACGTGTTTGCGCTAGACGTGGTTGCCCGAAACATGTGTACACGGACAACGGCACCAACTTCGTAGGAGCAGGCAGAATCCTACAAGAAGAGTTCGAGCAGTATCAAACACTAACATCTCCAGAGTTTAAGGACATCATCAACAGCCTACGAATAAAATGGCATTACAACGTACCGACTTGGGCAACGGCTGCAGGTTTATGGGAGTCGGCTGTTAAAGCTATGAAGTATCACCTTCGACGCGTGTTGGGAGAACAGAAGTTAACGTATGAAGAGTTCTCGACGTTGCTGGCACAAATTGAAGGGTGTATGAATTCGCGCCCGCTTAGCCCGCTGACAGAAGATCCACAAGACTTGGACTACTTAACTCCAGGACATTTTTTGACTGGCGGACCAGTGTTATCCTTACCAAGAGAAGATCACAGTGGCTTAAGACAGGTGGACTTGAGGGAGAGGTGGAAGCTCGTGGAACATATGCAACAGCATATTTGGCATCGGTGGTCAACGGAATATCTACATCAACTTCAAGTACGAAGCAAATGGAACAAAGCGACGAAAAACATACAAGTCAACGACTTAGTACTGATAAAAGAAGATAACTTACCGCCAGGAAGATGGGCCCTCGGAAGAGTGCAAGAAACACACACCGGTATGGACGGCTACGTCAGAGTCGTCACACTGAAGACAAAGAACGGGACTTTCAAACGTCCGATTACAAAATTGGCGCCATTACCAATCAACGCTACCTCTACATCAGAGAACAACGAAGACCCTAGCCAAGATGAAGAAACACAACAACCAGAACAAAAACAACAACAACAGAAGAGGATCCGTAAGAAACCAGCTACTCTAAGCTGTTACTTTACCCTGCTGATGACGATTCTAGCTTCCATCAGTGGCGCGAAAGCAGCAACAACAACAGGAAAAGGCTACGAGATGACGCCATTCGAAACAGAACACCCCCTTTATTTCGACGATATCGGGAAGATACAGTATATTCACGACGAATGGAGATTACTTGTTTACTATAATTTAACAACGTATTGGGAAGGAATAGCGAAAATACAAGGATACATCAAGCACATTCAATTCGTCTGCGAAAAGGATACAACGAGCCAAGTCTGCGGACCCCTAACTGCTCAAATACAGCACAAATTCGAACAATTTGAGGCGTACAATCTACTTCTTCTGTCACAACATGAAAGAAGAAAGAAAAGGGGATACATCAACGGCATAGGAAGTTTGGCAAGAACATTATTCGGAGTTTTAGATGAAGATTTTGCCGAAAAATATCAACAAGATATACAAAACGTAAAGAACAACGAAAATTATCTACTTGACCTAGTGAAGAACCAAACCATCATAGTCGAAGCGGAAAACAAGATCTTGAAGAAAAACGAAGAATTTATGAAAAAACAATTTGCAGCTATCAACAACTTCACCAGAGAAGTTAATTTCTCGTTGAAAACCGTGGAAAGTACTCTACTATCTGTGATGTTAATGAACGACGTGAACGCAGCTGCGTTAACATCCAACCTCCTCATTGACGAACTAAGCAGAATACAAGAGATATTGATGAACGCGCTGACCAATGTACATAGAGGTCATTTGGACTCTCATCTATTAACACCCGCACAGCTAGTCAACCAGTTGAATTTCATATCTACGAAGATGCCTTCAAGATTAACGCTGCCCATCAAAAACTTACAGGAAAATTTGACAACACTTTATAAGCTTTTATACGTAAAGGCTCGAATGACGACGAACTATCTACTGTACGAGATTCACATTCCACTCACGAGTGACGAAGACTTCACAGCATACCGCATCATTCCTCTACCGATAAACAGAGATGGAAGAACTGTTAAGTTGGTGACACAATCACCATTTATAGCCATTAACTTCAGAAAGAACACATACGTCAGCATAGAAGAAGAAGATTTACAACAATGTACACGAACGGACGAAGATAACTACATTTGTACAACGATTCATCCTATATACAATCTACACAACGAAGAGGCACCGTGTGAAGCAATCATATTCAGCCAAAGAACATCACTGCATTGCGATACTACAACAATAAAATGCAGAAACGACTGGATCAAGCTACATAATCCGAACACCTGGCTGTACAGCTGTTGCGACGTATGCACACTTAGATTCATATGCGGCGACGAGCTAACATCAAACACAATAAGCGGCGCCGGCTCAGTTGTTATGACACAAGAATGCACGATCCAGAGGAAGGAAGCAACTATCTACTCTCAAAATTATTTTGGAAGCCAGATGAAAACAGGACCAGATATGAACATACCGCATCTACTGTCCTCGTCAGTAAATAGAATGGCGAATCAATCTTTCCCGAATCTTCAGTTACAAACCGAAAGAAAATACTCATCTGAAGAATATTCTCATATTGAAGAGCAGATCCACTATCAAAAGGATCATGAAAAGCTTCCCGAACCCATCCGAACACACGATATACACCAGTACATAGTTATGTATTTACTGGTAGCTGCGGCACTGATAGCTATGATAGTGCACTGCATTAAGAGAAGCAAACGAGGAAGCAGACCCACAGAGCAACGACGAGTCGAGAGCATCGAGATGGACGTGATCGTGGACAAACAGGCGGCCAGACGGGAGCCAACGAGATTATCGTCAAGAAGAATAAGAAAATATTTTGATTTTAACGGAGTTTAGTTACATTTATTGATTATTTGTTTTGTATTTTTTACCATTTGTGCAACGTATTTTTTTTGTAATTTTTAATGACTTTGTTGTGCTGGTTACTCATTTCTCAAAATGTGGTTACATTTTATAGTTAGCATTACTTTACCATTTCATTATTCTTTTTTTTGCGTTAAGGAGCGCACATTTCATTTTAACTTTTTAACTTTATTAGTTGGGAGCATGTACGATTCACACTTGACCGTACAAAACGCAACACGCGCGTTCTACTTTGTAGATCCGACATCAGCATCTTTATTTCCTTTGCGAGTTTACATTATCGATTTAATTAGATAGGATTAATCAGAAGACAATCATCCTTCGAAGTAACCACATCTTACGGGAAATTAGTCTCCATAATATCCCATGTATAACAATATACTTTGATTGGTGAAACTTCTCATCTTTAACTCAACAACTCTCTGGGACATCTCAAGATACATACTACGGGGTGGCCCATACACTTACCTTCAAAATAACATTATCGGGGTTCTTTTTTAGTCTTGCATGCATCCGGTCTCGGTTTCGAATACAGCGAAAGAGACCAGGAGTCATCCAAGGCTTAATGATTCTGTCTTTTCTTGCTATTTTAACGGTATGTGTGTGTTTTCTAATAACATTTTGAACCATAGAAATAAATAGGTCCGTAGCTTTGTTTGCATTTGTTTCTTCTACAACAGGATTAAAATTTGTAAAATCAATTTCATTCTTTATGCCATTATAATCTAGTCGAGAGGCTGTTTTAGGAGTTTTTTGTTTATTTTTAGTTTTATATAAGCTTACAATAATTGGAAGGTGGTCAGTTACCTGTGTTTCGACAATCAAGACGTCTAAAGGAGCAGTACTATTTGTTAGGACATGGTCTAGGCAGTTCTTCATTCTAGTTGGAGTCAAGTGTGCTGGCCAAAGGCCAAGAGCTGCAGTATTAAGAAGATAATCGTTAGAATTTGTATCTGTATTATCGGGTTTTATGTCTACATTTAAATCTCCAATCACTGCTATATTCTCATGTGATTTTAAGGTATTCATAATATTATCTAGGCTATTATAAAAATTATCAAGCTTATCATATGAGGGGCTACGGTAGATACTGATAATCGTTATATTGTCTGTTTTTATAACAAGGCAGTTTGCATCAATAAAAGGTGGTTCATAAACTGAATGAGATAAAGATTCTTTAACATAAACCACAACTCCATCATTTTGTATCGGGTTATTTTGTGTTGCACCTGACGAAAAGCCAGGGAGAAAAGGTATGGGTCCTGAGTTTTTGAGCCAGCACTCTGTTAATATAATAATATCAAAGTCAACTTTTGTTAGGTGTAGCACAGAACAAAATTGGTCAAAATTCATATTTATACTTCTTATGTTGATATGAATAATTTTAAGTTTTAGATTTTGTTCAGAAATAAAATAGATACATTGTTCAGGATCACATTTGAGAGTGTTTTTATTACCGATTGAGTCTAATTTGCTAGATATATCATTTAGGATGGCCATTTTTTAAAATATATACAAAAAGCAATATTATAAAAGATACCCAGTCGCAATCATAAAAAGATACGATATTGAAAATAACGAAAAATTCCCTGCTTATTTTAGCAAAGTTGTTTTTAATATTGTTTTGGTCTTCTCTTTCAAAATTATAACCTTTTAAAAAAGTAGAAAGTTTTAGTTTAGTTTTAAATAAGAAAAAAATAATTAATTTTATAAATAGGCATGCAAAAAAAAGATCTTTAAGAAATAAATATATGTCTATTGCTTTTTTACTAAAAAAGCAAGGCATTCTTCATTCTTTATATGTATTGGTTGCCCGTCAGAACTGGTTTTCAATAGAATCCGGCCATTTGAGTGCCAGCAGGAGAAGTTTTGAGCTTTTGCGACCTGGCGAACTTCGAATAAAAGTTTTTTCAAGGCTGGAGTAAGGTGTTCGTCTACATATATTGCTTTCTTACTTCCTGCGTATCCAATAGTAGTCGTGTTTAGTTTCTCACTTACGGGCTTTTCTTTGTTGAAACGGCGTACCTTTCCCAAAAAATCATTTCTTGTAGAGACGGAAACGAACTCAGTTACGATAGGTCTAGTTGTCCCAGGTTTACCGGGCAAACAATAGATGTCGCGGAAGTCGGATGATTTGATGGGTATATCCATAACTTTTCCAATGTCTGAGACCACGGACACAAGATCGCTTTGTTTTTCCTGTTCCTTAACGGGGACGTTTCTGATTTCCAGGGAAGCGGGACGAGTCTGGAAGCGCATATCCTGTAATTGAAGTTCTAGGTTTCGTATTTTGTCCTCGTTGTCTTTTTTCACTTTTTCCAGGCTTTCAATTTTGGTTTTCATCTCTTCAAAGTTTTTGTTTACAAAGTCCATACCCTTTTCTATTTCGAAATTTGATTTTTGTATCTGTTCACACCGATTTTTTAGGTCTGACACGTCCTTGACAAGTAAACTCATAGTAGTTACCTGCTCATTTTTCCATTTGATTAAACATTGATCCTGCTCTGTTTTCCATGTTTTAAGCATATCCATGAGCTCATTTTTAAATTTTTCTAAATCACAGGGTATACTATCGCTTCCTTTGCTTTCCGGGGAGTCATTTGTCCGAAAACGTTTATTCCGTAAAGTTATTTTCTTAGTTACAGCGGATCCTTCCGACGTTCCCAATTCAAATTCCGAGTCGTATTTCACTGGATTCGTCTTGTTTTTAGGACTTTTCTGTGGAGATCGTTGCACACTCATACTGGTAATAAAAGGAAGCACAAACAAGATAGTAATTATTTGGCGTCGCACACTTGTAGTAATAGATTAATGACGCAAGCGCACGTAACAGTTACTTGTAGCAAAAATTCGCAGTGGTTGTTCCAGTTTCCGTAGCCGGATCGGTTAGCGCGCCGTGCCAGCAAGCGAGAGGTCCGCGGTTCGAATCCAAGCGGCACAGGGCAAGCTTCCAAACAGCAGGCGGCGCAGCGGTCACCGTGGCTGTCTCGCTCTAGCCACTCCCAAAGGGCGGACACTACTCACTTAATTTCAAAAGGTGCGACAAGGAATCAAAAATATCACTCTCACCCAATCACGAATTTACAAAAATAATTTAAAAACTTTGAGAAAGAGCAGAGGCGCACGTCCACACCCGACAAAAATCCAATTCAATGTAGGTACCGAAGTATAAAAACAATGTAAGTAAATTGTTAATAAAAATCTAAACAATTAAAAATCACAGACAGAAATTTCACATAAATCAACAAAATAACAATAATAATTAAACCAGGTTAAAATATTTATAGTTTAAAATCACAGATAATCATCACAAAAATCACAATCAAAATACCTCAATAAATCAATTATAAAAAGCTTATATTTATAATATTTCTATTAGTGACGACAGGAACTGGCATGGCATGGTATGTAGGTATTTGTGTGTTGCGCTTCATGACCTGCCACTATTTCATGTTGCCCTGGTACCTAATTTCAAAATTCGTTATCAAGGCACTAACTAAGCAAACACTCCTACTGCAGTAAGTAACTATCTAACTTAGCGAAATACATAGTTCAATGACGGTCTCCTCACAAGACCTTCTTCAGAGTTTTTGTCTGTTATGTCGAGCAGTATTATTTATTGCATGTAGATAATTAATAAAATGTTACCTTTTTAATATTATTTTCTACATTCTATAACATAAACAAAATCATTACTATTATGTTACCTTTTCTGACCGCACCAAAATGTGTTTTGGAGCAAAATCGGAATGAATGTATGGAAGCTATAAAATTGTAGAGAACAATGGTTTTGGAGCAAAATCAGAATAAGCCGGATAAACATGTGTTGCGATGTATTATTAGCTATAAGTTAATAAGGCGAACAAGAACCAACATTATTTATCACACTAATGTTCTTGGCCAGTCATATGACCTGTGGAAAATCTGTCATCAATACACTACCGCTACACTGTGTAAGTAGATAGGTGTTCTGGGCCCCATTTAATATAACTTACAAGTCCACAATTGTGAAAAAAACCTACATATTTGTAAGTTTTTTTTACAAGTGCTGTTTAATAAAACTTACAAATAGTAAAAATGTTACAGGTAAAAACCTTACAATTGTACCAATTACAAGTGCTGTTTAATAATACAAGTGCTGTTTAATAAACCCCACAATTTTACAATTTTACAGGTAACAATCTTACAATTACCTATTCCAATTACAAGTGCCGTTTAATAAAAGTTTTCAAGTTTAGAAAACCCCTGCAGATTTCTATGACAATTGTAGCTACAAGTTTATACGAAAATAAAAATTAATAAACTTGTTAAGAGTCCTTTAACGCGAACAGTGACGCCACTCTAAAAAGAAGTCATAGTCATAAGGCTTTTTATCAAAAAAAGGGCTCCCTAGTGCGTTAGATATTAATAATAAATAATAAAATAATAATAACACATCACACTCAGAGCCCCTAACTAGGAAGAACCTGTATCTAGGGTGCCCGAAACACACACAGAGACGAACATTACGGCCAGACCGGAAACAAACATCGATAGATATTCATCATATCAATATTCGCTCCGCCCGGGAATCGAACCAGGGTGCACACGCTTACTCAGTCCACAGCACTGCCAACTGAGCCACGGAGCAGTCAAATATTGGTCAAGTCAGATATTGGTCCTTAGTAATTTTTAAGTATTTCAAATAGTATTCTAAAAACAAACAGTGCAGTTGTAGTACTTAAAACAGTCTAATCCTATCTATAACTACTGATTTACCTACTACTCATACTTATTTTTCCAAAAAAAAAACCCCTTATAGATTGATGCACTAAATTGTAAATATCTGACACATGACGATCCACCTGTAGAAATTTTACTACAATTTACAAATATGTAAACTTTTTATTACAATTGTGCGTTCAATAAAACTGTTTTCTTTACAAATATGTAAGTTTTCACCTGTAAGAAGAAAACCTTTATTAAACAGAGAATTGTAAAATTGTAGCTACAATTCTACAATTTGTAAATTTTCTACAATTGTAAACTTGTAACTCGTTTTTTTTATTAAACAAAAACTTGTAAATTGTAGCCTGTAAATTACAATTACAATTCTACAATTTGTAAGTTATATTAAATAGGCCCCTGGTAGACAAACGGCACGTGAACCACTCAGCATAATTTGATGAGAGGCTCAGTTTTTCTCTATAGTATGGTAACAGTAAAGTTTAAATCCAAAAGGCAAATAATACTGAGTAAAACTACATTACAATAAGAAGGGACAAACATAAGAGTACAAATAACATTGATCTTTTACATTTAGTTAAAATAAACAAAAATACTAATTGAAACCACAGCTCTGCTCCTGCAGAAGAGGACGTATAGGTTACTTAAAGGCCTACTTCTTGTGTTATTATTTGATAAGTACTTATATTTAACTAACTTTAACATAGTTACACCTAACACTACTGGAATATCACCTCCTTCCGTCAAATATAAATAAAAGAGCAACCAATTGAACTTGAGCATTCTAAACAGCAGCCGCCCCTCCTCGCTAATGCTCAGTCATTGGTGAGCATTCCCCTGCTGGCGGACAATTAGCCGTTTATTACCGCCGGCCTTTATGTGCCGCACGTGAATCAATCTTATGTTCTATGTAAATCGGCCCTTACAATAACTCATGTACAAATATAATTTTCTAAAACTTTTTTTTGCATCTATCTAACAACAATGATAATAATTAAGTACCTGTATAGGTAAAGCACTGAAATAAATATAGAAAGTTAAGTACGTAGAAGTAGATAGACACTTCATAGCAATCAATCAACATAATAATAAAAATTAAACTTTCTTAAATTAGAAGGATTAATTTTTAAATAACGCAAATCATGTTTTTTTCTATATTATCTACATTATTTTAAGATATATAAGTCCCAAATGGTTCTGTCGCGGAGCTACCGCTACGCAAAATTATGCTTATTAATAACCCCTAGTATAGGTATATTTTTTAAGTCTCCTTTTTACTGCCAACTAATGGAAATTCAAAGTTCCCCTTCTTGGAGAAATAACGTATTCTCACATCGTAAGACAATGGCTACTGGTTGGCGGACGGCGCGCTATCAGTCATCAAAAATACCTTTCTAAATAACGTTTTACATTGCTTTTAATTACCTTCTACGTGACCAGTAAAGGCAGAGCTCTCCTTAGTAAATGAGTTTATGAAATTGTTTGTCCAAAACGCAAGGGTCATAGTATTATGGCTACGTAAAACGTAGGTAGGTCAACTTAAATAAATTTATTACTAGAAGGCTTTTATATTAGATATGCGTGATGCCCGTCACGGGGTGGGCACGGGATGCGGCCAACGTAATGATGTTTTAATTGCTGCAGCGCAAACACTCCACCCTCGGTTAAAACTTGGAACTTGTAATGTTGGAAATTAATATTTATCGTCCAATCTTTTGATTGGGTACAAATTACTAACGGATCACCAAAAAACCAAGTAATATGAATACTTATTTAAAAATATTTACATTACGTGTCGTCTCATCCATTTATTACCTACCAAGTTTGTTGCGTCGCTTAATTTTATATTTTAATTTTGAAACTAATAAGATTTACTTTTACATAGATACATAAACAAACCTTCAATTAAGTACATATAAATACTTACATAATAACATAAATAAATTCATATGTAAAAGAAATACAAAAAAACTGAAAACACAAGTGCAAATGTATATAGTGAATATAAAAGGGTATGTCAATCAGAATAAATATCATTTATCACTAAAGAAAATTTTTCACAAAAAGTACAACGACGGTGTTCTGCCATGACCGTGATAATATTATAACGTACCAGTTTACTTTAAATATTTAAAAATTATAACATGAAATCGTATTGATCTAATTTGGGTATTAAAAATTCAGAAGATAAGCGAACAACCCCGTAACTTAGTCAAAAATGGTAACAGTCATATGTATAAATGTATTTCTACTGTAAAACAATTTAGTAAATTCTTAAATACCGGTCTCCAACCCGATCGAGGCTCTCCAAATTACCAAGTGCCTACAAACTTTTGTTTTAAAATTCTAACAGACGTCCGTCGCAAGGTGTTTGAATATGATAAGCAGCTTGTCAAAAATGTTTTTTAATTTTTAATGTAATCAAAGGGTTGAGGGTTAGAGAAGTTACAAGTTAAATTACTATTCTATGATGTCTCAAAATAGGTTATAGCTGCGTAGTTTTCTTGAACACACCTATACATATAACAATGTCGCTTCACTAAGTCACTTAACCTTTTTTTAAATACCTACTTATAGCTTATAGTAATAAAAGTTAATTTCTTTAGCAGATCCTTGAAATAAGGACAGCATGTTATTCTATCTTTATAGTATTTAAATTAACACAATTAACAACATAAAAAACAAACAATTACAAATTTATAACTGGTCATTTAAGTATTCCATGGAGGGTGCGTCATTGATGAAAGCCTTGATCGTCGATCGCCGATCAGCGATCAGGAGTTAGATAAAGAGCCCCATGTTAAACGACTACAAATGTCCGGAGATACGCGAGGGGTGCTAAATCGTCCGGACAAGGTATTAACATATCGTTCCAACATTGTTTAACATAATTAACTGCCCTGTCATAATGAGGCCATAAAAAGTGATATGAAATTTGCAATGTAAAGCTTCCAATGAATATTTTGTGTTTTTGTTCCAGATAGCCTTAAATACCACGTCTTGATCGTTATTAACATTTAAATCACTAATATTGTTTGGTGCTAAGCAAAGTGACAAGCGAGTGAAAATATAGATTTAAAATCAATCAATATATATAAAACTCTTCCGTTACTGACTGACTGACAGACAATGCAGAGCAAAACTACTGGGCGTAGCGGGCTGAAATTTTGCATGTATGTTCCTTAGGGAGTGTAGGTGAGCACTTTCTACGCCCAGTAGTTTCAGCTCTGCGTTGTCTGTCAGTCAGTCAGTAACGGTAGAGTTTTATATATAGACTAGAGGCTGCCCCGCGTTTTCACTCGCGCAGATTTCTCATAAACACAAAACTCCAGTTTTTTCCCGTTTCCATGGGAATTTCGGGAAATCCTTTCTTAGTGCTTACCTACACTCCCTAAGGAACCTACATGCCAAAATTCAGCCCGCTACGCCCAGTAGTTTTGGCTCCGCGTTGTCTGTCAGTCAGTCAGTCAGTAACGGAAGAGTTTTATATATTGATAAACACATTTCATAAGTGCCTACACGGTGCGAAACTAGCGAACGCCACTTCCGATAAATAATTAATATCTTCTAAACCATGGCCGAAATAAAAAATATGCGTCTTGACGCCCTAGATAATCTTGCTTAGAATTTTTAGGGCTCTGTTGTGTAGGTCCCAGGTTCAAAATCTAAAGAATAAACCGTTTGTTGCTTAAAGTGGTCACTTTAGTTTTATAAAAAAAATCTAAGATAATTATCCTAAAAGCTTCACAACAGAGCCATAAAAATAATAAGCAAGATTAACTGAATGATAATGAGTTTAAAACTCGTATCAAAAAAGGTTTGATTAAGAAAGCTTATTACAATGTTGATGACTATGAAAACGACAAAGACGCATGGAAGTAGTCTAGCTCTGCACGATATTTTCATTATTTCATGTATGTACTTTAAATCTTATTAATTTATGTTCTTTGTACTGTAAATTGAATTGTAATGTCACATATATAAGAACAAAAAAAAAAGAGAGTGAAATTGTAAAGTAGAGTTTGTTACCCCTTTCTTCTCTACGGTGTAAAATCATTGCGAAAGGGAGTAGAATCATTTGACAGAGGAGGGCTCGTTTGGGGGCGTCTCCAGGCGACCATTGTCGTAAGGCAAGGCAAACATTGTTTGCCAGAGCCAATTAGTGGGCACCCTGAACTACCTCGCCTCTATCAGTATAGGATACTTTACGAAATAAGGTATCAATATTAATTAGATTAGTCTAATTGACTTTCAATAAGCGATATCTTGTATCCTGTATTGAATAAATCATTTTTTACTTTTTTTTACTTTACTTTACTATCTAGGTCATCATTGAAGCATATCATTGACTTTGGCCATGGTTTAGAAGATATAATTATTAATCGAAGTGGCGTTAGTATCGCACCCGTTCGCCCCTTAAATACATAAATAAGAAAATAAAAGAAAATAGGAACAAATTATGAATGCAACTTATTTCCAATAATTTAACATGATCGTAGGTTGTACGACGAAAGCATAGTTGCATTGCATCACATCGCGTGTCATTTGACAGACACGAAACAAGCAGATAAATATCAGAACTATAGTCAATCACTGGGAGTGCACTTCTGTGTAGTTATTGTAGTTACGGAATAGGCAAAATAAATTAAAAACTAAAATAACTGCGCAAATATAGATATGAAAGGTGTTATTTTTTACCTGGAATTGTTAGTATGATTGTAAAAAACGAGTTTAAAACACATTTTCAAGATCATTTTCATGAACAAGTTTCAGTAAAAGTGGATCTCTTATTTTCACTTGCAGTGGGCAAAGGAGATAAGTATATAACTATAAAATGAAAGCGGAACAGGAGATAAATTATGAAAAACCACATCAAATCCTTAACTTGCTTCAATTCAATGTCAAAGTTTTGAATGAAAACTATTGAGGGACAAAAAGGCAGGTAATTGTGTGCTGTAAGTTGTATACAATTTTGAAAATGGAAAAATTTATATATCTTCGGTAATTTAAAACTTAATTTAATTTAGTTATCTATATTAAGTATGTGTGGCCAATTTTGCGATCGGGCCACGACATGTGCACTAGAATGCTCTTGCAATCTTTAAGCCCCTGTCATATGCAAATCGTCTTGAGCCTTAGCATTAAAAAGTAACTATCTAGCATCGTGTTTCCCACCACGACATCGTACGTTTTGTAAAAAATCATCCTGCTCAGGGATGTGATGCAAAATAGTTCGACGACAATCTAATTTATCGGAGGGATACCATGATCACATGTACAGTGGCGGACTAGGAGGCCGTAACAGATTTGTCTATGGTTGCGTCAGCCCTAGTCTGTATTACCAAAGAACAAGAGTTATTTTACAGAAAAACCGGAAGTGTTACGCCGACCGTGTCCGCCACTGTACATAATTCATTTATTTTGCTAGCTGATATAATTCGTAACAAAATAATGTTAAGTAATGTTCTCGTCCTTCGCTGTACTTTCTATTGATTACGTATTCTAATTGCTGCATTTTCATGCTTAGAGTAACACCAGTTCAACATTAAGTTCAATGCAGCTTTTCCTCTTCTTAGTTACCTAATATTAGGCATGATGGAAGTTTACAAGTACACATTACTCTTATTTAATTTAAATGTATATATCCGTAGTACTCCATGGTATAGAAGTCGCATAAAAAGCTCGAGCACGGTGGCGCGGCGGCTAGGCGGCGGCGCGGCGGCGGCGCGGCGGCGGCGAGTAAATCAATCGATCAACGCCGGAAATGCTCGTAGGATACGTCTTCATTGTGTTCATTAGTGTCGCGTCGGTCGACTCGGAGGGCCCCATGTGCACCTGCTTTTATGTCACAGCGTTTGCTAAATGCTCACATGATGTGTCTTTTTACTTAGGTATTGACAAAACTTAGCCCTTTTTGGCACTATGATACTATATTTAAAGTAGGTCGTCCATACAACTGTTGAACAGGAAACACATTATATTCGATGACACAAATTCTGATCTTGGACTCTGCAAATCACACTCGCAGCATAAAATGCAGGTTATCAAAGAGAAGCCCTATATAATCTGCGTTTCTTTAGAATGAAAAGATCAGTAATGATTTTAGCCGTTCTCCATTGCTATTATAAACATAAACGTCAATGTAAAAGACCCTAATTACTTGTGAATGTTGCGACCACAATTCATCTCGCACCGTTTTTCGACTTTTGTGTCGTAGGAGTAATTGTCGGTGTGGGAGCTGTTTAGCGGTTTTCAAAATTACCTGTGGGTTCCGCTTGACGCCAGCGCGCCATAATGGCGGAAACCTCATTGTCTTCAGAAACTGTTCTGTAGCGTGCCGTGCAGGACCCGCCAATTTAACTCTAATTGAGGCCAATAAAGCTTTAATAGAAATGCGGATGAGTGAGTAAGACGTTATTAGCGCCTCATTATAAGATTATTGAAGTTATTGTGTCTAACATAATTAAATGATTTGGTAATATATAGTCTGTGGGAACTTACTATTCTTATTTCTTAATTTTTTGAATTTGAAAGTTGACCTAAATGGAATGCCAATTTTTTATTGATTTTATTTGTCAATGCAACTTAATTCTTTACGTATATTTCTTATGTCTACTTTAAGAAAACGTGAAATATACAATGTTACTGACAATGAGGAGTCCTTTGGCGAAATAAAATGTATAATATAGCTGTAATAGGTCCTCGAAAACTTGAATTAAGTAAATTACAAAGTTGCACATTAAATAAAGTAGTACCTACAAAGTGAAAACTTGTCGTATTGTAAAGTGTGTACATTTCAGATAATTTTATTCAAGCAAAGTGTAATTAACGAACAAAAGCTTGCAAAGGTCAGAGAAGAAATCCCAATATTTTAAATAAGTACAATGTACTTGGTGCTTTTGCAGTAATAAAAGAACCGCAAACCGTTCAGTTGAGGATTCGCCTTCCGTAATATATTCCATTGAATGCGTACACAGTAAAGATGATTTTATAACCGGTTTAAGATTTGTAGGTAAATGAAAGCAATGAATTATATTTCTATTTTTTTTTTATATAATTTTGTAAAGCGAAAATAACTTAGTATTAAAGATTTAAATAACTAAGCGAATACTTTGAGAATTTCTAGAATATTAGCTAAAACAAAACTCGTAAAGCCGTCATTCCACACGACACAAAACAATCTCTGTTTACAGAACAAAGCTTCTTAAGGCGTCTTATCACGCTATGCGCAGTATTTACGACTATATGAGGCCAAATCCTGGCACTGGTTGCGGCTAAACCGTAAACGTGGTCAACCGTCCATTACTGCGCTATCGCAGATTCAGAAAGACTGACACGCAACCCTGGAAAATGTAACAACCGGGAACAGTAACACAAGATCCAACGTGCTTGGAATCTGATCTCTAGAACTATGGTGTAAGGTGTAGTTTTTATTATATTTTAAATGTACTTCAATCCTTTTCATTTGTGTTAAGGTCAGTATTAGCATAACGATCCGAGCGCCCCTTAACGCAATATGCTTGGTCACGCTGAGCGTTGTTCCTGGCAATTTCCAGCGCCGCGGCTTTTCATGAAAAATGGTGTGTGGGTGAAATATATTATGAAAAAACGCCCCGTAAAATACATAATGAGAGTTTTTTTTTAATTTGTGCAAATAGAAAACGTTTCAGTAATTTACAAATAACAAAGAAATCTTATTTGAAAATTTTAGATTCATTCATATGAAAGACTCATTTTCAAAAATTATAAATTTTAGATAGTTTATCTTTAGTTTTTATTTATATTTAATTATTAATTTTAAGATTGAGATTAATGAAGGAAGCCTATGTCCAGCAGAGGACGTCTTTTGGATGAAATTATGATTTTAAGTGCCTATTTTATTCACGTTTGAAAAGTCATTGATTTCTGTTAGCATGTCTCTACGATCGTTCGTCAAAGAACATACGAAAACTTGCTACTCATATAAATCTAATTTGTGTGCTCCGAAAGGGTGAACCGTAGCGGGTAGCAATTATTCACGTGTTATGACATCCCATTTGCATATAATCGCGGCAGTGTGCGTGAGGCAACGGCCAGCCATTCACACGCGGCCGCGGCCTAAACCGTATCTTGATCAAACTGTAAGGAAAACCTCGCTTAATTAAAAATACCAGTCAAGTACGAATCTGAGTTGAGAGTCAACAGTTTAGTTGCACTTTTAAAGCTTATGTACATAGCAGACTACTAATACTGAAAGTGCGTGGTTTGTTTTTTTTTTTGTCGCACTCGCTGCTATTAAAATATCAAAAGTATCCTTCTCATCATCATTAAAATAGTACACCTAGAGTGCGTGCCAATAAGTCTGAGTGCGACTGGTGGCGCCACTATATACGATGTATACGACGTTGACGTCGTCGTGTGCCTTTCGCGATCGACAATTAAAATTAACACTGAAAAAATCAACCATATAACAAGGACTGCAGAAACAAAAAAACTGTAGAATTCTACATACCTTCATAGTTTCGTGTCATATGAAGGCGAAAGGGCAAAAATTTTCATAAATTTTCTAATCCACTTTAAAGATGTAAATAAAATTGAGAATATTTTGACATTCATGTAATCCCATTTAACTGCGTGAACATAAAATATAGATATATCTATCCAAGCAGTAGTGAAATTAATGTGGAGCATACAGCACTTGAAGAATATCAACTTGAAAGCTAAATATAGGTTTTTGCGGAGTTATTTTTCCTAGGTTGATCTCCGTAAAAAAAGTATGGGCTGGGCACCCACCCTATGGCACCCCTATACCTACTCCACCTTGCCATTCAAAACAAATTGCTGATTCCTATTGGTTCATATTTTGACCACGCGCAGATTTATCTGGCGCGCACTCAATTCGAAGATTTTCTAACTTCTATTTTTCTTTAATACTTTCTAGAACAACAGAACAACAAATACCCTCAACAGAAAAAAGTCTCCTCAGAAGTTTTAAAGAAACCCGTAGGTTTAGTTTGGTTAGTCTAGAGATTCATTTACATAAATAAGTTTTAAAATTATATTAACAGTGTGAGCTGTCACACGTATCATATTACGCTAGACAAACTTAGGCTTGTAATGCAATCAACCATTATACCAGAGCGAATTAAAAAAAAAAAAATAACTTCTAAACCATGGCCGAAATCATAAGGAACCCTAAAAATTTAGTACGGTAAAATTATATGTAGCTTATACCTTGTACAATCGTTGCTGTAATTATATATGCGGCCGAGATCGGCTGGCAAGTAAATGGTTTAATCAGAACGTCGACTTTGATTGCGGATGCTTCAATCATATTTTCTCGGAAGAATGTGATAGTAAAGCCGTTTTATACAAGGTGTTTCTAGCGAGGTGGTCATATATTAAAGGAGTGATTCAACTTACTATACAACTAAAAATACCTAAAGAAACATGGGTTGAAATCTCTAAAAACAAATTATTATAAGCTGTCGTAAATATTAACCCTGTCACCGGATCGTATCATTTCTGAGTAGATTCGGCCCATGTTGCTTTAGGAAAAATGTGCATTATGGTGAGCTGCATCACTTTATTAACTTTACTACTACAGTGATCAGAACCACCCATGCGGAAATTGAAAGTTTTTTTTACTCATAATATAATCTCCAAGAATAGATGCTACCTACTAGCACAGCTAGCTCCTATAATTTATCTATCAAATCACCAAGGAAACAAACTGTCGTAGGGTAAACCGAGGGTAAACCATGCTGTATTGAAGGTAATAACCAAAATTATTTATACTAAATATCATAAAAATTTACAGAATTATAAATTTTGAAATTAATTAAGTACATATGTATTTTATTGGAAAGTGTCAATCATCTGTAAAATAGTTAAAATACAACAATTCAACATTTCTCATGTTTTTCCAGCAGAACAGTTAGTGGAAAGTGGCCCGACGTCGGCGGGCCATCGCATTAGCATAGCCTGCAGTTTAGCACGCATATCTATGCAGGTTGCCTGTTCCGAAACCCATTGTGCCTAGCGCGGACCGCGAAGCGAGCAAAATCGCATCCTTTATTCGCAGATGGAAGCGATAGCAAAACAAGCGTAATATTACATACCTATGTAAAATACGCTTTTTGTTTTGGTAGTTATTACTTACTTACGACATTTTTATTACAACATCATTTATTTTCACATCGATAAAATTTATAAAGCAGTTAACAGTCTTCTTATTATAATGCATTTATCCTATACAATTTATTGAAATGTTATAAAAGATTTTTGTAAGTAATTAGAATGACTGAATCTAAAAGTAATAGTAAAAAATAAACTATTGTACATTATGTGTTGTATTCCATTAACTTTTATTTTGTAATGCTCGTCTAAAATCATAAAAGGGACCAAAATAATTTCTTTGACTCTTGCGGGAATAGGTAGTGCAAGACCGGTGTCAGTCCAGCAGTGGACATCTCTCTCTGCTGAGATGATGTTGATGATGATCAACTGGTATAGACTATATGCAAGACAAGACGTACATATTTCATAGAACTGTAAGAGGTTTTGAATTTTTTTTTGCAAACCCTACTCATATTCAGCATGCGTTGCAACCGCAGATCTACTTTCCATTTAGACATTGCACGTCAAGTGGAGCTGCCGCCGCCACGCCAGCGACGGCCAAACCGTATGTGAAATGACGATTAGAACTGTTGTAAGTAGCCTTTGTTCGATCGGGGGCAGATAACCTCTATTATACACAATCAGTACATGGCCTAAGAACAATGCCTTGAAAATCCACGAGTTTCACAAATAGCCGTTCGGGTTGAGTTATTATTTTTATAGATGAACCTGTTACTTTGATCCATTGTTAGTTTTTAACTGTTATCTGCTAGTTTAATTGGCCATTTAATTGGAGATTTATACAATTAAGGATCATCATCATCATCATTTCAGCCGTAAGACGTCCACTGCTGGACATAGGCCTCCCTCAAGGCTCTCCATCTGTACCGATCGCAGGTGGCCTGCATCCAGCGCCTTGCGCAGATCATCCGTCCATCTGGTCGGTGGACGTCCTACGCTGCGCTTGCCGATCCGTGGTCTCCACTCGAGAACTTTTCGGCCCCAGCGGCCATCTGTTCTGCGGGCTATATGACCTGCCCATTGCCACTTCAACGAGCTTATCCGCTTGGCTATGTCGGTGACCCTGGTTTCTCTGCGTATGTCCTCATTTCTGATTCGATCCCGCAGAGAAATCCCGAGCATAGCCCGCTCCATGGCTCGTTGAGCTACTCGGAGCCTGTTCATAAGCCCTATAGTGAAGCACCACGTTTCAGAACCGTATGTCATCACTGGCAGCACACATTGGTTAAATACCTTCGTCTTCAGGCACTGAGGAATATTGGACGAGAAGACGTTGCGTAGTTTCCCGAACGCCGCCCATCCGAGCTGGATTCGGCGATTGACCTCCTTCTCGAAGTTGGACCTACCTAACTGGATGGTTTGTCCTAGGTATACGTACTCGTCGACAACTTCGAGAACCGAGTTCCCAACCATAACTGGGGTAGGCAGAACATGGACATTAGACATGACCTTCGTCTTGTCCATGTTCATTTTAAGGCCCACCTGTTGGGAGACTCGGTTGAGGCCTTCGAGCATCGTGCTGAGTTCCTCCATCGACCTTGCCATGACTACGATGTCGTCGGCAAACCGAAGGTGAGTGATGTATTCGCCGTTAATATTGATGCCCTGCCCTTTCCATTCTAGAAGTTTGAAGGCGTCTTCTAAAGTGGCGGTGAACAGTTTCGGAGATATAACATCTCCCTGTCTCACGCCTCTGTTCAAGGGAATAGCCTTCGAATTCTGTTCCTGTACTCGGACAGACATGGTGGCGTTGCTATACAAACACTTCAGCACTTCGATGTACCGATAGTCAATCCGGCATCGTTGGAGGGACTCTAGCACCGCCCATGTTTCGACCGAATCAAAGGCCTTCTCATAGTCCACAAACGCTAGACATAGCGGCAAGTTATACTCTTCGGTCTTCTGTATAACTTGCCGCAGCGTATGTATGTGGTCTATGGTACTAAAGCCTTTTCGGAAGCCGGCTTGTTCGGGAGGCTGGAAGTCATCAAGGATGAAGGATGAATTTGATTAAATATAAAGTTTTTTTTTAATTTGTATATAGACTTACAGCTGACTATTTACTATTGAAAAGGAAAAAATGTTTCAGTAAATTTGATTCTAACTTATGCAGTTATGTTAAGTTATTATTATTATTTTCCTTAGTTGGTACGGTTTTTTATAACTCACTTTTATCCTAAATAAGCATTTAATTTGACATTTGTACATTCAACACAAAATACTTAAGTAGTTAATCAGATACAAGTAATCTTACGCCAATAAAGTTTTTTTGTACTTTAGTTTCTGCTTTGTGATATAAATATAATATATCGTATTAACAAGTTAGTACAGTACACAGTTAATTAAGTAACCTTCGTTCAAACGCAGGACCTTCTACACGCTGAACGTGAGAATAAAAACATAACTAATACTCGATACCATTACAATGCTTATTAAACGCAACGCAATTAACCGCATGCGATCATCGATTTCCGTTGTTTCATTATAATTTAGCTAATTCGTATGCCACGTACGCTAGCCGCTATAATACGCTCAATAGGTGGTTTTGCGGCACATAACGTATTTACATACTGGGTCGGGCGCCGTCAGTTGGTCTGTTTTTTTCTGGTAATGTATGTAAATGGGAAACAATTACTGGAGTTAATACAGGGTAGGCAGTCTAGGCAAGTGCGCCTCGCGCCCCTTCCGTCCACCCGACATATGGAGGGGGCGGCGGCCGCGCTGCTCGCCTTGCCTGCCGCCTGCTACAGGATGACGTGGATGTTTTCATTGAAGTTCCTTTAAAAGCCGTTGCTCTTCTTTAGCTCTTTATAAGTTGTGTCGTTCTATCGTGCTATTGAAACTACTGATATTGAGAACAGTTGTCTTTAGCGCAGCAAGAAATAAGAAGTCGCCGTTGTAGTATGGACTAAAAATATTTCTTTATAACAGAGCTGATTAATATTAAATTTTAATGTATTCGTCCATATAAATTGTAGTTTGAAAAAGTATTTGATAAATTTGCGTCAGCTCAAAGTAAGTTAAACTTTAAAATTGAATAGAGATGGAATCAGCCTGTATAAAAAACATAAACTGGCTACATACAAAATTATTTAACAATAAATAATGGTTTAACATTCTTTTGTTTACCTTTTCCTTGTATTTAGGAACATAATTTAGTAGTCAAATAATTATAAGTTTTAGTGGTTCATTTAACCATATAGGGAAGACTAGCAAATGGTAAGTAACTGTTTTAGTATATAACCATAAATAAGACCGTTAAAACAGGTAAAAAAATATAAATTTTCTTTATTTTTATTTATACCTACTTGAATACTTTCTTTTATTTCTTGAGCTACCTTAAATTAATTGTAATGTATAGTTCATGTAGGTAGAGTTGATAAAAAAATTAATAAGCTTGACTGTAAAACTCCCTAATGAAAAAAAGATTTCATTAATAAACAAAAGCGCCACCCGCGAAAAAAATTAATATCTTCTGAAACAAGGCAAATATCAAATATTGTAGTAATGCGATCAAATGACAAGTTTTTTTTGCTTGAAAATTTCTAAACAACCTCACAAACTTTTGGGTTTGGTTTTATACCTACTAGTCGACCCGTTGAACTTCGTACTGTATAACATTATACTACGTTGTGGTATTACCTATACATAAAACCTTCCTCTTGAATCACTCTTTCTATTCATAATCATAATCGGATCAAAATCTGTCGCGTACTTGTAAAGATCTGAGCATAAGACTGCTCCGTGGCTCAGTTAGCAGTGATGGGGACTGAGTAAGCGTGTGCACCTGGGTTCGATTTCCGGGCGGTGCGAATATTAATATGATGATTATCAATGTTTTTTTCCGGTCTGGGTGTGATGTTCGTCTCTGTATGTGTTTCGGGCACCCTAGATACAGGTTCTTCCTAGTTAGGAGCTCTGTGTGTGATGTGTTAATTGTTATTATGATTATTATTATAAGTACACTAGTCGACCCGGCGAACTTCGTACCGCCTATCCTTTTACTATGTTATGCATGTATTTTACTTATAAACCTTCCTTTTGAATCACTCTATCGATAAAAAATATCCGGATCGAAATCCGTTGCATAGTTTGGTTTGCTCATAGGATTTAAGCATACATAGAGACAGACGCGGGAAGCGACTTTATTTTATACTATGTATTGTTGATTATATACACAATTACACACAGACAGCGGGAAGCGACTTTGTTTTATAATATGTAGTAAGTGATGAAATCGATGAAGTAGGAAAAAATATTATTATAAACGTTGCAAGCTGCGATATAATTACTGTTTTTTAAATTACTAGTTTCTTGAATGCTACAATTAGCTCAAATAGATTCGTTTTTAGTTTCAGCCAGTATTTTCACGTGTCTTGCAACAATGTCGCGTAGTTATTTACAAAGTTTGACGCTATCTGTACAAAGAAATCAGTGGTTTCGTTCACCTTTGAATACCTACAGCTCAACTTGCCTTGAGAAATTAACGTGCCGCCAGCCAGACAGATAATAACACTAATTTCTAGTAGGTAAACTAGAAAAAGAAAAAACCTTTTTATATTAGAACTAACAGTTTGTACTGTTCTCCTGCAAAATAAGTTTTAAATTCAAGTCAATATAATATCTCGATTCTCGAATGATTTGAACTGTTGGTACTTTTTCATTAAGTAACCTACTTAAGTTATGTTCTTCAATACATTAGGTACAATGGAGGTTAGTACAGGTAATAGCAGTTATTAAAATATTTGTATGCATATGTATTCAGTGATAAATGAATTATACAATTGCGGCATAGGCCAAGCAATTGTATAAATTTAAGTTTGTATTTTCGAATTAAAAAAGTATTACTTATTAAAAATAATTATAACGCCCTAATTAAAACCAAGAGTTAATAAAAGTTTACCTACATCCTGCCCTGAAACTCCATAGATGAAGGAACGATCAGAGCGTAACCCGCAGCGCTCTCTAATTCGCGAATGCGCGCGCTTGCTGCCCAGGGGCGGAGCTTGCCGCGGCCCGCCTCTCACTTCGCCACACCGCCGCCGCCGCCGCCGCCGCCGCCGCCGCCGCGCCGCCGCCGCCGCGCCGCCCGCCGCGTGGTCCATTCCGCTGCTGCTAGATGCTTTCAGCCAGCTACGTCTTAGATCTTGAAAAGACAATCTCCAGAAGTAAAATCAGATTCACATTGATGCCTTTTGCAACCGACCGAACTAGATTTCCTTCTTTCATATCATGCTATGTGCAATACCGTTTGATGGAATCTGAATTTTATCTGACACGCAGCGCTCCAGAATGCAACTTGGTGCTACCTTTACGCCTTGCATTAGGTAATATGTTGCCATGCTAAATGCAATATGCACAGTAGACAGCGTTTTAGTGCAGCGAGCAAAATGATTATTTACACACGCTTATTTTGTTTTGTATTTAATTGCAATTAATTACCTTCAGGATATGTTTTGAAATTCTTTATTATAAAGTCAATGCAATACAAAGACAAAGGCGTGGGCAAGACAAACCTATAGGTTGGTTATATCAAATAGGTATTTATCCATTTGTTTCTTTTCCACACTCATAAACAATTTTAATGCTTAATATGGAAAGTTACGCGAGGCATGTCATGTGCGCAAGTAACCAATTATATAATAATTTATAAATAAATATAATTTTACATGTATAATTATAAAATTATCTCCAAACAATACATAAATCTGCCTCTTCGATAGGTGCAGATATTTGTCGGAAAGATTTATGTATGTTTGCAGCGACAAAGGCTTCGTGAGGAGCGAAGTCGCTGGGCAGGGCGAGCGCTTTGAGTGAACCGCTGCAAAGGACACTCTTGAGAGTTTCGACAAGGGTACATTAAGGAGAAGAATTGAAGTATATCTGGGTATAATTTAAAAAATATACTAATAAACCAGAGATTTACTACGGAACTTGTTTTATAAATGCCCAGGACAAAAACAAACAACATGACATGACATGACATGACAACATTATAGATAAATTTCAGGAAGAGATTTTTTTTCAGGCAAGACAAAATTAACACGATATAAGCTCATTATAGCGCTTGTTGTCTAGTATAAATTTGGCAGTCACTAACCGGGTGGCATTCTCTAATTGTAAAAAGCACAAATAACTCATACTGTCTCATTATTTGCTACTCTGTAAACAAAAAATCCATAGAAAAACCACTATCGATCGCTGTTGTATTGCTCTAACATTGACTACCACTAGGCACTATATTATAGTGTCAAAATAAGGGGAGCTATTCTCTTATTTTGACAGCCACTTATGCCTAGCCAAAGTCAATGTTAGTACCATCTAACAGCGATCCACAGTATCTTTTCTATATATTTTTTTTTGTTAAGAAAATAGCGAATTGGTAAAGTTTGACAATTGAAATGTCATAAGAATGAGTTTTAATGATTTTTAAAATAAGAGAATGCTATCGGGTTTCGACAGGTAGAGTACCTAATTACGACAAACTTTCAACTCAGGCTTTGTTACTTTATATGTAAACTTTTCGGAAAAGGTCTTGATAGTTTTGATTCCAATTACTTAAATAAACGATAATCTGAATAGTTTTAATTTTGGTTTCAACTGTGGAAATTCAATTTTAAAAAGGTGTCTGACTGTCCAGTCGGCACAGACGGGGCTGATACTCGCAGGATTTAGTGCCACGATACCGCGTGGGTGTCAACTAATGAATATATTTATTTATACGGCCAGCCACCAGCCGTTTATATTCGGTCAGCGAGCGCCGAGCTGCCGACTCTACATAGCTTGTGTACCTTTAGAAAATTATTATTCTTATCATGACCGATAAGAACCGGAGCAAAGGCTTTTAAAGTTGTGAGTAAGCGTTCTTCACAATCTTATTGGATATCTGTATTGTATATGTTTATTAGAACATTTTATTATCTCATTTATTATAACTTTAATAAAAGTTGATATCAAAATGTCAAGAAAGAAATGAAAGCAAAGGCTGCTATTTCTATAAAAAAAACTGTCTTTAAACCATTTGTCATTGTGAGTCACTTGGAACCGCGTTGAAGCACTCATCAGTATCTTTTAACGCTGAACAAAAGGTGTAAAGGTGTCAACCAGCGCGGCACAATAGACCGCCTACTCGCCCACTACTGTGCAAACGACGCAATCAGAATTCGAAATGATGCTGGCTCAAACACCTACAGCATTAGTCGTGCTCCGCTTCCATACAATAATGGCGGTAAGGCCGCACGGACTCTGCCCATTTCCATGATAATATAGCCAAATATTTGTGCTATAAACTGTTTAGATTCTTTCGACCACCCAAGGTGACGTTCCCATATTTCTTATGCGACACATGATCTGCCATCTACCTGATAGAACAATAGCTGTTCTTTCATATTGAAATTGTGTACGCTCGATACGTTTTGTTTTCGTAGAGTCATATCAAATTGGGTTGTTGTTGTGGACATCCCTGCATATGTTACAGTTGTTGACGAAGTTATTTCTGGGAACATAAACACTTATAATTCAATAAAAATTAAAGACAAATTGCGAGGGCTCGCGCTTAGAAGGTTCCGGAAGAAATTTATTGTGTAAACTTGGCAAGCATTAGCAAAGTTTTCAATATTTGTTGGTCCTTGTAACTTGAAACTTTATAAATAGTAAAAAGGTACCAAATGGACTTAAAATGTAACAGTTTTCATTTTACTTTTCAACACACATTGAAATATTTATTGAAAAATGAGGCTAAGTAAGTATAAATTCTCACACATTTATCAAGTATAGAGCTGAAATTTTCACAAAGTTTACGTTATCATGAATAGCTCAAACAAAATAGCCCTTTTTTGTATTCTATCAGTTACCTACCCACTTCAAGCCATTTCAGGAATAAGTCCTTATTATGAATATTCCTTTCCGGAATGAGTCCTTTGCGTACTATAGTCGCCACAAAATAAGAAGCCCGTTTTAACGTTGTCATTGTGACGTAACTAGTGATGTAGCCAAACGACTCTATACACGATACTTACGATAAATCGATTCTGTTTTGTATGAGTATTTGATCGATTTGTTTTTTATTTATAAAGTGATTTGGATGTAAATTATGATTAGATAATTTTACTTAACTTTAATATTGTAGGTAATTTGAAATGAAACAATGGTACGAAAAGTAATTTTATCGCTTTTTTCCCATAAAATTCGCTAAATCACAAAAATAACTGCAAAAGTGATTAAATCTTAAATCAATAACAATTTTCTGAAGCCAAAATCGACAGATGAGCGATCACTGCCAGTATAATAAATTTTTTTTTTTTCGATTTCGATTCGATTCATCGAAAGAATGGTTAGTTGCAAAATGAATTGTTTACATCACTACTATAAAAACAGACTGAGAACGTAACTTTTCTGTTTTTGAGACGTTTCGTAAAATTATAAAATTGCATGTTACTTAAAATTCAGAGCGAAAAGCAATATATTTTATCATATAATTTTAGCACCCCAAAAAGAGTATTGTATTGCATAGAAACACTCTAGGAAATTAATTAGTAATTTGTTGTTTCTAATTTAAAAAAATTAGATTATAATTATAAGCAATATCACATCCAGCAAACGGTATTTCCTAAATACAGAGCACTCAGTGCACTGGCATCTCGTAATCGACCACTTCTGTATATATATAGAGTATAACATAGACTACCTGTGACAGTTGTTCGACATGTATAAAAGCCATAAATTCAAAGTAAATTGCACCAAATCTTTAAAAAAACAAGCTTACTATGTATTAAACGTAATTTAAAAGTAAAGGAACATAATATAAACGTAATTGCACTGCACTGCTTTCATTTACAATTGAAACCGCAACTTCAAGTCTGGCTGATACAAATTAAAGCCACAATGAAGACTTAATTTTACCATCAAAAGGAATTAACGTTGAAAACGCCATCTGTATCAGAGGTCTTCCGGAGATTTCACTTTTATACCTGTAATTAGAAGTAAATGCCACAAAGTGATACTTTTTTATGCAGCATATGAAATCAAAAGGAACTCGCATGTCATTCGACGCTGTAATTGTTCTTAAATGACTGTCGATTGTTTGTGCTAAATATTTTTGTAATTGCAGTAAACAGTATTAATATTCCTGTTTATCTTACAGGAAAAATTATTTTAATGTGGTTATAAGATAAAATAAATGCTATAAAATAAGATTTTATTTCTGTGATCATAGTATCTAATATTATTTGATAATGTTATGAAAGTGCAAGCAAAAGTGGTATTGTAGATTCTGATTTATAATAACTAGGTGTAATTAGCATGTCTTTGAATCGTATAAATTAAATTATGAGCCGAACTGATTTCTAAGCCACAATGCGTGCAATATTTATATTCAATACGCACGTTAGAAATAACACGTTTTCCACATCAACTAAATATTAATTTTACAATTATAAGTTCTATTCATTACGTGTAGAAAATTTTGTTTATAAAAACTAACCGAAGCTAATTAAATGAAAATAATTCATCAGACAATTAGTCGGCACTTTAGCATGATCGACTAGTCACATAATTAATTGAAAATAGCTAATTTCATTGACTCCGTCACACACTAACTATTGGCAGTGGACTAAAGATAAAGGGAGAGAGCTATAAATTAACACCTTCGCTATGTAAAAGTGGTAAATGATCACCTGTGCTCACTACCGTAACTCTACAACCGGTAGAGCTCCTGTCCCTTTCACGCGGTTGAAGCTTAGGCCGAATCGAACGAGTGCGAGTAGGAGTAATTCCACTCTCGATTACTGAAAAAGTCGTAACCGACGCGCGGCAGCGAAGAATAAGTTGTTTTAGAGCAAGTCTTCATAGGAGTCACGCGTCGCACGTCGCAAACTGCACAGCAAACCGATGAACGGGACGGAATGCTCGATCGAATTGAACGCTGCTGCCGGTGTAACTTCAACGCGTTCGGAAATCGAATTAAGAACGTTAGAAAGAGAAGAGCATGGAGGCTCGATTCTGTAACGGAGGCAGGTTTTTTGTTATTGTTTAACCGCAGTGATTTTCCCGAGGCGTGCAAATGGGAGTGGGCGCGCTGTGTAGTGGGCGCGCCGGTGTGCCAAGCGCGCTCTTCAGTGTTCTGGGTGAGCTTCGAGCGAGCGCGTGCTCCGGCGCGGTTCTGTTTCTTACACATATTTTCGGGTTTTAAGACAACTAAGTTCAGCTAATCAAAGCCTGTGAACTTAAGTGATAGCTTAGCTGAATGCTTGTTTTGGCGTTAAGAGGACGAAGGAGTTGAAAGGTGGCCCTACGATGTTGATATCTGCGGGCAGCGGCCCCACGCCCGAGTTCTCCCCCGCTTCCTGCTGCGCGCCCTGGAAGATGGAGCCAGCGCCGCCCTCGTCAGCCGCCATCTCGCAGCCCCTCAACATATCGCCTAATGGTATGTGGCGCTACCAAATTTTAGTCTGGTCAGATAATACTTGAAACACTTTTGTAAACTTTTCTCAAATTTATAGAAAACTAGCCTTGCCGGTGAACTTATGATGAACCGATCGCAAAATACAATGGCAACTTTTCCTTTACATCTAGTGGTAGTGCACTAGTAATGCACCTAGTAGGACACCACAGAGAAAAGGTAAATTACTAGGACACCACCGAGACCAAAATGGCCAAGTTATTTTATTTATTTCTGTCTTTTCTGTTTGACTAGGTACCGCCTTAATACAAATTATAAGCTATCGAAAAAAAAAGAATGATTGAAATCGTTTTCCCTTTATGAGTTCACAGAGAAAATAGGGCTGAATTTTTTTATTATTCAAAGATAAAAATTTACTTTAATTTTAATACTAATTTTATGTCTAGTTTTTTTAAATTGCTATATTTTTTTATAACTTAATGTAACGTTATATTATAAATAATTAAATATTAAGATATGAAACCAGTTTTAAGTTAAATAATTATAACTTATACTGGACTAAATATTTTTTGGTGGTGAATAGTTAAATATTCACACAAAAGACAGTGATAGAGTGGTGCTTATTTTTTTATTGAAAATACGCAATACTTACAAAATTATGAAACAAAAATTATTATACTTAATATTATTATTGAGATCCCGTAGTATTTGTTACAATAGGCACTGATATTGTTACATGTACTTATCCTCATTTTAATAAAAACTTGACATTTCATTGCATTTTATCAAATTAATATTCTTTATTTTATTTTTTCTTTTCGATAAAAAATATATAGAAATGAACCTAAAATTGTAAATCCCGCCTATTATCAGTTACTAGAAAGGACAGTTTTGGCAGTAAACCGATAAAAAAAACATCTGCCCTTAGCCACGATGATGAGTGAGCAAAAACTGACGTTGTACCATTGATTGGCATGCGTACCAGGACATTGTTTGCATTGCATCAATAATCGAACCAATTAATCGGTAGATCGGGCGGTAGATTGACCGGTAGCTGTTTCCGGTGGTTGCTTAAAATATTCAGTCCAGCTATGATATCTATCTTGTTACGATAGTGATACTGCTAGATTTTGAAGCCGTTGCGCTTTTGAGAATGCCAATGTCATTATTATATAAATATATGATAATATTTATAGGTAAAGTTATTGATAGTTAATTTTTTAATTTAATACTCAATATGTCGACTAAAATAATCGACTGTTTAAAAAAGTTACAAACATAAAATTTAAATCTCTACGTAAAACATCAGCTAATCGTCAAAAGTAGAAAAGAGTCGTTTTTTTATAAAGCTTATCGATATTAACACAATGTAGTTCGTCTATGATCCTCTTTCGCTCCAAAATTACTACTAGTATTTTTATTTATTATGATATTTTGTACTTATTATATCATGAAAAAGCAAAAACACTAATACAGCCTTCATAATATCAGCAAATGAGTCACGTTGCCGATAAATTAATAATAAACCGCACAGTTAAATGCAATACAATAGGTTTTGGCAGGCTGTTTTTCAATAAAGTTCTATACCGAGGCGACTTTGACCAGGTGCGCTAATAAATCTAATTAACATTTAAATGGTGATCACGCATAATAATCAGCTGGCTCTGTACACTGAGCGATGCTGCTTAATTAGTAGACAATGGAGCCCCATTAGCAGATGCGTGTGCGCGGCGGACTCCGAGCTCTGAGGTCTACACAGTTAGGTAGAGAATTTCAGTCTGTTTTGTTTTATATCGCGTATGACGGTATACGGAAACAGGAGACCGACCGAATGCAGAAGTATTCCAGACCAGAGAATGAGGCGTAGATGGTAACATCGCCTTATCGTTGTGAGCACGACAGGACCATAACAACTTGTATGAGAGAGCTCAGACGATAGTCATTGTTCTCTCTCTAGAGTCATAGGAGAAATTATAAATCTATATTATAATAAGGAAACAGTATTAAATTTTTGCATTTTTTTCCTATTTGATTCCCTAAATTCGATTCGATTGCATCTTATCAAAGCAAAAAAGAAAACAAATCCCTAAGACCAAATATTATCACTAATTAAAAATTATTTAAAATCAAATAGGTATAGTTAAAATAGTAAAAAAACATTTTTTTAAGCTATAACATGCAGTTATTGAATATGTGTTGGCATTGGCAGGCTTAAAACACTCAAAAATGTCTGCCAACATACTTTCATCATTTGGTATTTTATCAATAAAACTGATCGTTGGCACAAAATAATGCGTTAATGTTGAACCTGATGCAGTCGTCGGCTGAGAAACTGGAGGCGGCGAAACACTTGTCCACACTGTTGCCGCAATTGACGCAAGTGGACAGAGCCGTGAAATTTACTTGCGGTAGGAAATCCCAGGACTTATACAATACCTTTTTGTATTGCAATGTTCGATATTATAAATTTATCAAAAAAAAAATACAAAACCTTTTCTGAATTATAATTGTATTGTGTTAATAATAATAAAAATAATTAATAAGCGGTTGATTGGTAGGTATAGATATTAATTTGAAAGTATTTTTTTTATGTCACGGTTGCTTACGTATTATATTACGAATTAATTTGAAAACAAAACGATTGAGTATTAATATATATTTTTTTATAACTATTATTACCTACGTACTTTTTTATAATAAATATGAAATGAAATACCATATAGAAAAAGGTTGGATTAAAACGTGCGGGGCCTTGCGTGCGGCTACATGCGCCTCGCGCACTTATCACTGTGCTTTTGTTTACTTTTAAATCAAACATTTAAACTCAGCATTTTTTTTTAATACATGAACAAGAGAGCATGGTATGGCCTATTTAGACGGTTTTGAGGGACAGTGGGTGGTAAGTATGGAGAATTAATGTTAAATAGTCTCAATCATAATTTCTTTAAATCATTTATCAAATTTATGGCTTAAGGCCTCATTTACGATGACGCGGCGCGTTGCGCGGAACGTCGTGCGGGCGCCGCCGCGGGCGCCGACACGTGTCTCTACATACGATATCGAACATTGGCCTATGTTTTGTTCTTGTAGCGTTGAACAAACGGGCACCGCCGCGGGGCCCGCGGCGTCGCCCGCGGCCGTGCCCGTGGCAGTGCATGCGTAGGCGCCAGCCAACGCGTCTCCGTAAACGGTCTCATACATTGCTATACGTTTGATTTAATCGCAGCACGCCCCGCACGACGCCCCGCACGACGCCCCGCGCAACTCCGCGCGTGCCTATAAATACGGCCTTAGAATTCCCTCGAGAACCTTAAGGCGGTAACTCTCGGTATGGCGCAAAATTCTAATTTTTTCACGTTTTTTTTATTATTTTGGAGAAAGTATTTATTTTTTATAAATTTTAAATGAATTATCTCCCATATTGTGATTAGGTATATCGTTTTTGAAAGACAGAGTTACCGATTTTGTGTATATTCAAGGAAATTGATTTTTGGCCTTTTACCCCTTAGACACAAAATCAGTAGATGTTTTTTTTACATATGCGAATTCATTTAAACTTTACTTATTAAAATTTATTCTTTCGCCTGAATAAATAAAAAACACGAAAAAATTTGAACTTCGTGCAATACCGAGAGTTACCACCTTAGTAAAAAAAAAAACACTTTAATTTAATTAGTAAACAAATTATTAAACAACATTCTATTATAGAACACTACTAAACTTTTGAAAATATGGAGCCGCTGAAACGAATATGGGCTCATCAACTGTATACCACAGCACATTGCAACGGATTTTTTGTTTTTTTTTTTTATTAACTAGAGGCTGCCCCGCGGTATTTCCCGCGCAGATTTCTCATAAACACAAAAATCCCGTTTTTTCCCGTTCCCGTGGTAATTTCGGGAAATCCTTTCTTAGTGCTCACCTACACTCCCTAAGGAATCTACATGCCAAATTTCAGCTTTGTACGCCCAGTAGTTTCGGCTCTGCGTTGTCTGTCAGTCAGTCAGTCAGTCAGTCAGTAACGGAAGAGTTTTATATATATTGATTGCAAACATGCGAAAAATCTTCAATATCTCCATCGATTCAACGTTTCTATTTTAAAATTGCATTTAGTATTTTTTGTATGCAAATACTAATTAAAAAAAAAACTGTTATAGTAGTATTAGGTATAACACCTATTATAATAAAATCGTGGCACTGAAATTATGAAAATGTCCTCGAGGAAGTTAGAACACCAAAAACTTTTCTTCTCGGTGCTGATAAATGTGCCGAAATTGGAAATTCTCGCGTACCCGGAAAATTTTCGATTTGCTAAGAACGAAAAAGAAAACCATAACCTTTTAGTATAATATTTACAATTAGAGTCTTCTTGCAATATAAGGGTGGACCTTCGAGTATTAATTTTAATAAAATATAATAGCAGCATTCTCGGGGTCCGGTTGATTGACCGCGTACGAAACACTGAGCTGCGCTCCAAGACTAAAATAATAGATCTCGACGTCAGAAGCATAAGGTCGGATGTGTGATTTTGCTACTTTTCAGGAGAGCGTTTAGGAAATTGTTGTTATAATCCGATCAGATATACGAAATCTAGAAAGTATATAGTCAACCTATTACTTTTATTTCGTAATTTGTTTATTAAGCTACAGTTAGGAATAAAATATTTTATTATTACCATACAAAAAATAGAAAATAAATGTATTTTTTTCAAAACAAACCCAAGATCCGACCTTATGCTTGTATAAAATGAAAATTTTCGATATTCGCTAAGAAGTATCTGAAATACAACTTTATGCCTGTAATAAAATAGCAATGTTTTGTGATAGATCTTGACATGCACTCTCATAATATAACTAACTAAAGGTCGTATTTTTATTTAGATGCCGTTAATTTTTAAATAAATAACTGTAACAAATATAGGAAACCGGATCATATTTTTAATAAACTAAGATAGACTTCTTTTTAACAAAATTAACTTTTCAATAACAATATAAACCTCTCTTAATATTTAGGTATAACAAAACTTTAGTACTAATATCTCAGGGCTAAGAATGTTTTAAAACAAATAAATAAAAAAATCAATATAGGATACAAGATACAAGGATCTTGGGAAAGATGTATATGCTAAAGTGCTGAATTGAAAGAGTGATTGCACAAACGGAAGTGAAAATTTGGGATTTGCAGTGCAAGGAGGTTACAGAAAGGGAATGGGATGTACGGATCAAGTCTTCTCGTTGCGAGCCATTATAGAAAATCATCTCGCAAAAAGCAAGAAAGTATTCTACGCTTTCGTAAGGCTAGAGAAGGCTTATGAGGTTAGTAAGGGAAGATTAGTAGGTGACACTTTCTGAGTATATGATGGACAGCCATCGGGTGCAGACGCTGAGTGAGACTTCTCTTCGAGAACTCTAGTACCTGTGTCAGGGTAAACGGAGCCTACACAGACTGGTTCAGCCCTTTCTCAACAAATATTTACGGCTTATATTAAAGATTAAACTAGACAGAAACCGATAGAGACGGAGATTTTACTTAGAAAATTACGTTGGATTGGTCATGTACTTATGAGACCCGACGATCACATCTCATAACAGACTCTGATATGGCACGCATCAGGTAGCAGATGGCCAGGTCGCTCTCGCATCACCTGGAGGCTATCGGTTGAGAAAAAGATCGCAAAAACTGGTCTTGAATGGCTGGACTAGAGCAGGCAGCCCAAAACCGTTATAGATGGAGTAAAATACTTCGAGGCCTTTGCTTCTGATGAGGAGGGGTGATGATATTATTACACAGACTGGTTAAACAACTCAATTGGTTTAATATAGGGCTGTGTTGCGTTGCCATGGCTGGTCAACTCAACTTGTTCATGGACTGTTGTTTCTCAGATTTTAAAGAAAGCAAACATGAAATGAGAATGAGAGTTGCTCGTCAAATGGCTTCTGCTGATTATCAAGTTCTGCTTGCTTCATAGACGTATGAAGTGAAGGAGATGAAAACTCTCATGAATGTATTGCTTCGGAAGAAAGTAATGAAAGTTAATGTTGGACAAAAGTGATCGTTGTTGATGAAGAGATGCAATGACTCTAAAAAAATGCTGCGAGTTTGTGTAAACTCAGTCACTTGTTCTATTTTCTGTGCCTCAATCGCAGCATTTTTTTTGGAATGTATCTTTACCAGCAATGGTATGAGTTAGGTGGACATAGAAATAAGAGTTAAAGCGGGAAACAAAGTTAACGTCGCCTTGCATTTGTTTGTCGCCAGCCATATCCTGTCTCAAAGGGCTTGCCTGGCTGTGCACAACGATGTATTGGTGCCTACACTGATGTATGGAAGTGAAACTTTAGTGTGGCAGAAGAGAATTAAAGTAGAATGATTGCTGTGGAGATGAGGTCTTTGAGGATTATTATGGGGTCCCTGATAATAGGTTGGGAAAGACCGTAATATGAGGGTGTAGTGACCAAGATTGAAAAGAGTATGCTTCGGTGGTTTGGTCACTTAGAGCGGATGGATGATAGAAGATTTACGAAAGAAATTTACAAAGCGAATGCGAAAGCTACGGTTGGAAAAGGAAGGTAACGGAGAACGTTTGCCGACCAAATTGGTGGAGTCCTCAAAAATGGTCGCGTGAATTATTCACGAAACCTACGTGCATGTTGGAAAAGTTTTTACTGTAGAAGAAGCGAAACATTTAAAGTACTTATGGTAAACAGGCGTGATTTAATGTATTTGTCCATGGATTACATTGAATACATTTATGAAAAACTTGTAAATAATACAAATGAATAAATTAAAATAAAATACATTGTGTCTATTTGGTCGCCTACCCTCCGATAAAAGGTACCAACCTTAGTATTTTTGCAGATAAGTTTTAGCATTAGATATAAAATTTACCTTACTTAATTAATCAATTAACCACCTAAATAACTAACTATCTTAATTTAACCATCTCTAAAAATAATTCTAACATGACGAGAAAAGTGCCTGAGTGTCTGGCGGTTGTGCGGCCTAAAACTTGCCGAACGCCGAAGGACCGATCCGAACTTGACTTACTACCTCCTTAAGCCGTAAGATGCTACAGTCATAATATTGCATGTCCACATACTTTTCAAGGTTACTTAAAAATTTACATTTTATTCAAAGCATAAGGTCGTAACTTTGGATAAAGCCGAAATCACTCAATAATTCATAAGAGGCATAAGGCTGTATGTAGCTTTACTGCTTAAAAAAATATATTTTTTTATATTGAAGAAGAGGCATAATGTCTCAAATTTGAATACGAATCAGTTTAGCTATATTTTATTGTAAGCATAAGAATGTAACTATTGTTGAGACCGGTGTTTCTCGATAATTTTTTATGGAATAGTGTCAGTTAGGCAGATATGACCTGATACTTGTAGAAAATTATAGAAAAAGACAGATACGACATTATGCTACAGCATTATCTCTGCATCAGAAAGAGATAGAAATATGTTTGCTAGTTGTACGGAAAGAGCTAGACGAGCTCAGAACGTTGGTGTAAAAAAGTGATTTTGGGTGTAAACTCAGATCCGACCTTATGCTTTTGACGTCGAGAGATGTAGCTCAGAAAGCTGCCTAGTTAAAGAGGGACTGGGTCGGCCACGTAGTACGAATGCAGCCCACTAGATGGGCCCGAAAAGCAACAAAGTGGCTACCAAAAGACGCGAAGAGGCGCCGAGGTCGCCCGAAAAAGAGATGAAGCGACGAGCTGGGAGCTCTAGTTAAAAACTGGTGGCAGACCGAATAAGATCGCGATGAATGGAAAAAGGGGAGAGGCCTTTGCCCAGCAGTGGGACAGCACAGGTTCATAATAATAATAATTATAAGTCTATTTGATCCAAGATACAGATTTTCAAGTCAAGAATACTGCATGTGAAATATGGAACTTTAGTTCTAAAATTTTTACCCAGCACTTAAATATTATAACAGCTATCCTAAAATATACTTTTGGTAGAAAAGCCGCTCATTGTAATGCTTTAGTATCCACACATAACAATTTTTTTTAGCTTATATTTTAACTTTTTCCCATATAAATCAGCTTTTGGTACAAAAAATTAAAACCATTTAATTGAAAATTATATTCTGATATAGTTTCTTTACAATTTCAAATCCTCTCTTATAGTGATTTAAACAAGTTTTTACGTACGTATATACCAAAATAAGAGCATTATTTTCTTAGTAAAAGTATGTAATTACTGCGTTTTAAGCTAATTTTTGTCGAATACTGCATTTAACGCTAGGAATGCAACCACTTTGCGTGCAAGTACCATTCTTGCTTATTATATTTCAGTATTTTAGTACTTTTCAGGTGATAATATTTTTTTTATAGGTAGATAACCGCCTATAGGTGCCATTTATGCAATAAAACTTACACCGCAGTAATAGCGATTACTGCGTTTACCAGTACGACGACAGAATTAAAAACCGAAAAAAATGGAAACCAAATTTTCAAAATTTTAGATTAGTTTTAAGATACTAATTTACTGTATCTGAACATAAAACTTAATTTTAGTTTCTTTCTGTATCTAAAGTTGTGAAAAACATCATGCTTACAAGAATTCCCCGCTACCCAGCAGGCATTCCTTTAAGGAAATATCCCAGGAATGAACCTGGGTATTCCGAAATTCCCAAAGTAGTAGTCCTGTAAGTATGAGGTTTTCAAAACCCTTAAATACATACTGGGGAGGAGATTAACTCTAAATAACTAAGATATACATAGTTTAACTACTTATTAAATTTTTCACACTTGATTTTCTACACATTTCCCAATCGTTACCCACTTTTGGAGGAACAGTTAATTGCTGTGTGTTGGGCAATTCCCGGGAAAGGCACACCGATATGACTTTCTAAGTAACAGTTCAACGTGGCTCAACCGCTTGACGTAAAGGCTCAAATTTTAAAATATAGGATTTTCAGAGAACTTAAAATTCCGACGGAACAGAATAATTAAAGGTAGGTAAAAAATAACAATTAATGTTTAAATTTATAAAAACCCAATAAAAGTATACTCTCCTGCCTGACGATAAAGCAAAAATCTGTAGGCCTCTCGTTACGGTACGTTTAGTACGTATTACCATATGGCAAAAACTCGGAGTGCGGTAGGTAGAGAGCGTTCGCGTACGGTAGTCTGCACTTCTACCTATCCTAACCCATTTTATTGTCAAGATAGTGTATTAAACATTGCTATAATATGTTTTTATTCATTATAATTATTGGTATTGTTATCCTGTATTATTTTATTTTAAAAACTTAAACTGGTTTTCAAATTCTATGGCACAGGGTTCAAAACAAGTTTTCAAAAAAAAAACTCAACCCTGTGACATATACTTTTATATTACTATGAGACGCGCATGACACGTAATTTGGACTCGACGATGACGACAGAGCAAATTTAGACTGGATATCTCGAATTACCATACAATTAGGTAATCTTTTTCTAGTTTCTAAGTTTACAGTTCAAATTTCGAGTTGGACATTAAAAAAAAACAATTTCGCGCGTCGCTATAGGAGCAAAGATTGCCCTACTACCTTAATTTCTACATGTTTTTTTAAATAAGTATAATAGTGTAATAAATTCATTATTTTTATAAAAACCTAAGAATGGTATAATCACAGCTAACACTAACAATCAAAATTGATTACCAACACATTGCGGATGCCGAGCTTTGAGTGATTTCATACACAATTTAACATGAATAAATTGTACATTTATAAAATCAGAGTTAGCCCGAACAATCTCCATAATTCATGCGAAGTCCGATGATATACATGAAGCCGCCGTTGCTTTTTATGATTTAAAGTTATACAAACCAGTGTAACTTTTTTCAAAAAATTATGAAATTCTAGATTTTAAAGGCAAATGATCAGTTAATAGTGGATTTTAATAAATAAACTAACAAGTATTCATGTTTATTAAGTAGGGTAGACATTTCCTCTATATGATGTGCAGCAACTCTACGACGAACTGGCCGAATCGAAATATACACGAAAGGTGGTAATTTTACGGCTGCGTGATGATATTAATAGTGGCAAGACGCGCGGCCAACGCAATATTTTTTGCATTAAAACTGCTCTACATTTACTTGGACGCAGTTGATGTAGTGTTTGTGTAAGCCTTTGTAAGCTCCCCTTGCATTATTTGTCGGTGCATGAACTCTGTTTCTTTGATTGAACAGAATTTAAATTTTACTTAAAGACGATCATAATAGTTTTGTAGTTTGCATTAAATTACAATACTTACAAATTAATCCGTTTGGTAAAAAACTAGCATTACTCCTGATTAGGGAAATGATTAATATTTTTATTCCGTAGACATTTTTATACGACCATAAAATGAACTTGCCACCGAACGGTTTTTATAAAATGGACACTGGCAGCTAATAAATAAGGAATACGTCCACATGGCAGAGCAAACGCAAGTCAATACATTCTAATCAGTGATTTATTGGCCCTAATCCACAGCTGAGCACAAATAAGCTATCTTGTTGTATCAGACCGGGCGTGAAACTCCCGCGCAACACTAAGTGGTCCTTCCAGTTTCCACTCGAAATATTTTAATAAGGCCTCACTGCGCACGCATCCATATAAAAATACACACGCACGCACACTCCGACATAAGCCCCTTAAACCTCGACAATCCAACTTTACTTTTATTTATAATAGTAGCGACACGACACTAAGGTTCTACATTTTTGCTCTAAACGGTGTTAATTTATTGACCGTGGGCAGATAATATCACTTTTTTTCTTCCATTATTAAAGCGATTACATGAGAAATTATACGTCGAAGTCCAGTCCCTGGCGTTCGATCAAAGTTCTTAAAGCGTACCAATATAAGCTTTATATCTTGGTCATAGGAGTGGTTTCCGAATGATTTTCCACTGGGTTCGATAATTCTATCCTTGACGAAATCGTCTCGCTGACTCGCTAATAAAAAGTGTTAAGTTATGGACAAGTCATGCCACTTGCATTAATATCGATGCTTAACCTGATAAACAAATTATGGTATATTAAGTTAATAGCTTAATATATAATTGAATGTGTTAAGATATTTTTATATGCAGGCATTGTTACGACCAACCTTAAGAATATCTCTGTAATGTTAACGACAAATTGCTCGGATAAAGTAGACGTCTCCGGGAAGGTGCGTCATTAACTTGGAGAAACATTTTAATTTGCTTTTGGTTTAACTTTTATGGCTCACCTTTAATGCATTTTTATACGAAACGCGAATAATAAAATCGTAATGGTACAGGTTTGGTCCAATGCGTTGTCTATAATTTAAGTTTTTTCATACTGCAGTGGCACAAAGGTGTTAGGAGAGTCCGTAGCGCTGAAGTTAGTCATCAAAACAATTGCACTAGTGCTCTTTGATTTGAGATTCCTGACTGAAGAGCCATACTTATTCGATTGTGTTAGCTTGTAATAAAGAATGTAGTCCTCGGTAGTTTGTGACGCGGACTAACGACATAATGAGTGAGCAGCGATTGAACAACGTCCTTACATTGTGGAAGGAAAACGCAATGTTTTGCCGTAGGCATGAAAATATTAAACTCCGCATCTTTTTTCCGTTGTAAATTGTATGCTGTTTTGACTGTCATAGCTTTCTTTTATTTTACAAATACTTTGACTAGAATAGACTGTAAATATTGAATCATACGAATTATGAAGCCAAAATAATTTCTAATTAAGTGAACAATTGTTTTATTCATTTTATCATCGACAGTGCCAGTATCGCCGTCATCGTCCGGCGGCGGCGGCGGCGGCGGGTCCGGCACCCCCCTCTACCCGGGCGCCGCGTCGCACCCCCTCTCATCCCTGCTGTCGCAGCAGCGCCTGCTGGAGCTGTCCAGGTTCGGGCTCCGTCACTACGACATCGCTCACCACGTGCTCTCACAGCAAGGAGCTGTTTCTAAGTTATTAGGTAATGTGTATTTTTATATTAATTTTTTTATTTGGACTTATACAAATATATTATTATTATTTGTACATAGACGTACTTCATTTGGATTCAAGAGCTGAGCAAATAATGTAGTTGCACAGACGTCAAAGGCGCAGGCAAAGACTTGCCAGTTTTTTGTTTTTAGACTTGATGATGATGAGGTCCTCTTATCCTTCATCATCATCAGGGCCTAAGGGCTATTTGTGAAACTTGCCACTTGCTTCTGTCTTTGGCAACCTCCTCCATCTCGCCCCACGGTACTCCGAGTGTAGGAGCTTCTGTTCTATCGTGCGTTGCCAGGTCTTCTTTTGGCGACCGACCGAGCGACCGGTTTTTTAGAATTATTACATCATAAATTCAAATGGCTGTATGGTATATTTACTATACTTATTAAGGCAAGATAGTTCTCTGTTTACTTTCGTGAAATTTAAACTTAACATTGATGATATGAAATTTCATTTGAAATGAAATGCCTATGCTAAAGTATTATTCATGAAAAAATGGAAAACGCTTGGAGGAAAGATAATTGATAAAGTAAACTTCTGCTTACCGGATACCGCCACCTCTGCAATTAGAGTATGTATTATTAATGGCGGCCACGTACCCGACACAGCAGCGTATTGATTTACAGCCGCTCTTCACAGGATCGCCAGCGCTCGCCGACCGTTACTGCTCGTAACAAAGTTATTTGCGATAATTACTTCACGGCCTCCTAGAATGATCAATAAGTACCAGACTCTAATTATACAATACACCGCTCCGTCCAATTCAAAACACGTCAGTGTATCTTTTACCGGTATTTATCACTTTGTAATAGCATTCGTTTTTGTGAGGCCTTATCAAACATGAGCGGTAAAGAATGGCAGTGTAAGTAAAGCGTGGGCACGTTAACTCCTCTTGGTTGAATAAACTATCAGGTGAAAAACAGACCCACCTTTTTTTCAGAGCAACCGATAATTATTGCAAACATAAAATGGTATCAAAACACTCATTGACAACTCCGCAATTTGTCTAAAGCGTCGCGGTTCGAAGTTGTATTTATCCCGGTGCTAATAACACGTTTGCGCTGAAAATCTCAATCGCTATTAATCATCGATAAGGCATCGGCTTCGAGGCTGCGACGAAAGGCTGCCATTGACGAAAGCTTAGATTCTAATCGATTCATAAAACTCGCAGCGTGTTAATTATAAGCCACCGTTTGCGATGGATGCGCGGCCGGCCGCCGCAGCCGCCGCCGCCGCCGCGCCGCCGCGCTGGCCGCCGCGAGCGCTCTCAGCCAGCCAGGAGGAGTGCCACGCAAGAGCCGATTATTGTATCTCTGATATTCTTTATTTATTTCTTATCGCGTTATGTTCGCTGTTTCCTCTACTCTACCAGCTGCAGTTGTGTGGGAAGTTTAAAGATGCCCGTCTATATGATGATAACTACGGATCCTCATGAATAACCAATAACAACATTGTTGATCTTGTTTGATCTTATTTTGCAATCATAAAAGATACAGAATTTATACCTTATGCCTACACGACACGATATTTGAAAAGAATCTCAGAAGTAACTTAAATGAAAATATAGGAGTATGTAACCTCGCTACTAGCCATGTAATGAATAGCTATTTGTGAACTCAGTGAACACAAACATTGCGTCTATTCCTAGGGTCAAAAATAGGCAGCCTGCAATTTGAATGCTCGCTCGTTATAAGAAGACAAAGCACAGGAACTACAACAAACAATAATTATTGTGAAAATTACATGTTGACTAGCAAGCGGAGCGTGTGTGTCTGGGAAATATGAATAGTTGGATAATTTAACGATTCCGATACACTAGTGTCTAATTAGGTCACTGTGTTTGCTCAAGAGACGTGAAGAGATAAAGGTTTAAAGGCACTTAAGCATGAATTTAGATATATTCCAGTTAGGGTCATTGGATGTAGCAATTTCTGAAGGCGAGAGTGTTACCAGCAGCCTTGCCAAAGAATATCAAATGTTTTAGTAAAAACTTGTTTCAAGAATTCCTTTCTTGTGAATCGTTGTTCTCCTGAAGGCTCCTTCATTCCAAGACCCTATCTCAAGCTGTAGCAGTATGGTGTCTGTCAGTCAATAACGGAAGACTTTTATAGTAAAGATAATTAGCTAAGTTGTATAAATTCATAAAAATAAAAAATGCTTGTAATGACAATTCCGTGTAATAAAGTCAGGTGCGGTGAAGTTGTTTAAAAATTATAGCAAACGTGATGCGTTGCAGAACCGTATAGTTAAATTAAATGTCATTTCTGTCTCTAACGAGTCTAACAAAAGGCTTTTGCCTGCTGTACTATAATAGTTGACTGTCAGGTTGATTGGAGCTTACGTGAGTGGATTGTTTACATTTCTTGTTAATAACTGCCTGCCGCTTATCCAATATCCACAATAAAATGTATATGTATAGGTAATCATCGAGTTCAGTATGACAAGCAAGCTACGTACTACAAAATCGATTGTTCGCTAATATCAGCACGGACCTGAAGCCCTGGAGCTAGCGAGCTGTTCCATCCAGTTGTAGGAACCATTTGACTGGTCCCAGTTAAACATAACCTATGAACCGTACTGAGTGTGTGTCAATCAGTTTTGGCCCGGGGTTGGTTCGTAACGTCACGTGTTGCGTTCCCACGGAAGCCGCGCGACGCCTTGGGCCGTCATGGTCGGCCACTTAGGCATTTAACATACATAGCCTTAGCTTAGTTAAAACCTCATTATCTTAGTAAGCCGAAACAGCTTCAGTTATCACGCTTTGGAAATGGGTACGCATGAAAATTACTCTTCGAGATTTTATTCAAGGTGGTCTAGTGCTTTCGTTGTTTTATAAGATGTGCTTTCATTGTATGACTAATATCTATTATCACACATTGTTAGCTATTAATATTTCAAGTTGTAATTTAGAAAACAATGACTTTTGGTTTATTTTATTTATTGATGTATCTTCAATATCTGCCCTTCGCCTGCCATTCATCAGATTTAAACGTTAATGTCACCCAAACCGCCTAAAGGCATAGACTCGGTAATTTTCAACAACAAATCATTTGAAATCATGACTAGAGTAATTTTACATTACGTTGGTCATTTTATTTGTGTTTCGATGTAAATTTGTTTGAGTAATGATACCTATTTATGTGCCCGGGAAGATTGTCCACGGGTCGAGCTCGATGGTAATGAACCCGTATTTAGGCATTGGTCCTATAATCAAAATTAAATTACTTATGAATTTTGTCATCTATAGCGCTGCGGCGCAGAACTCTTTTCTTTTAACGCTCCAATTCACGTTATGAATTTTTAATCGTAAAACTGGGTAAGGAGTTATTTTTAGAGCGTATAGTGTCCACTGTGTCAATAATATGCTAGTTGCGGTGTGCCAGTGCCGGCATCAAGGCTTTATGTTTTACAAGTGCATTTGCCGTCAAAGTTAATTTAGTGTCTGCCGCGTTCAAAGGTTGTTGTCACTTACCGTGTTACGCATGATATTCAGGTATATCGGCGGCCTCTTGTGGCAATGCATGTACAGTTGACCCGCGGGATTAGCATTACAATGCTGGTTAGTTCCACCCGCTTTGTTGAAAGGCGACACTATGTCGCGGTGTGCGCGCGGCCTAATGACTCGCTACTTAAGAAAAATTTATATTAAGGAACAGATACTGAAAATTAACAGCAGTTTTTTTTATACTACATAGTTGTAATTTGTGTAAGTAGAAATTTAATCTCTAGTACCTACTTACATTTGCTTATACTTATTATCCTTTGCATGTATTCGTATTTAAAAGTCTTTAACCTCTCTTTAACGGGAAATGTACGCTAAACGATAATGTAGCCACATTATTCCAAGTTTTAGTATAGGCACTACAGTAAAAAGATAAACTTACGCCTCCCAAGTAGCAACCGATAGATTTAACTGAGTATTGAAGATTTCTTGAAGGCAACATGGCTAATTCCAGCTATTGCCTTGGCCAAAACTATTATGTCCCTCAAGATATCCCTAAGACTTGCTTGAAGGGTCAGTTAAGAAAAAGTGGGCACGGTATTTAGGAGAATACGAAGGGGGAGTTAATACTACTGCTAAATCATACTTTAACCTTACTTAAGCAATTGGGATTTAATAGGGTTTGCCAGATTCCTTATCTAAGGTTTCGCGATATCTTGAAGTTTAAGTTAAGGCAGCAAAATAGATTTAAATGCAAAATTAAAACTGTTTTATAATCTATTTCACTAATGCAATTTTTGCTAAGCGAAGAAAAATTTAAAACGTTTTCAATTTAAGTAATCATAATAAAGAAAATATGGTGAACATTTTATGCTACAACACGAGAACTTTACTTAGTGTTAAGAATTTGTAAACTATAAGTAAATATGACAATTAGAAATCCGTTTTATTTCGTCGTAAGCAATAAAAATCTTAAACGCATGACCATTTATCGTGTAAAATCGATAGAAAGAGCCATAAAACAAACGGGCCCTCGAAATAGCTTGAAATAACAATAAAATAAAGAATAATTGTATATGGAATAAAAATAAAGTTATCATTTATGTCATTAATATTACCTTTTCTCATCACATAATCACTTATTTCTTCAGTAAAAACTATTACACTAGTCACATTTAACTGAAATCCACACTTTTTTCACGATATCACTTCGATTTTGTTTTGTTGTTTTGTTTTCTAAAAGTTCAAAATGGCGTATAATCTTGTTTTACTTGACGAAATCTGAATTTAGAAAAGTAAGGATTCAAAAGGGTAGTTGAGTATCAATTAAATCAAAGATTAATAAGTTCGATTTGAAATAATGCTATTTTAGAAATGTTTTACTCAAAAACGATTTCCTCAAATCTCACTTAATACTTAATCGTTTTACTAAATCAAACGTAAGTAACATTTAAATCTCACAGTATTAAGTGATCCTTTAGTTTGATTAAGTAAATCCTCAACGATTTAAGTGATACTTCCGATTGATTTCATGAATACTATTCTGATTTATTTGATCCCTTACTTTGATTTCTTAAATCAAGATTTCTTATCGCCGCCTCCGTGCTTGAATGTTCAACTTCCATTTGTACACTGTTCAGGAGAAGGTTTTTTTACTTATTATCAAACGAGATGTTTAGTTTCAGGAATGATAAATGCAAATTTATAGTTTTTAGTCTAATATATGGAATAGCCAATAAATTTGTTTACGATGCTGTGATTTTACGTATTTTATCATACTTTTAAAATGGAGGTTGAACAAAACTGCGAATAAAAATGTTCGTTCATGGAAATACAACACTCCTGCCATGGAGATAGCACAGTGTTCCTTCAAAATTGTTGCGTGCTTGTTTGTCCAACCTCCTAATACCATATACAGGATGATTAAAAGAAATAAAAATCAAGAAATTAAAAAAAAAAAATTTAGACTCAAGTAATAATAACATAAACATAACGAAATGATAAAATATACCTACTTAATTATTGTTAAAAATTTGGTTGTTGTGTTGAACCATTGTGAAAGACAGACAAAAGGACTATCAAACAGAATTAACATAATAATATACTTAATTCTCAACCGTTTTATTACAAAGTGAATTTATTAACATCCTGTATCAGTACGTTTAAGTTTCTATTCGGAAATGAACATTATTAAAAAGTACTTATTGCTCGAAAGTCGCCAAAGTACGCCTTTTGCTTGTTTTGAAATTGGTACTCGCCATCCTGCTGCAGCTTTTAACGTTACTCGCAGTTAGTTTTCTTAGTTTTGAACACAATAAAACTAATTTATTAGGTTTTTGCAAGCAAACTAAAGGAGCAACCAAGTTCATCACAGAAAAAACAAAATGGCCGGGTAGCGTGACGTACTGTGCTGTTATTGGTCGGCCGGCTGGAGTTTGAACACTCAAGCACGCAACAAATATTTCGATGCGGGACTTTGGGTAATGCTGTGGAGGTTGGCTAAACAAGCACGGAATTTTTGTTACGTTGATGTGGGCTTCAAAATTTAAAACGTGAAATTTATTGTATTTTTTCTAGGAAAAGCCTTTTTTTACTTGTCCTTCTGGACCTAAATTACATCGTTAACAATCCTGCATCAAAAAGTCATTTTCGACCAAAATGGAGTTTGAACACTTAAGCACGGAGCCGACGTTATCTCACAGTATTAAGTGATCCTTTAGTTTGATTAAGTAAATCCTCAACGATTTAAGTGATACTTCCAATTGATTTCATGAATACTTTTCTGATTTATTTGATCCTTTACTTTGATTTCTTAAATCAAGATTTCTTTGTTTTGCAACAGAGTTAGTTTTTCTAATACCAAGTGTAAGTGTTGAAAGTGATAGACGTATGCAATATTATCAGACACATAAATTAGATGTTTATGTACAATTGTGTTTATCAGAATGCATTACAAGGTTGTTCAAACGAATTATTATGATTTATGTTTGTGGCTGGCATGCTGGCGATTCGGGTAGGAAGTGACGTGACTTGGCTATGTCTATATGGCAGAATTTAAAAGGATAATTTCGAATTCAAGCTTTTGTAAGTATTCATCACTTCCGCTTATAGTTCCTTTCGCAAAATGACTTTTTTTTATAGTGTCCCTTTTGTACATGTAAACTTGAGCTAGTGGAGAAATATTTTGGGTCATTTTGGGAAAATACAATTTTAGAAAGGGACATTATGTAAAAGGAAAATTATGGGAAAGGGACATTTCTGTGTTAAAGGTTATTTTTTTAATTTTTCAACGTCTTTGCTAATTTAATTTTTCTCCATCTTGTACAAATCGTCCCTCTAAATCAATTATTACTTATAAAATAATAATTAATACAAAATTTATGTGTGTTTTGCCTAGCAAAAACTGATTTGAGGACAAACGTCTTAATATGGCTTTTAGTTTGGATAGCAAATCTTTTTTGCATTAGTGCGACTGTATAAGTCGAACAACTATCCCTTAATGATTTAATTCAGTTTACAAATAATGAGAGTTGAGTGAAAAGAGAGTTTTATGGTTTATCTGAAACCTTAATTAATACTGAATAGGTTTAAGATGATTTAACTACGATTTGTATAATCTTTATTTTCTCAAAAAGCGGTATTGGAATACTATATAGCCTTTAAGAAATATGTGACTATATGAAATCGTTTTTTATTTAGTTAAATCACAATACAGGCACTGTTAAGATATATGCGATTTAAACAAAATTCTTCAGTGCTACTTGGGCTTTATCTTATTATATAGTACGGGAACTATAAAATGCGTAGTTATTAACACCTCTATGAACGCTACTGATTAAGAAATTCTTGGATTATGGTCTTATTATCGTGTTGTCAATACAGAAACATATTCCTATATTAATTTTACAGTTGCGAAAACGTTTTACTCTACATAAATAAAGTGGGTTATTATACTGCAATTCAATCAATAGAAAAAAAAATTGCACGCATCGTATAAGTATAGTTACTTATAAATCTTGTTTATTTCAGTGTTGACTTTTGTAAATTAGGTATAATTAATTGTTTTATAAAGGATATCGTTCACCGTCGGGTGCGGACGGGGCGGCGGCGGCGGCGGCGGCGGCGCGGCGGCGGGCTGGTGCCCGTGCTGCCCGCGCTGCGCTGCGATCAATCAGCCCGTCCTGCCTGATCCACATCACCACAATAGATACTCATCTATTAGTTGCATGACGGTGCAGTACCCTCATAGCGCCAGCCAATAGAATAAAACACTTTTTAATACAAATTTAATTAACAGCATTCGGTCCCTTTCAGTCAACCATTTAGAGAGTTCCTGCCCCTTCATGAAGAATGCCGTATAATGACTTTAAGCGCCCATAAATGACTCTTGTGTTAAAATTTATTAACCAACACTCTGCTGCGCATTGTGGCACACTCAGGCCTCCTTCTATAGAAGCGGCGTACGATGATTAATTGCTCATTTTTATTTTGCGACCAGATATATACATTTGAATGCACAGAACAAAAACTACCAACAGCGCATTCAACACCTTGTTAATATTATTGTGTAGCGGATACATGGTAGTTTTATATTCTTTTAAGGTTCGAAGTCTGTAAACTTTCGAATTAAGTGAGAGCATTAAACAGTCATTGACATTACGCATAATACATTTACGAATTGTATACGGCTCAGGCGCGGCACCTGAGTCGAGATAGTTATGAAAAGAGCCTCTGAAACTTGAACCTATAACGCGTTTAGCATTTGTACTGAATACGAGAACAACTCTTACATTGAGTACGTTGGTGGAAGCACGCGCGTGCGTTTCACGCAAATAATAGACATTTAGTAACAATTTCAGTGGAACCTCACACGATCAGCCTGTGCCTAGGCAACGGCGAGTAATTGGCCTTCGTCATGCGATTACGTTCCTAGCCGATTTAATTATCGTCGGTGTGCCGGGCTCTGGTAATTTACCTATCAATCAAACTAAGAGCTCGCCTATTGCGTTTGGACAACGCTGCGTTATGGATTCTCAATAGCTCAGCAAAATATATATTGAATGCGCGCAGTGAAAGGCGCAACTCGCCACGCAGCTCGCCTGCCGCCGCGCCGCCGCGCACCAACGACGACGCCAAAGGCTTCCTAGCCATGCGCAGTCTTGCATTCATTATTTTCATTTCAAAAATCACTGTTTACTTATCAAATATGCACGCAAAAAGCCGTCCCAGTAATACTTCATTTTGAGCGTGCAACCCATTTCCATATCAATATATTAATGAAAAGCTATAAATATTATAACGCGTTCTTTTTGGTTGTTTAATGTTCACCTAAAACAATTGGGAATACGAAACTTATTCTTAATTATAAAATGATGATGAAAAAATTATGCCAGATGTTTTTTTCAGTCGCGTAAATGAGCTCTTGAAATAATTTTACATCATAAAGCTACTACTGGCTAATACCGAGATTCAGGTTGTTTGCCGAGGCGATGTGTCAACTTATGCACCACTTTTTACGGAGAAAGCCTTATTCAGCTTAAGCTTTACTTTTATCAAGACATAAACGCCCGTATAAATTCATCGTCAATGGCGTTGACAAAAATGTGAATATAAATAATGCGTTGAATAATTCAGCGTGGTATAGGTATGGAAGGCCGGTCCGCGGGCGCGCGGCAAAAACGCTCTCGCCCGCCCGCAAGGAATGTCAGGGCTCGATGCGTTTTTATGTAATCGTCCAGGAGCACGCAAACCACCATTATTTAACTGATTAAGGCATTGTGGAATCCATAATTCCTTTTTCTAGTGACAAGTTTTTGGTGTATGTCGCGTAAGATGGTCGCAAGCATAGATTCCGGGACGCGACTTTCAGATTCATATTTTTATTAAATTTTGTTTTTCTTTTTGTTTATTTTGTAAAGTATTTTATTTTAAAAATTCACCTTCAAGCTTCTTTCTTCTTCTTTTTCCATATAAAATAAAAAAACTAAAAAGTAAATATTTTGGGTCTTCCTTCTTTCTAAACTCAGACTCGACCTGCCCGTCTTCTCTTCTATTTTTCTTCGGAAGTATTCATTAAAGTTACAAAACATCAACAAAACTCCAATCGCATATACCAATTGATTAAATTAATAAATAGGTAATATCAATTAAAAATTACGAATTCACGTCTCGCTCTGCGCCTCCATTCTGCAGTGCTCAATGATTCTGTAATTGATACTAATTGAACTTAACAATAACAATTCTGCTATTTTTTGTTTGACTGATAATCGTTTTTTTAGCATGCACCTTTCTGAAAACTCAACTTCATAATAAATCAGTAAATACAAAAATCAGCTCTGTGATTATTAGGAACAAGGTTGATTAAAAAGTTTTAGTCACTTGTTGGTGACAAAATGATTTGCGGTCGAGCACGTCCGGCTGAATGAAGTTGGTTCCTATATTGTCATTGTAAGCATTTTATTGATGTTCGTTGAATGATTTTAAATTTTAGTGCAGGTGCAATGTTTAATCTCAACTCAAATCAAGCATGGAAAGAAAAATGACTATTGTTCCAATGCATTTTTAACTTGAGTTGAGTTTGTGTTAAAAAAAAGTATATTTTTAGCAAACGCAGTGATGGTAGCGCACTAAACTGAGTTTCATGTAATTTTCAATTCATCAATTAAAATATCGTATCGAAGTTGTTTGAGTACGTTCCATTATAGGTTAGGTATTCTTAAATTTTAACGTATCGTGATATTTTTAAGCGTGAGTTTAGGTCTTGAAAAATCTGTCATTAATATAGATATAAGATCTTAAAAGATAAAGGCGATATAATATATTTTAGGCTAATTAAAAACAAATACGCTGATATCAGGCAAATTGTGATTTCAGGCAAAGGTGGCCTACCTATGTATGGACAAAAAATTCTAAGGCAAACAAATTAAATATAGTAGTTTCAGTAGCAAATAATAGAAAGTCAGATTCAGAAGTCGTGATTTCTGGGGATTCTTGAAATAATAAATCAAACGTGATCGATCTTAGAAACAGTTTGTGATGCAGAATCTGAACATTGTCATATAAATAAGACTTATTTCGTTTGTTATTTTAAAATAAGTGTTAGTAACGATAACAAATAACAATAACCCGTGACCTTACACATGCATACCAAAGTAGGTATTACTTTTGGCAAAATAAACGAATGACATACATACATGGGTAGGCAGAGACAATTGAAACGAATGAATGTATTTTTATTACATTATAAGCCACTAAAGATTGCAGCTTTACATTACAAACAGCTGCATCATTGCGGAGTAGGCACTTTATATAATTTAAATTGCTTAAGTACCTATATACGTACCTAACCAGAATCATTATGTTCCAGGCACGCTCCGCCCACCAGGCCTAATAGGCGGCAGCAAGCCGAAGGTGGCTACTCCAGCGGTGGTGTCCAAAATAGAGCAGTACAAGAGGGAGAATCCGACTATCTTCGCGTGGGAGATACGCGAGAGACTCATCTCAGAAGGTATGTTTTGTAAAGCATAATATCCGAATTGATTCATTTTATTGTTATGTGAAAAAATTTCTAAGCAAAAATTTGTAGCGTGACGAAATAAGTAATAACACTAAGTATATTGCGACACAAAAATCTAGAAATTAAAAAGTGGCAACAGTGTATGGATATAATCGATAATCCGAGAACTTTCCATACAGAGTTGCCACTTTTTAATTTATAGATCTTTATGTGCATTTTTCTAATCGAACTAAAACCCTCAAGTATTTTATGAATTTCATATTAAATAAATAAAAGTAAAACAATTTCATCTCAAACATTTCGCATTTCTTAGAATATAAGACTTCGAGGGCAGAAGCTAACTCATTGACCGGGTAGTCAGAGGCTAATTCATATAATTACGAGCCGTGAGCGGTCACGACTGCCCGGCCCGAGTTAAGGGTTGACATAAGGTAAACGTGACTTGAGAGTAAACGTTCATATTCAACACGAGCGCATGCTTCTCGGTTTTACGCGTGTTCATGTATAGTTTCAGGATATTTAGGATTGGCACTCTGGAAATAATATTGTAGTTTTTCCAGGCTACGAAATTCCAATTGCTTTGGTCTTCAATCAATGGAAATATCTTATTTATTTCACATACTGTTGGATTCGTCGTAAAGTTATCCTTTTGTTGTTTGATTGATGATGAAGATTTTTTCGTAATTTCATGACTTTATTTTTTTTATTTTTGTTCATCTAACGTTTTACTAAACGTGTTCAGTTGAGACTAAGTGAGTTTTTTTATTCAAGTTTTCAGTTATTTTTATGTACAACCAACTGTAGCCAGTAAGTATCCAATTGCCACGATAGAAGTCCGTCGCTGGCTGGCACCGCGTAAGACAGGTACCATCGCGTGAGGAAACCTGCCCCGTCCCGTCCGCGGCCGGTGCGGGCCTGGTCTACTCACTCATTATGAAAAATACATTCGTGAACTAAATTAAATGAACAATAAAATAACTTTTAAAATAGTTTAACTAACCAGTACTAGATTAATGGTTATGGTTGCGTCTAAAGAGTTGAAAGCGTAGAACTTGTTTTGTCAAAGGTATAATTCTTGCATTTAAGTTGAATAATTAGCTTTTAAATACATACTTGATTGCAAACCAGTCATGAATTCCGCGATGTAACTCCAGTACGAAAATAAAATTTATTTTTTTATAAGAATGTTAAATGCTTATTTTTAAGATTCTTAGATAGACTTCTTAGGAGACTTATAGCCAGCACTTTGGGTTACCCATTGGTATAGTTAAATTGTATTGTTAGGTAGGGTAGGCATTTTTATTTGATATCTACTTTTCCTCAAATTGTAAATCTGTAGAAACGTCAACTAATACCCAACTCAACTACTGCTTAAAATAAAAATCTACTCGTTCCAAATAACACTTTTTTTTTGGCTTATATGAACTGAACTTTACAGTAACGAAAAAATGTTGAAGAACATACTATTACTATTATGAAGAACAAACAATAAAAATAAAATAAATTTCGAGAAAAAATTAATCTGAATCAATTCTGAATTTTTAGAAGTAGTTTTCACCTTGTTATTTAAATTCAATTTTTAAAAAGACATTCTAAAATTTTAGTATAATAATAATTTAATTTACTTACATACTTTCCATTAAACACTAGTAAGCTTAGCTTTAATAATTAAAAGCAAGGTTAATTATTTCAGTTCAGTTCCCGTACTCGGATTACTATTTCAAATATCCAATTATATAGATTTGCTTACTAGAAGTAATGAACTTTGGGTAGTTTGTGTTAAACTCCATTAGAGGGTCAACGAAAGCCTTTGAAGTGCGCACCCAAAAATGTTACGATAGTTAATAAATAGAGCGGCTTACCATCGACGGATATAGAGTAACCCGAGAATGCGTATTAGATTTTCGTTGCTTATGTGCAGTCAGCGAAACGGTTCAGCTTCCTTTTGTTGTCTACATAGCATTATAAATAGCGAGGTTACTGTTCGAACTGGGCAGGCTTGAAATTTTAAAGGATTGTGTTACTGTTCCATGTTTTAAACAGTCATGCCGCTCTGCGTGTCTATGTCTGCGTAGTTAAAACTTACAGCTATGAAGTTATTTTGCCATTATTGTAATCTGCTCTATTTATTTATAAACCACTATACAATGAGTAGTTACAACTTAACGTTCGATGGGCGTTCGCTCGGAGGCCAACGAGCCAATTGCGATAATTGCCCCAACGACACCTCTTGCGCGCATGCGTGACGATAACCACCGCATGCGCAGCTGATACATTGTAAATGCCATTTTGTAATTTAGTGGTATAGATCCTAATGCTAAGAAATACGATTCATATTTCACTAACCAGTTTATGTATACAAAAGAGACCAAAGGGCTAGACTGCTTTGCCCGACTATATTTTCTATCGATTCGTGTCGGTCTACGATCGCTGGGAGTCCGCAAGATAGCTTGTGGAACTGGTTCCTCTGCACAGCACCATACTCTGGTTTACGATACGACAGGACCGGATTAGAAGATGATAGCTGATACGACATATGCGCTAAATTAAACTGTTAAATTGGATCACAAACATTAAATCTACAGGGGGCGAGCGAGACGCAGGGACGACATAACTTAGCTGCCAGGCTCATGACCGTGACTGAGCAAATACGACAGTTATCAGTCGAATAAAATAACTATACAAAAGTGTGCTTTTATGTTCTTTTTATTTTCGAATAAATTTTGGTTTTGATGCGATTCAAATATCTTGTAATATTGCACGAACGAAACATGTTTATCAGGTATCAAATTTAACTGTTAAAAAATAAAGGCACTCTTCTTCTGCCTAAAATTAACAACGAGGAACGCAAAGCCTTAATTTTAATTGTTTTCAAATCAGAAGCATAAAAATATAGTCTAAAGCCGGCCACTCACTCAAAGCGCATGAACCTCACGGACTGAACGGAAAACGTGCGGTAAAATATTTATGTGTGCATTTTTTTATATTTTTCTGTTATCTGAGTAACCGGCTGACATTATCGTCATTTGTTGAAAATGTGTTTAAAATAATTGCGAGGGCACCCAGCGCGCCCATTTCGCTCTCGTATGCGAAAATTGCACGCAATCCGTCCGTGTTTCACGTAATTGCTCACATGTTTGTTGTAAAAAGCCACCGTTTTATAATAATTTCGAATGCGCGTCAAGTCAAGTAGCAGTCAAAGTTGAGAATTTTTCATGTACAAAACAAACGACGCTTCAAACTAAAACACGTATCAGATGATAAGTTGATTTTTAACGTGACATAGGCTCAATACTGCAGAATTTAAAAACGCTTAAATCCGTACTCCCGTACTTTATTTAATACTAGTCGACCCAGCGAACTTCGTACCCTATAACTATCTTGAGCAAGTTTTATACTTATAAACCTTCCTCTTGAATCACTCTATCTATTAAAAAAGACTGCATTAAAATCCGTTGCATAGTTTTAAAGATATAAGCATACATAGAGACAGACGCGAGAAGCGTCGGCGAATGTATTGATTGATTATAAATGCGAAAGTAACTCTGTCTGTCTGTCTATCTGTATGTCTGTCCCGCTTTCATGATAAAAATACTTATCCAATTGGATTGGAATTTGGTATATGGTTAGGAATTGACGTTTCGCATTTAAGCCAAAACATGAAAAAACTACTTTTTTGCTACGATATAAAGTAAAGCTAATGGAGGACTTCGGTGATTATGTGTTTTTAAAAAATAATTATCTATATTTTTATTTAGCATTCGTACTACACAGATTTTGCAAGTCCTAATAAGGAATTATAAAAGGGCCTTTAGAGGGCACCTAACAATATTATTAATATCTTTTGGTTTTTAAATAAATTTGAATTATGTTTTTAAAAATTATTTTTCAAAATTGGAAACTAATGGTTTGAAAAAAATTGCTTAACTCTGATTTTTTTTACAAATTTTTGTATAAAGCATTGTTTATGGGAATACCCTATTACGCTAGTTAGTTATGTTGCACTTGACCATAAAACAAAAACTTATCATTGTTCATAATATTTTAATGAAGTTCGAAAAACGTACTTAGACTCCTGCACAGCAGTCACACAAATTTATAACAAACATTTAGGTCATTGGTCCTTACAAAAATTAACAAGAAGAACAAAAGACTTCAACGCGTCGTCAAGTTCAATCTTAACGTAACCAAACCTTGACTGTCAGACGGACAGTGGGAGTAATATTCTCTCGTTCTGTGTTATGTAGTTATGATTGATTCTATTAGCTGCGACGACGGTGGTTTCGGTGAATCAAAGCGTGCAGACCACCTGCGGCTGAGTTGAGTAGCCCCTTCAGAAATAATTTTACGAGAGTTGTAGAGTTAGGAATTGTATCTATGATTTGAGTAGGACCGTGTTAAGCCATACGTTATGAATGTTTTCCATACAATACCGATTTTCAAATTGCGTTGTTTTTTTTAACCAAATACCTAATATGCCAATTATTAAATATTTTATCCTGAACTAGAGGCTGCCCCGCGGTTTTTCCCGCGCCGATTTCTCATAAATACAAAATTCCCGTTTTTCCCGTTCCCGTGGGAATTTTGGGAAATCCCTTCTTAGTGCTCACCTACACTCCCTAAGGAACCTACATGCAAAATTTCAGCTCGCTACGCCTAGTAGTTTCGGCTCTGCGTTGTCTGTCAGTTAGTCAGTCAGTCAGTCAGTCAGTAACGGAAGAGTTTTATATAGATCCTGAATGAAAGCCATGATGGTAATATATTTTCAGTATAAAATAAAGTAAAGTGAATGGATGTTTTGGTGAGCCACTTCTAAAAGATGCGAGTGATCTACTCGCAGAACATTTTGATAACGAATTCTATGGCACGTACGAAAGGGCATATATAATTGAAATTTAATCAAATTTGTAACAAAATGATAGTTCACACAAAAGGGAACTTTGATATTAGCGCGTGCCTGATTCGTGGCGCACTTAGGAAACCGTCGGCTGTTGATGGGGTTTCATAACTGTGGGTGACTGTGTTATTTCTACTATTTTTAATTGATTATTATCTACATAGTTTGTTTACAATTTAAGACTCGCTTATTAAAAAACAAAAGTTTACAGATTTAATATTGATTATATTATAAAGCTAATATTAAAGTTGAAGGCGCTATAGTAGCGCCATTGTTAAAAAAATAAGGGACTACGACAAATTATATGAAATGGAATTGTCAAAGTTAGTAAGTAGTAAGGAGATGAATTTGAAGCACTTTAAATTTTTAATAAGTTAAGGCAGTAAAATTAGAGCATTCCAAAAGTGGCGACTCTAGCAATAAATATTAGAAATTTTAATAAAAACTACTTGGGGCTGTAATCAGAATTTATGCATTTGTATAAATTCTCGTTTATAGTATCAAAGTTTTGATTTTTTTACTTAAATCTTAAACTTAATTAGTTTCATAATCGAAATCTTAATTAGTCAACGAGCAAATTTTACACAGATGACGTTATAACAATTTTGTTTAAATTACCTACGTACTATAAATAACATAATCGAATCCCTTACAAAAATATAAACGTTTATAGATTTTAATTGGTTCTTTATAAAATTTACCTCAAACCGACGAACTAATATTTACCAAAATCTTGAATACAAAAGCTGTCCGTCAGAAGCAGCGAGAAACGCTGACAGTATATCGAGTGGAGTCTGAACATTTATCAATACTCGAGGGTATGGTTATCAAAACAGAGCGGTCTCTACTGAGCGTTTGAAATTTTTAATAAGATGCCCACTACCGCTTTTGTTGAGGATGATAATTCAGTTTTAGACAATATGTTGCGCAAGTTGTATCGACTTTAATCGATATAAGTTGACGAGGCGTTGCGGCTAGCGAGCTACCGGCGAGTTTGATTAATCGACTGCGGCCTTACTGCGGCCCATGATAGGGCGAACGTATTATGAAATGCGCTCATTTCAAACCGAAAAATCAATGGCTGGCGCCAATTAATTAGCGAAACTAATGGCTTCAGTTCAGAAGTTGTGCTAAGTGTTCGGGGGCGAACTGTTATTATTATTTGTAATTTATCATCAATAAATATATATAAAACTCTTCCGTTACTGACTGACTGACTGACTGACAGACAACGCAGAGCCGAAACTACTGGGCGTAGCGGGCTGAAATTTTGCATGTAGGTTCCTTAGTAAGTGTAGGTGAGCACTAAGAAGGGATTTCCCGAAATTCCCACGGGAACGGGAAAAAACAGGAATTTTGTGTTTAAGAGAAATCTGCGCGAGTGAAACCGCGGGGCAGCCTCTAGTACATAGTATAAAATGAAGTCGCTTCCCGTGTCTGTCCCTATGTATGCTTATATCTTTAAAAATATGCAACGGATTTTGATGCGGTTTTTTTTAATAGATAGAGTGATTCAAGAGGAAGGTTTATAAGTGTTATATATGCACAAAATAGTAATAGGTTAGGCGGTACGAAGTTCTCCGGGTCGACTAGTTAAAAATAAATTTAAATTTTATTTTTATTAAATGTTTTTTTATTTTTTTATATATAGCCTCTTTTGTGTCCCACTGCTGGGCAAAGGCCTCCCCCGCTTGCTTCCATTGCTCTCTGTTCATTGCAGTCTCTGGCCACTCAGTTCCCAAGTAGGTATCGAGATCGTCCCGCCATCTTCGTCTTGGTCTGCGAAAACAAAATAAAATCATATTTTACTAAAATGACATTGTGCTATTTATTGAAAGCATCTTCTAAAGTGTGGACAGCTTAAGCAGATTATTACTCACGAATCGATGTATATGCAAATAGTCATCAGAAATAAGATCTTATAAAAAACACGATAATGACAATAAAAGCTATTATGGTCAGCTTATCAACCGAAGCGTCTTGGATCTAGACTACAAATAGTTTAATGCAGTGGACTGTTTCACGAACCTCTTGACATTTACTAACAAGGTCTCGTCCCACTATTGTGAATTGGAAATAAATCGATCGCCGCACAGCTTCCAATAAATCGATATATTTATTGATTTGTTACACTCTCAAATTGGTTCCCAAACACTAACTGTTCTACCCACGGGGTCACGCCGCGCCTTTTAGGACCTCAACTGGATACCTTTAATCGTTCTGTCACGTCTTCGATAGTTGCTGATCATTCAGTTTTTTTTTCAGCATTTAGTTATGCCGGTTTTTGTCGGATACCTGCGAATAACAAAGTATTTTAAAAATGTTGGATAGGTTCTTTTTTTTTAAACAAGTCTCTGTGCTATACTTTAGATAGGTATTGTAAAATTAAACCTTTTTTAATCTTACAAAAATTTAATATTGTTATCTTGAATAAAATTATTTTGCAACAATTGTGTCAGTATTTAGTATAAAAAAAAGTCCCTTTCGCTGTCTGTCGCGATACCTGTATGCTTAAAAATCTTTGAAACTATGCAACGGATTTTGATACATTTTTTTCTAATTAGACCAGTGTTTTTTTTATTCAAGAGGAAGGTATTATTACATGCACAACATAGAATGTAGTAGGGTAGGCGGTACGAAGTTCGCTGGGTCGACTTGTATTTTATAATATTTCTGTTTTTAAAAAAGTTCAAATTATCTAAGAATGGAATACGCAAGGAATACACATAATGTTGTTTAAGTGTATTCCTATATATATATAACTAGTCGACCCGGCGAACTTCGTACCGCCTAAACTATTACTTTCTTGTGCATGTATTATACTTAAAAACCTTCCTCTTGAATCACTCTATCTATTAAAAAAGACCGCATCAAAATCCGTTGCATAATTTTAAAGATTTAAGCATACATAGGGACAGACGCGGAAAGCGACTTCATTTTATACTATGTATTGATTATACTTAACATAACGAAAATCCATAACCACGGAAAAATGGATCAGTAGATCCGTATACTAATTAATTTTTGTATATTATGACAATTTCTCTAAAAAGTGTTAGTCCAATTTGCGGAGTGTGGTATAGCGTTTTGTAGGAGCAGTGCCCCCCACGGGTTCGGACACCTTTTACCTGCAGAACGCAGCGGGTGATGGCTGATTGCCTCCGTTCTCATCGGTTATATTCCCTATAAAGCCAACAATAATTCATTTAGGCGACGTGACGCCACTCATTCGTTAACTATAGTTCCAATTGCTCAGCGAAGTTTGGGACACCAAACTTTAGTATAGAGTTCTCATAAGAAAATAATATTCCGGCAGGATTCCTATTCAAGTTTCTATGTTTAATTTAGCTTTTGCCTTCTTTACTCATTCAACTTTAAATTGATTTAAATTCGATTCGCCTTTTGGAATATTAAAAACTGGGAAACGATTAGGTTACTTGAAGCCAGTTTCGCAATAAATATATTGTGTATTCTTAATAACGTTTAGTAATTAATACAACTCTTTCAATAACTAATAATAATTCGTTTCTTTATTTGTATTGAGGAATCTTAGAAATGTTGAAGCATTATCGCTAAGGTAGCATCTTAATCGGCAAAGCTTATGACTAATAAAAACATTTAGATCAAACAGCGATAGAAATCGTTTATACCTATTAGATTTTCGACTGAATAAAATCATCAAACTAGATTGCTAATTATAATAAATTTGTGATTAATAATCGGACACCATCAAATTCGTTCTTAATGGCGACACGCTGTTAAAAAACTGTCAAATTAACGATTAAATTATTGTGATTTGGTTATTAGGCATCTGAAGTTAATTAGTGGCTCACTCGGAGCAACACCCCGCGATCGGAACAGAGCTGGGACCGGTCTACGTAAAACAAACAAATTCATTTCGAACCATTAGGCACGAGGTCCGTCTGTTAATGTCTCAATTTAGAAACGGGCGTAAATTATCAAAGGCGTGACAATTACTGTTACTCGCCGGCAATACAAACAAGAAGAATTTCCGTCAATTATCGATAAATTAACCCGATTAACTGGCAGCGAGGCGGGATTGTCTTATCTCTGGACACGCCACGCAGCAGCAACATTAGCTTTTTAAATGAATTCGATCTTACATTTTATTAGGACACAGTTAAAATCAAGAGCATCACGTTCTATGAAGCTCATTTTTTATTGAACGTTACGTCGGAGCTACTAATAGTAATACACGAGTCGATTAATAGAAGCGGGCCCTATTGTGGCTAATCATGATTAAACGACTTGAGACAAATTGCATGCCCGTGACTAGGCATGTAATCGCCGAAGCCCGATCCCAAATCATTACGAGAACAATTATAGATATCACATTCTCCACTTATAGTGTGTTGACCGTTAATGATCATTCTCTAAACAAATACTCTATAGCGCAGCTAAACTCCCTATGTTCTCTTTACTTTTTCAATGTAGCATAACACACAATGTTTAAAAAAACTTAAACCCACCAAACTTATTTTAATGCTACTTTCTGCCCCCAGCTTTGCTCGCGCTTTTTCGTATAACGGATTTTTTTAATTAATATTAAAATGTTATGAATTTATATGAACCGCCATAAACTCAACTTTCCATTATCAAGAGCATGATTCTGAAACCGTTTTATGGTCTTTTTTATTAAACCTAGTTTAGATAGTTTGATCCGGATGATTATTATACCAAACTTTTTAAGTATAACATAATCATCGAGGAAAATAAAAAAGTAGCTCTTGAAAAACATGATAGTCGAATTATAAACCACAATTGGTTAATACTTCACGGTGACTTTTTTCTCAAATTTTAATTCTTTCTAATAAGCTGTGAGAGCGCAAAAAAAAAAACGTCTCCGTCGTTGACAATCAATAACATGATAACAGCTGGTTCAGAACAGAAACCAATTTAACAGTTCTGTTAAGAATCATAGTAAGTAAGTTAAGTTAAGTTTTTGTTGAACAAGAGAAAACTAAACTACATCGCACCGCTCCGTTAAGCTCCCACAAAACGTTAACAGATTTTTAACGCTTCTTTTTCTTTTTACAAAACGCGATGCCCCCAACGTAATTAAAGATGTGCTTGGGAGATGACTGGTCTGGTCACCATTAGAGGCATTCACAGGCACATCAGACGTTTGACGGAGCGTCTCACACAGAAGGCGCTGATCGGTTATCGCGCCTTGCCGCTTCAAACCAACAAATTGTGTGGACGGTGCCTTTTTGTGCTCTCGACGTGCTAACAATGAGTGAAGCCGTGAAACTGATCATTACCATTATGCTGTATGGGATTTGTGTTTTGAGTAAATTATAACAGGTTGATTTATCGGAGCTTCGGACGCGCCCCGACGTCAGACTCAGCCCAACAATGGAGATTCATTACAAACGGTGACCGATATTAAAATTGATTTGAAATAAGCGCGATCGTAGCTTCATACTGATCATTATATTGAAATTATAATCGTCTCGGTGAAGAGCTATCAAATTATTGACAAAGAGCCTCTATTCTTGGCTGTGAAGTATAATTTTGTTCGAGTTGGGTCTAGGAAGTCTGTATCTTTCATTACTATTCTTTACTTTATACTTTGATCGTTAACCAAGCAATTATATAAGATTATTATTTCAAAATATCGATCATGGAAATGCCAATTGTCGTAAGGGACATTTTTCGAAATTTCGTTTTTGATGCCATTATACTCAGTTTTTCACGCTCTATCGAATGGTATATTTGAAACCTCTCTAGCTTCCAAAAAATGTCCCTTACGACCTGACTTTTTTTGGGCCTAGCTCAGAAAATTATTAAAAAAAAAGCTTTATGGAACATTTAATTTTTCCACATTGGCGTAAGGGCCAATAAATTAAAATATTCTTGAGGATTTTTATACGGTTTTGTCAATATGTCCCTTACGACGTAAAAAAAAAAGTTACAGTATCTAAAGCTGAAGGTCGTAAGGGTCGTAACTTAATGTTATGTTTATTAAAAACTCAGATTTTAATTATTATTTTGTATGAATTTGTTTAAAAATAGTGTTTTAAAAGTACCCATTCGTTGATCTATTTAATCAGCCATCAAAATGTAACTATCTCTAAGTGGGTACGACGTCAAAATATGTCAATTTGCATTGATTTCTAGCTTTAAAATTTGTTGTTTTCCTTAATCTTAACGTAACGGCGGGTTTTAATTATTTGACTCTATAGTAAAAGATAACAACTGACGAACTCACCATTTCTATTCATTTCACATCTTAAAGACATACTCGAGTGCACAGCGGCTGCGGTGAACAGTTTTAGGGATATAACATAACCCTTTCTGAACCCAGTCCTCAGCAGCCTTCGAGCTCTGATCCTGTAGCCCAGCTGACAAAGTGGCGTTTTTTTTACAAACACTTCGATATACCCAGTACTACCCAGCTTCAGAGGCTTTCCCATAGTTCACAAATGATAGGCAAAGAGGCAGATTATACTTTTCCGTATTCTATATTAGCTTCCTTAAAGCATGTATGTGGTCCATGGTAGCCTTTACGAGAAACAGCTAATTTGAAGGGCATAAACTCGGCTAAATGTGGGTCCGGCTCTTGAGCTGGTACCTCTGCCTAACCCTTCAGGGAATAAAAGGCGTGAGATTATGTATGTATGTATGAAGGGCGAAGACGTCAAACCTGCGTGCGCTACGATTCTTGATGACTCTCAAGAACAATTTATAAAGGTGGCTTAGATGTTCTTCAGCTGGTTTTATGGCCTGAAGAACAGTACTAACAAACTTATGTTCCACGCATCTGGTGTTATCCCGTCGCTGATATCAGAATGGAACCGTTTCGCATTTAAATCTTCTATGTCAACTGTGACGTAAGTTTTTGGGCTATGCATAGCACGGGATACATAATCTCCACTTTGTCGTTGGACTGTATCGATATGTGTAAATACTGCTAGATTAATCGACGTACAAGACACGCTACCCTTGCTGTGATAATATCGGTATTTACAATGCTGTGAAGGGAATTGTTCACTATGCACCCGAAACCTTCCTGGGATTGTGGTTCTCCCTCCTCAACAATAATGTTTTACCGTAACGAACTCAATTCCTGCTTTAGCTTCGTTGGCCCGGGATCAACTTTAGTTCGTAATCCCTGCCTCACATTTTCCTGACCGCTACCAAAGCGCAAACTAGGCCAAAACGTAAATTTTAGCCATGATCATACTAGTTGGTTTGTCATAATTGTCACACTTGGCAGGCAGGTTGGAGATCGCAGTATGGCTGTTGTACTAAGCTGTTGTAGGAAAATCGATGGACGCTACTGCCCGTGCTTCGGTTTTTTCCTTTAGTCGCCTTAGCCATATACATGGGAGATGGGGTGCTGGGAATCTAGTCATACATTACGTTACATACCAACAATAACAAAAAAGCTTTTTAATGTAAGTCTTGTGATTTTTTTAATTGGTCTAACTGAAGTATTTATTCCTTAACCGTGTTAAAATCTAAATAACTTTAAACTTGGGCTGTAAACAAATTACTACCTATCTATCTTCTTTAAAGTGTTGATTTTTATTGTAGAAATTGAAGATTAATAACTTATTTTCGTTTAAATCTTACGAGGGCGCTATTGGAATTCCTAGGTATTTGTTATTTTATAAAAATTATGTACATTTTTTTATTTTAATAATTAATATTAAAACTTAATGTTTTGTACTTCTTATTTGAGAAATTTTATCATTTTGTTTCACAAGGGTAACCAAACATTAACATTTAACACTATAGACACAATAAAATATTTTTTTTTAGTTTCATCAGTACTAATAACAACAAACTTGTTGGTATTTTAATTCCTTTACGCCCCTCAAATTTTACATATTAATTTTAAAATTAAATATTATAATAGACATACGACTACATTGGAAAAACACATATGGGACTTACAACCAATTATTTTATAAAGTTAAAAATAATGTATAGGTCGTAAGGGAAAAAGTTGAAAAAAAGCCCAGCGTAAGGGACAATGTTGCTAAAATTGGTAGGGCGTAAGGGACAAAATCTTCTAAACCATTAGTTGTAGCGTATTCAAACTAAAATAATTGAAAAGATCTTCAAAAATTTGCACTGGTCTTCTTTTCATTGATCGCTGTAAATCAAGGCAATCAAAAGTTACAAAAGGATTTGTAAATTTTTTTTTGTTTTTTGGCTCTCCTGAAAAGTCGTGCTTTGTCCCTTACGACAATTGGCATTTCCATGATCGATATGATTGTTTTAAATAATAGCTTAATCATACCACTATTAGAATAGGTAAATGCAGACAATTTGTAACTTGTTTACTGACTTTGCACATAAAACTGGAATAAAAATACATAATTACTGCTTCATTTTATAAAAAATTGTACGTACAACCCGAGCATATTATAATATATCTGTCATCATTGTAAATTTATAAGAACAAGGTTTCCGATACATTTACGATTCACTTAAACTTTCTCGTTTAGCTGTTGCATGTGGCTCTACGTTATTATTTTGTTTCTTCTTCTTATTTCTAGATAATTTTCTTCATATAACTACTGTATAGATTAAAGTAATATTTATTTTATTTAGGAAACTTTTTTTCGGACTTTACCAGTAATTTAATTGAATACTTCAAAATTACGAGTAAGTACTATTTACTTAGCTTAAAGTCATGTCTCATAAATAATTATCAAATATCTAAAATTCCAATGAAACATGAGGTTATTCGACTGGAAATAACATAAATATGGAGGAGTTTAAAGATTGTTGGTCGCGCTTGCGCAGTAGCCGACAACGAATTCTACGACAATTACACTCGGACAGGCTATGATTAAATTATGGCACTTACCCGGAGTGTTTCCTGCAAATTACACGGGATGGCTCTCCGTCGCAAGGCTGAGGAGACACGCGATCATTCAACACGCATAAAACAATTTAATAGCGAGCCAATGGCCACGATTTCAAAACGCGACCAATGACGCATCGGTTTTAACGTGGCTGTCGCTAATTCAGAATATGATTGTCAACAAGAAAAACTTTTAAAATTACTCAACTATGTTTTGCATACGATGTGGCATTGTCGCAATGTTGCTTATGCAAAAGATCCTTACATTTTATTTTGCTAAACGTCTTTTTGTGTAACAAAAAACTTCATCCGCGGAACAAGAAAAATAATTAACAGGCAATACTATTTCTAAATTGACCCATTACTACAACTAAAGGAAGCTAATTTTATATGTCATTGTCAACAGGAGTATGCACAAACGCTACAGCCCCAAGCGTTTCATCAATCAACAGGATCCTTCGGAACCGTGCAGCCGAACGAGCTGCAGCAGAATTTGCAAGAGCGGCGGGATATGGCCTGTACGCCGCGCCTCCACCATACGGCGCCTTCCCGTGGGCTGGGGGAGGTGGAGTCTGGCCGACGGGGACCATGTCGCTGCCGCCGGGCGTGCCACCGCCACAAGGTGGCATGCATCCAGACAGCATGCAGCAAGGCTTCCTTACTTCACCTAACCGTGGAATTATTGGTGAGTTGCCACTGTGAATTTCAAGGTTTTGTTAAGTCAAAGACTCAAAAATGATTTATTAAATATAGGATATAAGATACCACTTATTGAAAGTCAATTAGACTATCTATTTGATTGGTATTGATACCTTATTTGGTAAAGTATCCTATACTGCGAGAGGCGAAAAAATTGCCTTGCCTTACGACAATGTTTGCCTGGAGACGCGCCCAAACGAGCCCCCCTCTGTCAAATGATTCTACTCCCTGTATTTTGTATATTCCTAGGCTGGTAATTAAACATAACTTTAATTTGTCAACAGATGTAGATGGCGATGATTCCGGTTCATTAGATGGAGAGCAACCAAAATTTAGGAGAAATCGAACCACGTTCAGCCCTGACCAGCTGGAGGAACTAGAGAAAGAATTCGAAAAGTCCCATTACCCTTGCGTGTCTACGCGTGAGAGATTAGCATCGAAGACTTCTCTGTCCGAAGCTAGAGTTCAGGTAAAAATCAGATTTTCTAAAATGTTACTTATTAAATCTACCTATGTGTCTTTTGTTTATTTTTGTATAAGTACCAACTTGCCGCAATACTAATCAATTTTAACCGTTACTGACAGGTTTGGTTTTCCAACAGACGAGCAAAGTGGAGACGCCATCAGCGCATGAACCTCCTCAAGCGCGGTGGCGGCTCCCCCGCGCACCGCCTCCCCCACTCCCCCTCCAGGTCCCGTTCGCCTTCTTCGTCCCCCGCCCGCGCACCCTACCACTCCGCCCCGCAAATGGGCGGCGAGAATAGCGCATTCAAAGCGCTATCTCAAGACGCGCACGCACTGAAAGCCCTGTCCCATCCGACGTTTGACGCTAACGCACTGAAGGCTCTGTCGCAGCAGCATTATGAAGGCGCGGCCTTTAAATCGCATCCAGCGTTAGAGAATAGTGCGTTTAAAGCCCTTGTACCACATTCGGCGGCGGCTGCACTACTCGCTGCGCAGTCGATCCATATGGCGCGGGGATACGACTCCCACTCAGATTCTGATGAAGAAATCAACGTGCACGATGAGAGCGATGATGAGCGAGACAGGCAGAGAACTAAGATACGATCGAGATCTCAGAGCCCTGAGATACAAAAGCGGCGACCTCCCACAAATGATTTGCCTCTACAATTAACTAAGCACGATCGCTTATGAAGTCGCAGTACACACATGGGGCCTAAACAACAATTAACACTTTCTGTGCATTGTAAATTTACAGTGAAGGTTTGTTTGTTAATAATATCTTCGGTATCACGATAGGTATTGTAAATTTTCTACATTTGATACTGCATTATTTCTATCTAAATGCACAAGACCATTGTACCTTAAATTAATAAATTACAATATGATGTATAAATTGTTATTATTCGCTAAAATAAGGTACTAACTTTATTATCAAACGGATAGCGCAATTAAAATAGTTCCTATAGTATTACCTATGAGTGAATTAATTAATAATGTTTGGTTAAAATTTATAAAACATTTTTTTTTTCATTGTAATAAGCTTGACTAGAATTCTATACATAATTCAATTATCTTTTATCGTGTTACGGAAAAGGAGTACCTAGTTAGATAGATAATTTTGTAAATATACCTACACTATTTTAGAATTAGAAAAACACTGTAAAATATGTATTAGCTATTTATAAATAAAATAGTTGTAAATAAAATTAAGATATAACCATTGAATGAACAGAAAACTATTACTTAATACAACATCGAATTCAAGATTCAACAAATAAATGAAATGAATACATGTAATGATTTTTATTAAAAACCCTATTACAAAAAACAAAAACAAATATTATCAAATAATTGACCGTAATAAGAAAATATCAAATAAATCTTTTGATCATTATGTGTATGTACTACATAGTAGTCACATGACTCTACATTAATCAATAAGGCCGTTTTATAAAAAAAACATGTCCAAGGTAAAAAATTAAACCATATTCCGTCGGGAAGCATACGGATGAAGTAAATAATACAACCAGTCCTGCAGGATGCCCTTAAATATATTTATTTCCAAGATATTCACGACTGTCCTAGATCCATCTGAGTGGAAACCCACCACGTCTCTCGAGGCCTGTATGGTCTACGCTTTGTCGTTGGTGGTTTCCACGTCAGGATCGACTGTAATATCTTGATTCCGCTTAAGACATAGAAATTCATATTGGAAATACATAAGATAAGGTATGTTGGTATAAAAGAGAAAGTAGTATATTTATATGAAAAAATGCTATTGAACCCATTTGATTAAAACTATCAATATCAAATTTTAAGATGACAAAAACTGGTCAAGTACGTTTTGTGCCATACGCTACAGAGGAACATACATATTAGTATTACATCATATATGCATGTACTTAAAACAAAGGAAATATCTAGAAATAAGTATATTTTATGGTAATAACGAACATCCCGGCGCGCGGGCAGGTGCCAGATACAGTGCGATCTGAAACTGATTTTAAACGATTCGAGGCAGAAGCCTGCAATTAACCCTTTCACCGTACAATGAAGTTGGAAGACCGTAACCTCATAATTTTTGACTTAAATTCATATCATGCACGACAATTATCCTTTTTTCTCCATTGTTATTATATGAAATCCCGATTTGGTCCTTCCCGGATATTGGCAATCACATCGGTGAAAGCTGAGCCCGAGACAAGCACAAAAACACTATGAACAAAGCCTCATTAGTGGATATCTGTATTTTTTTCATGTAGGAATCTTTTATTCATGCATGTAACAACGTCCTCGAGATCAATGATATTTACGCACTTGGGACTGTGGATTACGTTTACGTAGGAACGCTGGCGGACGAAGCAACAAAACTGGAAAGCGCATATTATTATCATATTACCTTCGTGGTGGACTCGTTTAGTAAAGATTTTTTAATGTTGTTTAGCGTGCACTTGTTCAATAATATCATTTGTGAAAACTTATAGGGCTCTCACTCAGTTTTCACATAAATTTTTCATTGTGTATTTTGTTTTGTAGCATTTATTTTTGAATGTGTGAATCTTGGCATAAATAAATAAATATATTTCATGGCCATAAGAATGATAAATAAATGTTTTATGTCTATGTATTTATTTTGCTACTATTAACTGTACTGTAACTTACCTAACTGTTTATTTATTTATTATTTATTTAACAGTAACAGTACTATCCTTACAGGCTACCCTAATACAATAGTGCCGTGAACTTACAAATTATATATTAACATAACAAGATAAATATTAAAATAATAATTTGTAAATATACTTGAACTAGGTTTTTTTTTTCAATTATAATTTAATTTAATTCAATTATAATTTAGTTTAAGAAAATCATATCTCAACTTACCTGAATTTATTACAAATTATGAATGATTCAATAAACAAGAAAATGATATCAACCTGATTTGTAATTTATTCTTAAAATAAAACTAATACATATTTAATTTTGATGGGCAATTTTTTAAATTAATTTGTGCAAAATACAAAATATGTAGTTCAAACTATAAATGTACAAGACCTAATTTTTCTTTAAGAATTTTAATGATATTTAGAGAAGTCATCTTTTGTCGTATCCGTATCCGCAAATGAGTAAATTATATTAAGGTGGTAACTCTCGCTATGGCGCGAAATTCAAATTTTTTCGTGTTTTTTATTTATTCTGGCGAAAGTATACATTTTTAATAAAGTTTGAATGAATTCGCGTATGTAAAAAACCATCTCCCACATTGTAATACAACGTTTTTGGAAGACAGACCTACAGATTTTGTGTCTAAGGGGTAAAAGGCCAAAAAACAAGTTCCTTGAATATACACAAAATCGGTAACTCTGTCTTTCAAAAACTATTTATCACAATGTGGGAAATAGGTTTTTACGTACGCGAATTCATTTAAACTTTATTAAAAGTGAATACTTTCGCCAAAATAATTAAAAAACGTGAAAAATTTTGAATTTCGCGCCATACCGTGACTTACCACCTTAAATGAGATATAAATAAACCTAAGTAATACTAAAATAGTAAGTAAATCATTGTCAAATTAGTTGCACCGAGATCGTATCATAAAACGCCCGGAACCACCGACAAGCAATAAAAGCGTTCAGTTTACAGAATAAGGCCGGCTCCGGCTCCGATAAAGTTGTACTTCGTGATAGCCGTGGAGTGTGGATGCTTGTATGCGACTCGGACCAATAACAATAAATTTTGTCAGCCGTTTGTGATGCGCCTGCGCCGGGCCATCGCTATCGGAGCAACTAAAACTTCTCATGTGTTTAGTTCCCATAGGTGTTAAGCTTGTTATTTAACACTCTTCAGGTGCAATAATAATATTATTTTTATAACACATGAGTAGAATAATAACTTTTAACAAAAAATTAACAAAACACTTTAGCAAAATACAGCATTGATATAATTTACTCGCCTCATCTCGCAAGTAAGAGGATATGACACCTTTATTTAAATATTAATTCGTAACCAAATTCAACGAGCAATCATAACATAAAATTTAAGTGATGCAAACGACATTAAAACGAATATCAATAAAATTGTATAGGTATCGAAAGTTGTAAAACTATATCGAGGTTACCTCTTCACTCAGATGTGGAGATCGAAATAATTTAATTTATATTCGGTCATAAATTATCGTTAATCAAGACAGTGTCGAATTGATTTCGACCCTAGCAAGTAATTCAATTTATTAATCTTGTTACATCAATAGCAATATTTCATTTTGTTTAATAACATCCGTTGAAACAAGTAAAATCGGATACATTCTAACACCTTTTCTCTAAGATCATAGTAAAAAAAGAAACCCCATAAAATCATGAGCAGATTCGAAATGTAAGCACATTAAGTTATCTCCGGATTTATCAAGCAGTGTGTTACAATATTTATTTGTTTCTCACCCGACCGGTCGGGTTGTGGGCAGAATGGACCTCTTCCAATTAGGTGCTTATCGACGTTTTACTGTTATCGGGGATAATCTTACTAAATTTGGTCGTGTTTATTTTGGGCGCACCTAAGAAATAGGTTCTGTAGGTGCGCAATTGAATTAAACAAGATTAAATTCTAACTTAAAAAGTAAAAAATACAATTTAAAACTTTACTGTAGGTAATGCGTATTTTCATTGCGTTTTTGCGTATTTTTTTTTTATTTCTGCGTATTATTATTGTTTTACTTTCTAAAGCCCAATATCATCACTTCTTATTAAAGTCAAACATATTTTAAGCTGCATGTTGTTTAAGGACTTTTTAAGATAAATTAGCAGTATTGCAGCAGTAACTTGGAGAAGTATGTAGTTTATAAGTAATAAATTTGTTTAATTAAAGTTACTATGTAGGAAAATCTTTAATTTATTAGAATTAGCAATTTGGTATGTATATGTAGCTGTTTCCTTCAAATATAAACTATTATAAAAAGCTGTAAATGATTCTACTCCTAAACATTGAAGATATAACCAGAAATGTGCTATTTGTCTGTTAGTGTTCGCTAAACGGTAAAACTACCGAACCGATTTTAATGTTTTGAGATTTGCATACTAACATGCAAGTTTCATTACAATTGATTCAATAGTTGTAACAGCATCAGCGGCGCCGCAGAAAACGCTTCTTAATTAATAAAAAACTTTTGCAATGGAATCAAAGGAACCCTAAAAAAAGAAGCTCTTTAATAGAGTCATTCAACGCGAACGGTCGAATTATCTACAAAGAGAGACCTCTCGCTCGCCTCTGTCACTGAGATGTTTATATAAATACATTTGGTAGATGTCGTCTCGACACGGGCGCCCGCACCTCTATCTCACCGCGTAATCTTGAACATTGGCGTTAAAGAATTTAAATTATAGTATAGGATAGGTCGATACAAATGAACAGGCGACAACGCCTTATTAATGACCTTAATCCAAATTCTATCGAATGAACTTTTGGCTGTCAACAATTGTGGCCTGGGAATCCCAGAGCTCTAAAATGTTTTATTATTCAGAAGCAATGAAGATGTTGGTGCGAGGTACTATATCAGAACTGGCGTCAGGTGCTGACTCATAAATTCCAATTACTAATATTTCAATACTCTTTGCTGCGCACTAATTAAGTCGAGCAACCAATTCACGCGTGGTCCTGGGTCGGGCTCGCCCGGAGACACCATTACTCTTGTTTCTTCAATCTCTTCGTGCAACTCTTTGGATTCGCAACTGTAAGAAGAGGCAACACTACACCTAGTTATTATAAGCTACTAATATTAATACCTATTATTTCATTGATACTGAATTCAGATTTATTAACTGAATACTATGTACATTACTTTCTCAATTACTTCTCAGGAACTTTTTGTGTGCTGTACTTAATCAAATTTAAATGTATTAATTTGTTTTAGTTAATGATAAAATTATAAATAAGTGATCTCTCTTTCATAAAAAAAAATTAAATAAAACAAAACAACCAATGGTTACATACTTGTTCTTAATATTCCTAACTCTGTGAAGAAACGTAACGAAATTTATTGCAGGACATCTCCATCTTAAAGCCTACTAATGCGAACGGAGCAGCCCGCTTCAGCTTTATTAAGCCGAGATGCCCTCAGGAAGTGCTCCATTCAACTAAGACCATGAATTCATTTATAAAATAAGCTGGTAATACCTAACTCTACCGTAGTACACTTTTTATGCAACTATCTAACAACGTTATTGAACCAATTATTAAGGCTACATTATCAAATATTTTTCCTGATAAATTAAAAGTTTTTTAAGTTAGGTAGTGCTAACAGCAGTTTATTTTTCTGAGATACAATAAAATAAAATAATATAAAACAATTAAGAAACTTTTATACCATGATATTATTTGTCATTTTCATTCTCAATTTTCGTTTGTCCTCAAGCATTTTTCTCAAATTATTTATTTCTTTCGACGATTGAACGCTAATATTTGAGTTGGATGCTACTTCGTGTTTTTTATTTTGCGCCTTGATCAAAGCTCGTTCACTCATGTAACTTGTGATATTCGCCTTAGTTGTCTCTAATTCTTGTTTTGCAGCTAAATTTTTTTCTTTAATTGCTTTCCTTTTTACTTGCAGCTCTTCTTTTATTGATATCTTAAAGGCATTCAACCTCTCTTGCAGCTCTGCGATTGACATTTCGCACAGTAATCCTAATCCAGAAGTTTCTGTCATGTCTATAATTTTCGGAACTTTAGATTTTTTGGCTATTAGAGATAGGATTTTAATTTCCTTTATAAAGTTGATGCGTCGCTCTAACTCTTCATTTTTAGCTTTGAGGGCTTCGGCTTGCAGAGTCTCCAACTCACTTTTTACTTTGTCGGCAGTCTCTTTTTTCTTTAATGCTGCGTTTGTTTTAGCCTCGTTTAGACTGAGTTCTATCAGGGAAAGTTTTTCTACTTGTTTTTTATTTTTTTCTAACTCTGCCATTTTCCATTGTTCAATTTCATCATACCAAATTTCTTTCTCTTTTATAAATTCTTCATATTTTTTTTTATTTTCTTCTTGAAGTTTTTTCTTAGAAATTATAGCTTCTTCGTGTGATATCTGGCCCATCAGGTGTTTTTTTTCTATGTCTACTAATCTCTCTCTTTCTCTAATTTGACGATCTTGTTCTTCTATAAGTTCGTAATTTGTCGTATTAGAACAATTATCAATTAGATTTTGAAGCCAATGAATTTCTTCTTGCTCTTCCATTTGTATTCGTTTGCTAATCCTTTTTAGAGAAGCAGCTGTCTCTTTAATTTTAACTACAGGATTTTTATTAACAAACTTTCGTCCTAATTGAGGCTGCTGTTTAAATTCACTTTCAATTTCTTGTCTCATTTCCTCTATTTTTTGCTGATATTTTTCAGATTTTCCCTGTGTATAATGCTGATCATTGCTTTTAGCTGCACTTAGTAAAGAAACAGCCTTTTGCTTATTTTTTTCATGTTCATCGTGTAGATTTTTATCAATCACACTTTTAGAAAGCATTTTTTTAGATAAGGTTTTTGTTAAATTAGGTGGTTTCAAAGGTAAAATAGGTAAAACAGATTTTTTGCTTTTATGTGTCAAAACATGCGGCTGTATTGGCACTGTCGCAACTTTAATTTTGCGGCATTCGTTTTTCTTTACATACTCAGAATAGGCAAAGGCCATCTCGCTGATGTACGGTTGCCACGCGAAGAGAGATGCAATAATTTTTTCAGTTATGAAGGTATTGTCATAAGTTGTGCCAGCTATTGTAGATATAATCGACAGTACCTGGTTGTCGCTTAGATAACTTGATAATCTTTCTAATAACTTCTTGCTAAGATTAAAAAGACATTTGTAAAGCTGCTGTGCATCTTTTGGCTCTATTTCAAATATTATTCCGTACAGCACCACCATGAGATAAGCTGTTTCATCGTTAGAGCTATCGAGTACTATCTGCAAGCATAATTCTTTTAAAAACTGATAGTGTTTGTGAACACCCAGGAACGTTTCTACTGTCCATGCGATTTTTGAGTCTTTGGAATCCTCCGGGCATTTTTCGATAAAATGTTTTATGTACTCTAATGGAGATTGTTCTTCCACTCCTTGGTACTCATGTAGGATGTTTTTCACTGCTTTAATGTTCCCGGATGTGTAATAATAAACCATTTTTTTTGTTATTTTGAAAACATGAATGATGACAAATTAGAAACACGAATTGACATTGGTGACATCAGAGACATGGTATATCGCTCGCTCGCGGTGACATTTTGTGTGACAAAAAAAAAGGGAATCTTGTCTTTGAAACAAACAATAGTGTGGTTGTGGAGCGTAGCTACTATACTAGCTTCATGGGTGTTGCTGGTGTTGCTGGTGGTGGTGGTGGTGGTGGTGGGTGAGTGATCGATTTATACAAATATTTTACTGTTTAGTTCCACAGTTACCCGATCAATATGATTCTTAGATATGATTATCACTACATAGCTACATACTATAAACAAAGCCGTTTCCAGCTGTCTGTCCCTATGTACATACGCTTATATCGTTAAAACTATGTAATGTATTTTGATGCGTTTTATTAATAAAGAGTTATTCAAGAGAAAGGTATTATTATATGTATTGGTCAAGTGCGAGTCAGCAGTGAAAAATGCGGTGGTTATGGTAACTTATCTCAAAGTCGCGGGAAAAGCACATGTTTATTTTAGAATTTAGCAAAATATCTTTTTTATAATTTAATCTACCTAAGGCTATAAATCCATACTTTAATATTATAAATGCGAAAGTAACTCTGTCTGTCTGTCTGTCCTGCTTTCCTGAGAAAACTACTGAACCGATTTGGATGAAATTTGGTATATGGATAGTCTAGAGCCTGAGAAAAGACATAGGCTACTTTTTATCGCGAAATTCCCACGGGAATATTGGGAATTTATGTTTCAAGGGAAAGTGCGCTAGCGAAGCCGTGGGGCACACTATAATCTATACAATGTATAGTCTAGAGCCTGAGAAAGGAGAGAGGCTACTTTTTATCCTGGTATTACCACGGGAATATTGGAAACGGGGCACACTATAATCTATTATATATGAAAGAGTGGTGTTAATAACACTATTTATAAGTCAAGAATGGCTGAATTATTTTTAATAATATTGAATAAACGTGACTAAAGTATTCGGGCGTCGAAGCTTCACATTCCCTAGCTTGCAAGTACACATACAGCGCTTAAACTGCCCTCGAATCTGTGATTGTGGTTAACAAACCTTCCCAGCTTTCAAGTACAGATATAGCGCTTAGAGTGCCCGCGAGTTAGTGATTGTGGCTAACAAACATTCCCGAGCTGCCAAGTACTATGATAGCGCTCAGACGTTTGCAAGTTAGTGACTTCAGAACATTTAAAGTACAGATATAGCGCTTAGACTGCCCGCGATTCAGTGATTATGGCTTACAAACATTCCCGAGCTGCCAAGTACTATGATAGCGCTCAGACGTTTGCGAGTTAGTGACTTCAAAACATTCCCCAGCTTTCAAGTACAGATATTTATAGCGTTTAGACTGCCCGCGATTTAGTGATTATGGCTTACAAACATTCCCGAGCTGCCAAGTACTATGAAAGCGCTCAGACGTTTACGAGTTAGTGACTTCAGAACATTCCCCAGCTTTCAAATACAGATATAGCGCTTAGAGTGCCCGCTATTTAGTGATTGTGGCTTACAAACATTCCCGAGCTGCCAAGTACTATGATAGCGCTCAGACATTTGCAAGTCAGTGACTTCAGAACATTCCCCAGCTTTCAAGTACAGATATAGCGCTTAGAGTGCCCGCGATATAGTGATTGTGGCTTACAAACATTATCGAGCTGCCAAGTACTATGATAGCGCTCAGACGTTTGCGAGTTAGTGACTTCAGAACATTCCCCAGCTTTCAAGTACAGATATAGCGCTTAGATTGCCCGCTATTTAGTGATTGTGGCTTACAAAGATTCCCGAGCTGCCAAGTACTATGATAGCACTCAGACGTTTGCGAGTTAGTGACTTCAGAACATTCCCCAGCTTTCAAGTACAGATATAGCGCTTAGAGTGCCCGCGATTTAGTGATTGTGGCTTACAAACATTCCCGAGCTTCCAAGTACTATGATGGCGTTCGGACTACTCGCGAGTTAGTGCGCGAGTGAGTGCGCCTTACAAACATTTTCCAGCTTACAAGTACTATGATAGTGCTCAGACTTCTAGCGTGTTATTGAGCGCCCCTTACGAACATTACCTAGCTTCGCAGTATGTATGTACTATGATATCATCATTGACCTGTAAGAGCCCATTGCTGGATATAGGCCTCTTCTCTCGCACGTCATGCACCACGGTCCTGCGACAGTCTGATCCACTGTCACTGAGCGCTATCATAATACCGGCGACCTGTATTAAGATAGCGCTCAGACTATTCGCATTGCGATTGGTGCGTTCAAACTAAAGATATAGAAATAAAATTACTAATTTATTTATTAATTGATTCGTGTCCAAAGTGTGCGTATATTTAGTAGGTAATAAATGAACAGACTTAGGATTTTATTAAATTAATAATCTATACTTCCATACCAATATTTTATATGCGCAGACGAAGTCGCGGGCACCAGCTAGTTTATAATATTAATTAACTATGTAGGTACGTTAGTATTTTCGTTGAAAAAGAAAGGCAAAGGATGACATTGCGAAGCCCTGCCAAACATAAGGTTTTTTTTTAATTTAACATGCCTTGTTTGTTGCATAAGGAACCTTGTGAACTACGGCACTCTTAACAGCAAGAAACACACTGAGGATGTATTGAGATAGGAATAGTATTGCGTGCAGTGAAATTAATACAATCTTAGAAATAGTTTGTCCCAAAAGTTGATATTGTACATTTGATAGCATGTCTGTACACTCACGTAGAGTTATTTTTCAATTGTAAAATAAAATTGGTCTTGTTGGACTGCCTTCGCGGTTCAATTGTCAGTTATGTTATGACTACTATTATACTCTGGCTCGGGTTTGATTATCGGCGAGGGCAAACATTGGTATAATGATTATCTATGTTGGTCTTGTTCCTAGACCCTAGGGTCTAGCTAGGTGTCCTTGGTGTCTTTGTTTATATTTCAGGCATCACATTTAAGTGCTCTAAGTATTATGTAAATTTATTTCATTGCTACTCCAGATAAACAAAAGCCCAACTCGCACTTGGCTGATTTTTAATTAGACATCAAGTCAGTATTCGCTGAGGCTGTCATTAATCAATCGGCTCGCTACGAGCTACGAGGGTTCGACTCTTTTATTCCAGGCTTCAAGGCGGACGTCAACAGCGAAAGGCGATACACAAAATGCAAGTCACAGGAGACCTCTTAAAATATAATAATCGTGTTAAACGCAACCATAAAAGCCATATTCGATTATGGGAACTTTAAATGAGTTCCAGTCTTGTTATCTCGGAGGTATTGTGGACCATAACTAGCTGTCATGTCAGTCCAATGTGTGCGTTTTGTTCCAGAGCCGCCTCTTTATAATTAGTTCGGCGTGAACTCGGTTCAGTAGCCACGGGAGCGAACGTGTATTATTTTTGTTGAAGTCGAAGATTGTTTAAAGAGATAGTCCGTGACGTAAATGAGATGAACTGTACGTGAGCTCTAGACGCTGAGTAATTGATGGGGAGACAATTAGCAATTTATTTGTGGAGATCAGTCTTAGATAGGTAAAATTAAAGTAATCAAATATCTAGTCAATCATAAAAATCAATTCATATTATTATTTTTATATATAATCGTGCTAAATTCTTATATAAAAAATATATTAAACCATGGTCTAATAGATAACTGCTTGCTCAGTTGTCCATCATCATGCTAATGATGTCGATGAGAGAGCGGTGGCTGGTGGCTTATTATATCTGTCACAATTAATTCAACTACTTTGAACACAAATCAATTCTTTAACATCATCTGTCAGGCTTCTCAATTGGAAGCCAAAATTAAAGACGCGGCACCTTTCTCACCTACGATAATAAACCTACTTGTACCATGGAATGTAACAGTTCCTGTATGACCATTGTTATTTGAGTAGCTCTACCTTTCTTTAGTTTAGTTATTAAGTAAATTAATTACCTTATTAAATACTTACAATACTAGTGAAGTACATTTTGTAAATCATGACAGTTTAATGACCATTTCTTACTTGGTAAATACTTTTAATGCGTGGCTTATTATTTATATAAAGAGTGAATCATTTTTCACACGGTTATTTAATGGGTTATAAAATACTAAATCTTTCAATATCGTCCATAAACCGTAAAAATACTAAAATTTTAACATTATATTTATGGCGATGCTTCGGTCACATAAACCAGAACAAAAATTGTCATTTCACAAAGTGTACTTAGCTAACACATTGGTTTTTTATTTTATTTTTATAAATGTTAAAATCTCTAAATTATAATTTTGATGTGGCAATTTTCACGCCACCATCAATGCAATCTTTTGATCGGAAACAATTAGCAAGCTGTGTGTGCTGGTGCTGTGCTTCCGAAGTATCGAAGGTTTTTCCTTTAGGTGCGCGGTGCACCTTGCTGCGCTCACGTCCAGGTGTTTTTTTGATTTTTTTTATTTCATTCATGAAATTTTTCATTCTACAATTGCCAATATCATTTCAAAATGCATGCTAAGTTTTTTTTTGCAAATATAATGTGTTTCATTAAATACATTTTTACATATCTACTGGGTTATACACTCTAATTCTTTACCAATGTGTCAAAACATTTGACCCACTCACGTAATCTTTTCACTTGAGTAGCTGAATTTAAAGAATTCATGGGCAGAGTTATTAACAGCCCACCTGAGGAGATCCCTCATCAATCTCTGGTTAGTTGAAAAGGACCTTTAGAAGAATTATGGGCTTTTATGTGTGCCTGCTACTATGTTGTGAAATTACTACTTCAATTTAATGACCACGCCGTGATTAACTGATTAGACACCGCGTTCATTCCATATAGCTTTATTATATAACACGATAAATCTTTGCATACGCTCCGAGCAATAACTTGGTTGTGATGTCTTCCAACTTTAAAGTGTTTATTAAAGCAACATTTTAGATAAGGCAATGTTTCAATTTATGATGAGCGCCTTTGTTCGTGATGCTTAAGAACGTTTGGATAAGTTTTTAATGCATGCAACTTAAAAGCGTTGTCAATATTTTCTATTAGATTGATGATATCTTTATTCATACCATAATTATACAGATAGGTACAATAGTAGTTGTAGCGTGAGGTTTATATTATAATTCGCAAAGTTTAGTTTTAAATTAGCTCTAGAATTAACGATATCAATAACGCATGCTGATGATCAATGGTGCCAACGCCAGACATTCTTTCTCATCTTCAAAGGTTTCTATTTCATGTTATCGCCACGGCTTATCGACTGGAAGTCTTTGGTTTAAGCAGCACTACACGTACAGTACAATGTGCACTAAAAAATCAAAATGTCATTATTTATCTTAAAAAGAGTGGTTACTTTTTACAGATAAACAACCAGTCATGTCAGTACTGAAAAAGTTGGTGAAGAAAACGTTTTTTTTTTTAATGGTAGGCATACATTTTAGTTCCCATGATAAAGTTTGATGACCATCGTTGTTCTTTATAAGTTCAGTAATTTATATAAGGTTAGTTACTGTTTTATTACATGTATTAAATCAAGGCCCAATAAGGCAACCATTCAAGTTTTATTTTTACGAAGTTTCTGCTTCGAATGTTCAATAAATTATGAACTTGGTCATTTTAACACGAACTTTTCGATTCAGTTATTACTGAATAACGATACAAATACTTACTTTTATTATTTAAGTAATAAAAATAAGATTTAAAAATATAATGTATTTATGATTTAAAAATATAATTTGAAAATTGCAATCTAATATATTTTTCTATGACACGATCAGGGTTTTAGTAATTATACAAAATGCAGGTTCAACTTTATTTTTTTAAATAGAGTATGGGGGTAAAAATGAATAATGTAATATTTTTAAAACAGACGGTTATAAATTATAGTTTATTTCAAATCCCAACATAACTGAAATTTGTATCGTTCTTTTCCTTTTAGAACCCGAAAATCAAACTGGAAAGTCTAAAAGAATCAAAACTTGCAAAATGCAAATGAACTCTATATTAAAATTTTAAACGTCTATGAACACCGTTCTCATTGTGCAGTTAAAGAATTGATTGACAAGTACCCTTCGATGAAGCGCCAGACCGCGGTTAGAACCTCGCATCATGGGGACTCCAACGAGACCAATTATACGTCTTTGCGTCAGTCAGATTCCAATTCATTGCTAAGAAAAAATAAATTGTTGTACTTTAATGGCCTCCGTCACGAAACCTAATCAGGACTGCTATAAATATCTCCGTGAGATCTACTCAATTATTATAATCTGGTTCAGTTTTTATATTTATTCTGTATATTTTTCTACTTGTTTGCGATACCTACCTTAAGAAATATGAATAGGCAAATTAAATAATTGAAGGCTGTTTATTATAATTACATTAATTGAAGGGCCGAGTGGCATAAAAGCAAAGCCGTTAGCAGGATCAAATAAATCTCCACAACTATTTATTGGTCCTCCAAAAATTTTGATCATGACGAACCATTGATTGTAATTGGGTTCACCGTCGCCCATGAGTTATGAGATCTTCGACTCGACGTTTTTATAGAGAACATTAAATACTTTATTGTAGGGTTACTTTATACTTTTACTCTGTTTTATACTTAGTGCTTACAACATTCGAGTGGTTCCAAATATTGCATTATCGGAAGCTGTCCTTTTCTCATTATTTTTACAATTTAAGTTATTTGTTTATCTCATTCGTAATCTTAGTTTTAAAATTGAGGCTTAGAAACAATTTAATTATGTTAAACAAATTCGAATGCAATCTCAAAGCAATATTGTTTCATGTTTATCACCTATATCCTAAATTTTAAAATTAAGAAAATGCTTTGAATTAATTCAATCTGCCCGCTAATAGAGATAACGCATCTGCAAACAGAATGTCCCGTGGCACGTGCTAAGTATTGTTGCTCATTTAGCTTTAATTATGGATAATAAAAATATTTTATTAACAAAAATACTTACCGCACGTGGACAAAAAATTCAACGTTCCTTTTAAAGTTATTTCCAAAAGCTTTTTTCGATGAATAGTAATTAACGAAAGAATGCAAACATTTGTTTTTGTTTCATCGTTTCAATCCTAAATTAATTAATTAATTTTATGTGTTGTTTTTCTTTACGAATGCAAAATATAACTTGCGCACCTACAAGAAAAGAGAAGGTAACTGAGCAGCTCACTAATGCTAGAAAGCTACATTGTTCCGGCCCTGTTGTTATATAAAGCATAACTGCAATTGAAGATAAAGACAAAGGCACATGCTTCAAAGCTACCGAAATATTCCTATTCAAAATTTTCGAAACTTCGTTCCACTTGGGAAGAGCTTCATTAAACCATAAAATTACATTGTCTCCCCGACATTGTTGGGTGGCAATGAACTACACTTTGACATTAAAATCGCTTTGGACGTTATAAATCCATTTCATTGCTTTAATAAAGGATGACGAAGCTATAGCCTAGGAGAGCGATTCTCCCATCCGATGTGCCTGCAAGACGTAATAGACTTTTATACTTGCGTAAACAAGGTGCGCCCGAAACTAATGCCGGAGCATGATCCCGACTGAAACGTGGCAGGGAAACGCATGTTAAAACTGAGATTTGGGTTTATTCTCTTTGGAAGCAAGAAGCAAGCAATCATGAACAAGGCGTGCAAATTAGGTAATAATGTACAAATTTGATGTTAACAATCGCTAACAAGGTGAAAATAATCACTGCAGTATTTTTCTCAACCTCTTTCATTCAGATGCATGACTTCCTCTCATGGCCGCCGCGATATACCTGTGTCCATAGAGGCGGTTAAGGGTGCGTTTTGTGGTTTAAATAATAACGCTTGTTAAGCTCCTACAAAGAATCAGAGATATGTAAATTGAGAAAGTTTATAAAAAAAAGATCATGCGTGTAACAGGTGTGTTTCGTTTCTAATGCGGGTTGTAAACAATAATAATGGGAGAGTTATAGTTGAAATTCACTTTTATGTATAAAAAATATTTTGATTTCAGTGCGTAATTGCGTGTTATGAATAGAGCGGATGCTATCACTATATTCTGTTGCATTTGAATTTCTTGATATAATAAGTTGAGTAATAATGCACGGCTATCAGCTTCTGAGGTAGGAGTTGCGTAGGCGCAGAGTGTTCGGGATTTATGAGCATTTTCTCTTATCCGCGATGCAGCATCGGGCACGCTAAGTAGGTACTCACTTTACCAATAAAACCCTTTATCTCAAGTATATGGGCGATTTTGAATAAGAAATTAAAAATTAAGTACCAAACAAGAAAACAATTGTTTTAAAGGTAGAGAATAAAATATTCTTTCATAATACATAGGTACCTTTATAATGTATTTAGTTTCATTATTTTGTTATAAAGGTATAGTAAAGATGAAGATTGTTTCTCAATCTATAACGTGTATATATCGTGATAATAAACTAACAGAATATTCTAACTGAAAACAACAATAAAGCCTGGATCATAGGAAACGAGATGCACTTTAATGCAACTGCAAGTATTCTATTGAAATACATTTATTGAAGTCTATAAATTATCTCGTGCTGTAATTTATTGGTGTAAAATATAGCATGGTGGTGAGCGGGCGTTGATTGCCGAGTATTGTAGTCGGAGTGCGTAGAACGGTAGCGAAGTGCGCTTTCATGACTAGCTTGGCTAGTAATAACACGGTCGAACACGCGAACTTATGTTAGCTTTTTGAGACCACTGGATTAAGAACTGAAAGGGGCAGCAAGCATTTAGGTTCTGAAGGTAAATCTTGAAGGTTTTCAATATTTATAAAGGTATTTTATACTGTAATTAGTTGACTTATCAACACCAAACACAATATTATTATACCACATCTGCTATTGAACTGAAAAGTTTTACCAAATTTTTATCAGCAGTTTTTCCGTTAATGTAGAAAAAACATCCTCACAAACTTCCGCACAACTTATAAATGAAGTATGATGTCTGTCAAATCAATGATTTAAAATACCACTGATGCTGTTCATTATCCTTTCAATTAAATATTGGTTTTATATTTACCTTTTCTACGTCTCCCGCTTTCCTGTTTCAACTGCATGTTGGACATCGTCTATAATTACTGTTCGATAGAGCTATTGATTTATAAGGCCTGCCACAATTACGGTCGCCGTCGAGAAATGCAGATTGCGATAAATCGAATCCTGGAGTTAAAAAACGACTTCCTTAATTTGATTTTGTCATTGAAATCATTCAGCCTTAGGATATGGGTCTTAGTAGCTGCGAGTTTCTACTTACATTTAAACATAATTCGAATTAGTGAATTTTGCTGAAGCTCTTTGCATAAATTTAACAGGTTTTTAGAATTTTGTGTGTCCTAAAAAATGGAAAAGTAAGTATTTATCTTTGCTCCTTCATTATTTTACTATAGAACCTGTACGCGAAGCCGTCATTACATCATCATCCTCTCAGCTGTAACACATCTACTGCTGGACATTGGCCTCCCCCATAGATCGCCAAACCGACCGGTCTTGAGCGACACTCATCGAGGTTGCGGCTCTGTTGTTGCCACCAGGGCGAGTGCATAAAAATTTTAATAATATTATTATGCTACTAAGGTTCTTCCGTTTCCATAATTATTTTATACAAACTCGGATGAAATGCCAAATTGTCTTAAATCAAGTAGTATCTCCCGCCCAGGCAGTCCGCGTGCGACATCCTCGGCTGTCTGAGCCGCAGACGGTCGATTTATGAATGGTTACATCTTCATTGGATAAACTAACTTGCTCGCGAAGTACGCTTACCTGATGAGTCTTAATACCCTGAATGTTAAAGTGATATTTCTGGTTTTTATGTATTAAAAACATACCTACATAATTAACACTTATAAATTTATCATTCCACCTATTGCTTTGTATTTTATCAGTATTATGCTGATAAAATACTAAGTAATAATAGTCCATATTATTATTTAAAATGGTAAAACTACAATACACAGTCGTTGTGACCGAAAATGGCCCGATTGTATTGTTACTAACCATCAGTTTATAATATTTAAGTCAGAAACCTACTTTCTTGTACCATACACAGTACTAAATAACCTAATGCTCGCAATATGAAAAAAAAAAAGCATCTCAACAAGTATCTAAACTTAAACCAAATCCGTAAGAGATATCTAAGTACCAAAACCTTTGCATCCATATATCTAACATCCCCTTTCCCAATGTCATTCACCGCTACAGGTTGGGTCGTTTGAAGAAAGGAAAAAGCGCCTTTCAGATGTAAATCAGGTAGAACCGACAAAGCAAATTGTCACAAATAAACACACTGATACATTTAACGTTCTTAAAGGTCGACAAAAAATCGCTCGCATCGCCAAAGGGTCAGGACAGGACCAACCAATCATTCTGAGATAAAGAGAGACGTTCTTTTTATTATTGACTTTTTTGCTGTCGGTCGTTGGGTTTTGGATTTAGTTCTACATTGTGACATGAACTGATGGATAACCGGCTGCTGTCGATCGAATGTTTTAACTAATGTTCTTGTACTCATTGACCTAAAACGATTATTACTCCTAATTGAATCCTACCTAAAGAGTTTGCGGGTCATGTAAGTTGAACCTAATTCAAATAATTAATATCAATATTTTATAAAAAAAGGTCATTAAATAAAAAGGACCAAAGATTTGAATACGTTAGTCCAAATATTGATTTAACCCTATCAAAGGAAGCAGGTGCGTCCACGCACGCGCCTTGCTACGTCGAAATCAATAATGGCGCCGTAACTATGAAATTAAATGATAATCAGGGACTTTTTCTCCTATTTGTACTAAGAACTTCATAAGTAGCGCGCTTGTTTGGTGAGAACTGTTGCTAAAATGCAGGAGTGCACCACCTTTTAATAACGATAGCATTTATTTTAAAATGCTGTTTATAATATAACCATTTTCTTAAAAGAAGAGTTGACAGTGGGAACTTTTATGCTATGTTAAATTAAAAATATATAAAAAACTTAAATTCAAATCTTTGCTTTGGGATTCTATTCTACTATTCATGCCTATTATATAAAAAATTTAGTCACTTAATTGCTGATTTAACTAAATAAAACAGTTCTCTTTATTTCATGTAATCAGGACGGGTAATCATTAGTAATTAATATTCAGTTCGCAACCTCTGCCTTAAGGCGGCGCTATTACTCATTTTAACGGTTTCTTTTCCGAGAGGGTTGAACGTCAGTCACGGTCTCCGATGCTACGCTAGATATCGTGGGTAAGTACCATGTTTTTTTGGGGGCAGATGCAAAACGCTAATAATTGGTCCGTATCAAAACATTAGCCAACACTAGATTCTTGATGTTTGATTTGGACGTTAATTGTTACGCTTTTTATTAGGTACAATTTTTTTTCTGAAGTTATTGGAGCGAACGGGTTCTTCTTTTGAAATGAAACTCAAGAGATCTAAAGTAGCGCCAATTTAATATCGCCCTTCAAAAATACTTAACTTAATAGAAACTTAAGCACATTAAAAACGATCAATATTTTCACTCAAGCAGCACATTTGGTTGCATAAGAGCTTTGGAGCATGTCCGATTATTACTTATAGTAATAGACTTAAGCGCTATAGCGTGCTCTGGAACCCTTATGCAACCCTTATGCAGCAATTTGCACAATTTTATGCAACTATGAGTGCTATTGAAGCTCTATAACGGTGGCAAGAGGTGCTACTAAGGCTGCAACAAACCATTAACTCTCTTATAGCGCTCCTCTAGCACTTTTTAGTGAATGAGATTGAACGAACTGTGAATGAATGATAAATAATTTACGCCAAGTGTTTGGTTTTTGTGACAAACAGATTCACAAGTAATACAAGTTTTAAAATTCCATGGATGCTCATCGGATATCGGCGGCCATTAATTTAATATTTAAGTAATTAAGATGGTGTTATTAGGTTTTGCAGTTCGTATAAAAGCAAATTTTTAAACGCAGACAAGTTTTCTGTGAATGTTAATGATATTTTTTTGAGTAATTTTGTCGCGCTTCCGTAATTATATCAGAATGCAATGTAAAAACAATTATAATGTGAAATATTTTCTGTTTTATGTACAAATTTTAATTAAAAACATTCCCAAATCATTGCATGTAATATGCCTGTGAGCTAATAATGCTATATCAATCCATTTTTTGTAAGAAATACGTAAAGTTGTACATGGATATATTGTATTGTATTGATAGTCACTTAAAAAACCTAAAAATTTTAAAATTAAATGGCGTCTACAAAATACAACCTAAGCCTGCAAAATTCTCTCTAATAGCACTCTTGCAGAACTCAAAGTGCTAAGTTCTCCCTGTTTACGCCTTAGAGTGATTTTTATTACTCTTCTGTTACTAATATTCTTAAAAGTGATCCCCTTTTCCGAGTTTAAATTATTTGCGTAAGTGTTTTAGGGATCCTTGATTCTGCCATTGCAAAGTATAAGAACAAATAAAAATTATATTTACGGCATAGAGCTACAGCAATGCTAAGTATTTTCTTGTTTTAAAACACTTTACTTATTTAACCAAAGATACAATAAAGATCAGGTATCCCTGAAGATAATTGGAAATAGTAAATATTAGTTTTAAGAAATCTTACAAAAAAAATACTTTTTATAATTGCAAAAGTGACTAAGTATGTATGTATGTTAGGAACTGAGTGTCCGGAGACTGCAATGAGACACCACTGGAAGCAAGCGAGGGAGGTCTGCGCAGCAGTAGAATACTAAAGAGGCTATATAAAAAAAAAGCTATTTGTGTATGTTTGTTACGCTTTCACGCCTAAACTGCTTAATGGATTGGGAAAATGAGTATTTATTTTGCTCAGAAACACAAAACAAACATTGGATACTTTGAACCTGACACCTGTCTTTAATATTTGATCTACAACTGGTATTAAAATGTATTATACCGACGGAACCCTCGCACATTTTTCTTTATTTAGAACAAAAATTGCGAATAACGTAGGCTGCTCAAAGGAACATTTTATTACTATTGCGTTACTTATAGTAGTCCTTGCTTCTTATATAGAGCTTACAGTAATATATTTATTACCCTTATATTACTAGCAGTAGCTCTGTAGTGGATTTTGTTACTACAGGCTACAGTTATTTCTTTTATAAAGTTTACAGGCGTATAACAGCTCCAGTAGCAACTCATATGCAACCGTAAGCGTTAAAAAGTATTGCTTAACTCTGTTCTAGAGACTGTAGTGGCAAAAGAGTTCTAAAACGAACTATTATACAAGTTAAGGTAATACTGGGTGGAACTTTTGCCACTCTTAGTAACTTTTGCAGCTATAGACGCTTATGGAAGCTGTTATGCAACTTTAGCCTGCCACTAGAACCCTTAAATTACTCTTAAACCACTTAAAGTAACAATTTAGGCTGCAATTTCCACTAGTATTTAGTGAAATATTATTATTAATTTAAAAAAAAGTGCACTACATGATAGATTTTCTGATTCTGTTACGATAAATATATACCTAATACCGCTAACACTAAATTGGTATATTTATATTTATAGTAGTACATACTACTTAAATTAATTTTATAAACCACACTGCCGTGTTTGTACTTATACATCTCGCACCTATAGGTACTATTAAAGTAACTAAAAAAAATTGCTATTATTATGATTTTATTGCTTAAGTTATATTTATCTAAAATTCAGTACCTACCTACATGCTACCTACTAATATCTACCTTATAGTAAGGGCACGTTCTTACGTTAAAATTGTTTTTTTTTGGTACAACTGTCATTTTTACCAAGTATAGAAAAAGTTAATCCTTCTTCTTCATCATCATCGATGATCAAAAATCCTTATTAAACTCCCAATACTAAGTACTTAATTTACTAATAAATAATGTATTAGTACTAAACATAAAAAAATGCATTTATTTCAGATAGGTGACACTGTTTCAGATAGCAATTTTTTTAGTTTCAGATTAGATTATCAATCATATCATTTTTAAGTTTATAAAATAGAAAAGCGTTTAGCATCGTAATTATTTTGCTATCCAAATCTTTTCTGTTACTTTTTTGGGACCAAAACACGATAGGAAAATTTTTGAATGAAAAATCACACCGATCAGGGATAAATCTTGAAAGTAATGTGTCAATATGTCAGGGCATACGTTGTGCATATGAAATAAGGTGTAGGGAATCTAAGAGCTTAGGTAATTTTGTAGCGCGTTGAGCCCCGGGCTATGCGATAATGCAACGATTGATAGATGTCACGCTCCAAACACTTCTTCAGCACGGTTCATGTGTGATGGTGAAGGAAGACAAAATATAAAGTGTACGGATTTTGAAATCAAATTTGGAATACATAATAACAAATGAAACAACTTGTAGTAATTTCGTAAGTTACTAGCCTGACACGGCGAACTTTGCAATCAGAAATTTTTAGAATATTCTATAGCTTTTGTCACCCGGGGATAGTGTCGCTTCCCAACAGTGAAATTATTTTTGATATTGGTTCAGTAGTCCCAGAGCCTATCCAATGCAAACAAATAAACAATCAAACCTTTCCTCTTTATTATATTAGTATACCGGGTGTTTCTGACAAGGCGGTAATAAATCAAAGGAGGGCTTTAGCTCACCATAACTAACAACTTTCCTAGAGCAACATAGGTCGAAATCTCAAAAAAAAAACAGGTGTTCCATACATTGGTTCGTTCAGCTGGCAGGGTCAATGTACTGGACTTTTGTTTTGAGATATCGACCCATGTTGCTTTGGGAAAGTTGTAAGGTATGGTGAGCTGAATCGTTGCTTTGATTTATTACCGCCTTGTCAGAAACACCCTGTAGATTAGGAAGGTACTTAAATAAGTTGCGTTCGGATTTCCAAAAAGATAGATTAATGTAAACAGGTACGTAGGAAGCACTTAGCACCCTTCAGGGTAGTGTGATTGAGCACTTATCTAGTACCTACTAATAATAGGTATAAGTATGAATATGTTAAGTTAAAATTTAGTTTAGTACAGCCTTTGGCCGCCTTTACTTTTAATCAAGAGTGTAAGCTCTATGAAAGTATATGTTATTTTTTAAATTATTTAAAATTAATTTAGTAATATATAAGTAGATTGGAAAAAAATCCGCTCTATGATTTAAATTACAAAGTCCCATAGAATCATAGATTTTCATCGAAAGCTTATGAAATGCATTTCGATAGTACCTAATTGTGAGAAAGACATCATTTATTGGGTTCAATTATAAAAAGAATATAATTTCTGAAAAAACTTGTAACATTTCCTCTTTTTTTACTCAGACCCCATTTTTTTAAAAGAAGACCTACATACCTATTTTATTTTATTTATAATTTGATAATGTTTTATTAATTCGTTGTAAAACTTTATAGGTTTTAAAGACCTAAATCACACAACAATGGTTCCATAAAAAAAACATAAATAGGGTTGGTCTAGGTACCTATGAAAAAATTCTATTGTTTTTATTTTTCTATTTAGGTACGATCATTTGAAACCCGATTTTATTTTAAAGAACAGATTGAGGCAGAAATCGAAGGCTTATAAAATTTATTTTGATAATATTGTGTAAAAAGATTTAATTAATTGGGCTTATTATGAGAAAAATATACATTTCTGTCTTTTTTACTTTGACGCTATTTTTATAAGAAGAAGAACTTTATTTTAATTTTTAATAATTTGTTTTACCTTTATAATTTGGCATCAGTTTTATTTTCGTTTTGTGCACTAAACAAAGATTCACACTGTATAATTTGGTAACGCCATCTATACATTTTATCACATAACTTTGTAACATCGCCATCTATCCGAAGTAAGTTGTAACCACTTATACAAAAAGTTCTGTTTCGGACGTGAGTTCGTGTCGTGATAGGTTCGCAAAAAAATTCTCAGAGGGCGCTATCCTTTTAACTGTAAATGTATCCGAAAGATGGCGTTCTTTTAAAAACAGCCTTCCTAGCACGACATTAGATCTTAGTTTAGACCTATCCTATCAAATCCTACATTTGTATGACTTGAATTTTAGTGTTCAAATAATAAAATATAAAGATTATATTACTTAGCTCATTAAGAATCAGAATTACACGTTCCAGCAAGCTTGTCTATTGTATTCATATAAGTAACTGGTGTTTTATTAACCGACTTCAAATGAGGATAATATCAGTTCGACCTGTATGTATGTATGTTTGTCCGCGATTATCTCGCGTTTAACTGAACCGATTTCGATGCGGTTTTCAGATAAATATTTGTAACATTCAGGAGAAGGTTTAAGTACCTATTTTAACCGACTTCGAAAAAAAGGAAGTGCTCAGTTGATGATTGTGTCAGTTTATTGAAGGCGAGTTCATTTATTGTAAAAAAGAAATTATGTAAGTATTGTATCGTGCGCGCCTGTTGCATTAAACAAATATTTCATTTATTAATACTAAAACTAAGACAAAGCAAAGAAAAAGGATCATAAAAAGATTTATTCCTTTAGTAAAGTTGTGCTAGCTAAGCTAGGCTTGTCAAGAGAAAAACAACGTATGCCTGTCTCGCTTTCACGACTAAACAACTGAACTGATTTAAGTGGAATTTGGTATAAGGATATTCTAGAGCCTGAGAGAGGACAAAGGCTACTTTTAATTCCAAAATTCCCACAGGAAAATTGGGAATTTGATCTGAAGCAGCGAGCCGCCCACTTATAATAATTTAAGTGTACCTAGTTATACTGGTTATAAAATTTTGTTTTTTTTTCCTTAATACATACACCAACACTTGGAAAGAAAATAAAATGTTTACCTAGCCCGGGTTTAGTAAATTATCAAATCAACTTCCTCGATAGCTCATCAAGTCCCAAGGGACTTCATCATAATAAATTTTGAATTCTACCATTGCGATTCCCATTGAACAGTTTTAGTTCCCACCTCCGACTGGCCGATTAGAGAATGTCTTGAATACCTAATGAAAGTTGAAAACGATCCGCTTTCCACCGATCCCTTGCGCATAAATTAGAGGGTGAACTGAACACCATGAAAATGACTTCTAAATGCAAAAAAAAAGTAATCTGTAAATACAATGAAAATCTGAGAAATTACCGGTGGAGTAATGATTTTTAGTTCAAAAACAAATTTTTGAATCCCTAGGCCATAAGTCAGATAGACTATGGACGTAAAACAAATCTTATGGTTACTAACAAAATGCTTTAGTCACGACGAAGATTGAGATTTCAATTGTTTATGGGTGAATATTTAGACCTTCAAAAACATGCGTCCGGACGTGAAACTGCGAGATTGAAGAATCTATGAGCCTGAGTTTTTAATATGTTATTATTTATCCAAAAAAGGACCTAGACCTAAACAGTTAGTAAGTAATAAATTGGATTTGGGTAAGGTGGAAATTTTTTTTTTCACCTAAAATCGGCCGTCAACGGTGCGTCCGGACTCCGACCAGCGCTCAAAATGATGTTATAACTTTTTAACTATAAGAGACTGAACTAAAAACTTTATTTTAATCGATGGTTGATACGTTGTTTAACATTAAAAAAAATATGATAACTTAATTTAATTATCTGTTAAAGATATTATTCAAGTTATACGAGCGTCTGAAGTTTAGTACTTTTTGAACTACCGCGCAGTTCTTCTTACATAACTCGCTAACCAATGGGTTTTAAGTTTTGTAGTGTCAGTGCAGTGAACCCTTAGTGATGCTGAGTAAGTCACAGTAGTGACACATGTACTGAGATGCTCGTTTCGACTCAATCACGTTATGTTTGAGCGCAGTTACGCTTGGTCACCCTTTCTTAAAAATCTGTTCTGTAGCATAGAAAAAAATCAAGCCATTATATCATTTAGACAGCGATCTTAGATGAAGAATATTTTTTGTGAGAAATACCCTTATTTGTATGACCTATCATACAATTCTCAGAAATAAGTGTTCTATTACACTTTATTACAATCAATCCAGTTAACAATAGGCACGTTCCAATTACCTATGTTAACTGATCAATCAGATGGTTGATTTTCTTAAATAAATAAATAAAGAAATTCCAATGGGCGGCCTTATTGTAAAGATCGACTTCTTAAGGCAACCAGGCAATATAACACAAGCTTAAAAAAAACTTAAAACATTTTCAAAGAAAGGCGTCCAAGAGAGTAGAGATAGCACTAGCCGCGAGCTAAAAGCCTGCCAAGATTTTAAATAAATGTTTCCATGAGCTTCCTTGGTAACATTTTTCAAAAGAAATAACATTCCTTTTAGGTTATTTTTATTTTAAAGATATTCGCTTCAAATCGATGGCGGTTGCGGCGGAGGTCTTGCTAAAATCGTTTTGGTTTGATGGAGGCTTTATGAGAATATCAAGTCGTGGTGTCTTTCATCGCTATCAGCAGTTATTGTAATTGGATAAACGCGCCCCGAGACAATTTTCGCCTCAGCATAAACTATTACGACTTTTACTACGAACATTGTATATTGTACCTAATCTTATTATATGACTTTTATTTTACATCTTGTGCGTTAAGTTATTTAGCTTTAAAAAGTTATTTATTTTACACGGTAGTAAATAAATAAGTCTGTAGAATTAAGAACCCCACTACAGTAATTAAACTACGTTAGTTGTTATACAATCAACATTCTATGTTAGACTGCTATTCCCCCTGCGATTTTAAATTTAAAACGTACTATAGTCTCTATTTTTCATGTTCTGTGTTAATTAAGCATCAGTCAGAATGCGCCGGAGTGCAGCCATTCACCCGATTAAGATGCTTTTTAAGGGGCCAAACAGTGCGAAACTAGCGCCACTTCGATAAATAATTGATATCTTCTAAACAGGGCGTAAATTACAAACTTGCACCTTTGTGCATGGTTAATTTCAGGTTCAAAATCAAAGAAAAAGACCGTTTGTAGCCTATAGAAGCCACTTTAGTTTAGAAGATATTAATTATTTATCGGAAGTGGCGCTAGTTTCGCACCGTATAAGCTCTTAAAATTTGAAGTCTTTATCTCAAGCGTGTTGGGTGGGCTGTACATTAACAGAAAATGAAGAACTTGAAATGGCGCCAGAGTTAGTGGGATTTTGTTCTCAATCGTAATTCCCAACAAACTGTAAGAATAGGTTCGTGTAAACGAATAGGGAATTCCCCGAGATAACATGCCAGTATCCGAGACGCCAATCGAGAAACACTGGCGCTACAATTTATTTATATGACGCATCGGGGAGAAGTTACCGCGGAAGGAAAACGAGGTGAAATCAAGTTGATGCGTACTCAGAACGAACAAGAAAAAATTCAATGTTCCCTTGAGCGTAAGAAACAAAATTGTAAATGTAGAAATTCTACATGGGAAAATGGGTTACAAAGTTTTTGTTCAATTTTATCCTATTATAATATATCCCTACAGTTAAAACATATTGTTTTTTTTTAGAATTTAAAATGTGAAAGAAACATCATTAACTGTGTTGATCACATATAATTAAACTAGAGGCTGCCCCGCGGTTTTTCCCGCGTAGACTTCTCATAAACACAAAAATCCCGTTTTTTTCCCGTTCCCGTGGGAATTTCGGGAAATCCCTTCTTAGTGCTCACCTACACTCCCTAAGGAACCTACATGCAAAATTTCAGCCCGCTACGCCCAGTAGTTTCGGCTCTGCGTTGTCTGTCAGTCAGTCAGTCAGTCAGTCAGTCAGTCAGTCAGTCAGTAACGTAAGAGTTTTATATATATTGATATGTTAAGTTTATAGTAATAGTAAGTATAATGAGCTAAGCTATGGGCACACTTATCGATATAGGAGAAAGCAATTGTAATGAAAATCCTAATCTTAAATCTCTACAGTGCATAACTTACTGAATAATATAATAATAAATGTAAACAACATTTATTTCTTATTTAATTCTAAGTGTATTTTTTCAGAATAGTTGAAATATAGTCACTTAGTTATGTCATATGTAGTCGTAGTTCATCACTGCACCCGCAGCAAGCAGCCAATCGCTCGTAAAAGTCGCGAGCCGCGTTTCCGCCGGATTAAGCAGTCAAAGTGGAAATTCCGGGAGTTTTGCCTCCATGAATAGGCATCAACATCTGTCAGCTTTTGACGATGGATTGCGATGCTCAAAGATTCATAGATGTACCATTTCTATTATCTACATGAAGCTTTGAGGTATTATAAAGATTGGATAACCAATAAGTTACATTATAGTCCATGATAAGAGGTGAGACCCTGGCTTTATAATTTTGTACCTAGTGTTTTTGTTTTGTTAGGTTATATAAAAGTTCAATTTTTTTAACCCCCGACGCAAAAATAGTGGGGTGTTATGAGTGTTTTAATTTAAACGTAGGTATTTTGTCTGTGGTATCATAGCTCCCAAACGGATGAACAGATTTTCGTTCAGTTTTTTTTTTGTGTCATTAGCTCTAGTCGATGAAGGGGGAGACCTGACTAACTAATTTCCTATGTTCGATCCATTCGAAATTGGTACCGGTTACCTAGATTTTAAAGAAAGTATATGGTAAGGTTACATGACCTGATCAGCCGTTAATAGATTATCAGCTCTTTTAGAGTTGATGAGGTAGTCTGATGACTATTTTCCATAATCCTATCGATTCAAAATTTGGTACCGTGATACTTCAATGACATTGAAAGTATATGATAAGCTACATTTAGCTTTAGTCAAGGTTAGGTCGGCGGGTTTTAAAAATGTAATATTATTTTTTGTTATCGGAGATATATTTGCAAACAAATTTTTTTAAGCAATGGAAACTGAAACTGATTTTTTTGCTTGATGTGTGGTGGTGACATCTCTAAATAATTTTAGATCGATGTTCCCAACGTGAAGCGAATTGTGTGGACTGGATGGATATTAAACAACCCAAAACACGCGTAATCCTTTGCTGATATTCTATCTATCTACGCTGCAGATTATTTTGGTTTGCTTAGTAATGGAAACATTTGTAATGTTTTGAAACAAATAAAAAAAAACCTAGCTATCTAAATCGTTAACGCAGGGCTTATCCTGCTTACCTAGCAAGTACTATTATAATAAGTAGCATTGTGAAAACTTAATTATATTCCTCTTAATAACAAATTCTTCACCCCTATGAACTGCATCTGCAAGGTATTTTTCGAAACTAGTATTTGTATAGTATCGTATTTTTAAACAGAATCAAAAACATAATAGGGATTCAGTACTAGAATTATAGAAACAAAGCCTAAACAACTACAGTTAGCCATTTGAAGGCTGTAGCGAGGTGGCACGTGAGCGTGAGCCGGGGAACAAACGGGCCATGAAATTAAGAATCTGTTACAACGGGCGCGGGCCGACCGCGACAGACAGTTAGCAAATAGGAACTATTTGTTCCCGAACGTATCAGTTTGTGGGTATGTGCTTAGAGGACGGACTTTGCGTTTTCAGTTTGATGGTATAATAAGTGTCCAGAGCCTGAAAAGTTACTTTCTTCGTTAACGGGTTTTAAACGAAAATATCATAGCGTATAAGGCTTCTGAAATTTGTCGTTTTTGTGTTTTAGAGATTTTTGATGAATGAGCAATGAAATTTCTATGCAGTCTTTATTGTGCAATAAAATACTGATAAAGTCATCGAAAATACACATCGACCACCGATCTCTCACTACTTTTAACTCACTGGCTTTTATAAGTTAAAGGAGCTATTCAGCTCGTCATACCTAACAACATCCCACAAGAAACATGGGTCGATAAAAAAAACAGCTGTTTCATACATTGGTAAGATATTATACCTAATATTGACGATTGATAAGTATCGCATTTCGTTTTCATATTTAGACCCATGTTGCTTTGGAAAATTTGTTAGGTATGGTGTTCTGAATGCGGTATAATTAATATTGAAGTAATAGTGAAGTTAATTTTTCGTTATTTGAAATATTGTCTCCTACATAGACAACCTTTCTAAGGACACAGCTCAACTAGCATGCACCTGTGCCGTGTTACCGTACTGAGCAAGGTTGAAGCGCGTCGTATATAATAGCTAAATAATATCGAAGTCATGAACTAACAGCTTACGTGCTGCAAATGCATTTTCCATTTGTAAGAATAAACTTTATTCTAATACTAGAGGCTGCCCCGCGGTTTCACTCGCGCAGATTTCTCATAAATACAAAATCCAGTTTTTTCCCGTTTCCATGGGAATTTCGTGAAATCCTTTCTTAGTGCTCACTTACACTCTCTAAGGAACCTATATGCAAAATTTCAGCCCGCTACGCCCAGTAGTTTCGGCTCTGCATTGTCTGTCAGTCAGTCAGTCAGTAACGGAAGAGTTTTATATATATTAATTGATAACAGTGTGATTGTTTATCAATTATTTATACAAAAAAATATAAAATATAATAGTTTTTATTGGTGTCTTGAGTAAAAAAACTGTCAGTTAAATTACGTATCACACCAAAGGACATAGACACCAGGACATAGTTTTTTTGGTTAAAAATATAAATTTTAATGTTCTTTTTATGCAAATTGAAATCCAGTTCAATAGAATACTCACAATTATAAATTTTAATAGTTAATAAGATCTACGAAAATAGAAACTTTGTGTATATACGACCAGAAAAAAGTACACCTACTTATGTACCTAATGAATGCAAAGGCCGAAAATGTCTTCTTTTTTTTAAATGTTAGTACTTACCATAGATCTGAAAATTTGTTTTCTAATTATGAATATAAGTAGGTATATACGCATATACAAGAGGAGGAGGAGAGGACAAAGCTGTCGAACTAAATCCCATCTAGGAAGACACGCGATTCCCGGCACCCATATTCTGTAACGATGAAAGGCCATTCTATTCAACTTTACCGCTGCCGTTAGATATTTCTTTCATTAATTTCTAAATTTTTTGTGATCTGTCGGATATTTTAATTCTTTTGGATACCGAAAGATATTATGTGCAGGCTGGCGATGAAGTTGATTGGATGCTGCCTTTCAGAATTTAACAGAATAGGGGTGCAGATCTCAACCACCTTTATTATGTAACCAAAAAGCTTTAGCTGCTCAACTACTTATAAAAGCCATATTTTACTATTTTATTTTATTTGGAAATTTATTTTCGAGCCTTTTTTGTTTTAAGCGCTGGGAACAACGAGGTCTCCTATTTGCAATAAAGTTTTTTTTCCTTCATAATTTATTAAATTTTTAGTTCATTCAAGGATTAGTCATTCAGAACACAACGGAAAAATGAATTGGAGATTTTAGGCCAAAGTTCATCACTAACGGAAAGTTTAGGTATGTGTTGCAAATTTGAACCAAATACATTGCAAAAGATACTTTGCGGAAGAAGCTATGGACGACCTTGCGATTAATATATTTTTAAAACATTTTTTTTTGGAGTGAGGTGAGGACCTGCGTTTCGCATCGCTGCCACTGCGGCGATTATGGTCGACAACCGAGGGCACCATGGTTTGTCCTGTTCACGGAGTGCAGGCCGCTGGTCGCGCCACGCCAGCCTTAATGATATTATCCGTCGGGCTTTTGTCACCGTCAACGTTCCAGCCATTCTAGAACCGAATGGCTTGCTGCGTGACGATGGAAAAAGACCCGATGGTATGACGGTCATTCCTTGGAGCCATGGCAGGCCGTTGATATGGGACGCTACTTGCGTCGACACTCTAGCGGCTTGCCATGTCCAGCGGACCTCGGCTGACGCTAGCGGGGCACCTGCGGAAGCCGAAGACCTCAAACGGCGCAAAAACGCATCCATCGGACAACAATATCAGTTTGTGCCGGTTTGGGGTTGAGACGCTCGGACCATGGGGACCGGAGGCGTGCCGCCTATGCAAAGAGTTGTCAGCGCGCTTAATCGACCATGCTGGTGATCAGCGGGCTGGCTCATACCTGGGCCAGCGCATTAGCCTGGCTAGTCAACGGGGCAATGCACCGCTGCTGGGCACCGTGCCGCCGGGTGCTGGCGATTTGGAAGCAGTTTTTTATTTGTAATCATGTGTTTTTTTTTTTTACTGTTTTTTTTCTGTTTAATACTTGTAAATAGGTGATACTTTTATAAAACTGTAAATAGGTAATAATGTAAATGATATTTGAATAAAAAAAAAAAAAATTACTTTTTATATCACAAAATACCGTCGCAAGCGAGTTGAAAAATATATAGAGGTCCTATGTACAACAAATAAATATTAAGTGTAATCAAATTATTGATTGTAAAAATTAAAGTATGCTCTAATATTTAAAAATAAGTATGTAAGTAAATAAGATAGTCATCACTGCCATAATGTTGAGTTACCCTTGATTCTATATCACAGCCCTTAGGGACTAGCGAGTCTGTGGTCACGTATAAATTACACAGCGGGGAACGTCGTATTCCTTTTGTTGTCTGGACAAACTTCCTCTTTTCTTAAATCCTGCCTTGAATTACGAGGGGCGCAGTTTTAAAGAACACCTCTAGAATCGAGGGCGAACTTTCCCAAACACACAAGTTCAATCATTACTCCTTTACACATGAAATGAGTTTGGGACTGCCACAGCCACAAGCATATTTACTGATGCATGGAGACAAAAAAAAACTGCATACAGACAAGGTAAAAAAGAAACTCTTTTACTCGACCATAACTAATCCGTACTTACTACTGAGCTCAAAAAAAAAAGGAAAAAAAAAGTAATTTCAGTAAACGTTGACGAAGCCTCATCTCTCATGCCTGCCAAATAGGTGTCAGCGAGGGCTTGAAAAAACATTAGCGTTGTAACTTGATACTAATTAACCGTGGACGTTATGAAAGCGATACATCAGCGTGTGTTCGCGGCGCGCCTATTAGATGGTTCCACCATTATAAACTGATCCGCTCGTTCGATCTTATAAGTTGGCGTTTTAGTTTAGTGAAGAGCTCTCTGAGGGTTGGCTGTTTCGTAGAGCGCATTCATCAGAGCAGTTAATTTGCGAGGTGATGAGTGACGTTACAATTACTCATCTTAGCTTCCCACACGTCGGCGACACTTGACGCAGAGGAGACCGTATAGTCGATTTCTCTTATCTAAGTCTCTTAATCTTCCCACACGTCGGCGACACTTGACGCAGAGGAGACCGTATAGTCGATTTCTCTTATCTAAGTCTCTTAATATAATCATATCTGCAAAATCCCTATTTGAATTTCGAATTCAATAAAGGACCTAAAAATTGTGTATCCCTGTTAAATTTATAAAGGATTAAAAGCTGAAGTGACTGGTATCGTAAACATTTCATAGTGCTTTTACGACATTACCCAAAGGACGACATTGTCCGAACCTAAAAGGAATGTTGTGCCCGCTGCTTCTGAAACAAAAATAAATTACAGTAAAAATGTTTGAACAGCAAACAGAATTATATTTGGGGTGGTTTCCGGGGCAATTCTGAATAACTTAAACAGTTTGATGTTTATCGTGCTGAGGCAAGGGTCAGTCTGAACTCAAATTTTCATTTATTCCGGCTAAACAGAAACTAAGCTGAACAGAGTTTGATGTGATAATAATCTTTGAACGCAAACTAAATATTAGTATTTCTAAACTTCTTACTAAACTGTTGTTTTTGGCGATTATTATTATTTGTTACGTCTTGGTGCACAAAGGTTTCATTGTTTTAAATTATAGCTTCTGGTAGTATAAGTCAAACGAACAAATACCTATCTTAATCAACATTTCTTTAGCGAAGTCGACAAGCATCGTTAATTCTCACTAGTGCGTCCCTTGGGTAAGATGGCTCCTCGTGCAACCCACACATAAATTCTAAGATAACTCGGCAGAAGTAAACAAGTTGAGGTCCAAATAAGTACAGGCCTCGCGACGTGTCCCTTGTGACCGACACCATGAACAAATGTTTATAACGTGACAAAAAAATTGCTTGCACGCTGACCCGGTGCTTGATGTTTGCTTTTAAACAGTGCTGACAGTAAAAAAATTGTATTATAATTTACCAATGAAATCTTAATGCTTTAATTAACGTTTTCCAGTGAAGAAGTTATATCAATGAAACTTACGAAATGACTCAGCGTAACTTTTCCGTAGTTTTGGTACGTATATTTAGTCGTCTCTCCAGGAGCGTGGCTGGATTGGAACGTCACCAACTCGCCACCTTTCCATTAAGATAAATAATATTTCGTAGATTTACCAATTCCTAGATCTTTAGCCTGATAACATAGAAAAATAAGAAAAGACAACCCATCGCTTAGTATTAATGCTACAATAACTATTTTACTAAGGATAACTCGGTATGTAGCTGTGAATTATCAGGAGATTTATTTATAATTTTATAATGTGTGGTGTATCTAGTAGTTTTCCTTGCCAACTCTTAAGCACAAGTGGTGAAACACTATTTCAGTAAATAAACTCATTTCGTAAGGCGCTCCGCATCGGCGCGTTCGTTTAAAGTTTTAATCGCTTTCGAGCCGTGATAAACAAATTTTAATTAAGTTTTAATATCACCGCGTAATTGCTGAGGCGGGCGGCTATCACAATATCGTTGTTTATGAGTATTTAGCTCGGTTTGAGTTTGAACTCGCCAGTTTAAATTGGATCGTTTTGTTTGGAAACTCGATAAGTATCTTGATTAAGTTAATTACGGACCGATGATCAGTGAATCCGTTAAATTTGTTTGATCTGTCTGTGACCAGCTGCTGCCGCTCCTTTATTTTGAAAACAATAAATGGCTCGTTGGCTAAACGATAAATTTCCAAGTTTCTAAGAAAAATAAACGGTTAAACCATTCCTATTATCAAATATTTTATTCCAGTAATTAATTTGATATTGAATTTCTGTATATCTTTCAATGTAGGTATTCAGGTAGGTAAGAATTATTTAGGTTTTATTACTAATTACTATTGTAAGTAAATGTTTTTACTGGAATGCTTTAATTTTATTTTATACTCAGTCCAGAAAAAAAAAAAACACTAAACAAATAGCCCATCCTATAAAATGCACGGCTTGCCACAACAACGGCTATATTTTGCGAAACTTTTTTGTGTGTATTGTTTTAAACATGTTTGTTTAGGGTTCAGTAATAATTATAGCCACAGCGAGCGAACTCCTCACTTTTGTAAGAGAAAATTCAACTCAAATTGGGACTTTCTTAGCACTTTTTCGACATTTGTCCCCAGACAAAACTTCCAACCGTATTCAATGCAAATTTTATTTTTTCAAGCTTCACTTTGCATGAGGAGAATTCTTTCCTTTTTTTAGAATTGATAAGTTGCCTTAGTTGGATTTAAGAAAAAAAATATTGTTGTTGTTATAAACAAAAATCTTAGCCATTCAATTGATGTGGACGACAAAGAAAACGAGGCTATCGCAAAATGAGCATCTTGACAGTGCAATCGAGACAATGCTCTCATTTTTCATTTCTTCTTGCCGGGTACTCGGTACGCGCCATTGCTACGATATTCTGAACGGATTGGACCTCGGGGCATGAATTTAATCTCAGAATTCAGCTGTCACATTCGTAAGATCCCCCACTTTGCTCTCTGGAGATCTGCCGCGTTTTTACGAGGAGGCGCTGAGCTGGCCCGTTGTTTGCACTGTAATTAGATTTTTCTCCATTCTTTTTATAACTAAAACTCGTAAAAGCTCCATATCGATTGTAAAAACTCTTGTATTGGATAATAAAAAAATATTGGATTAGTTTACACTACTGTTTACAAAATAAATTTTATACATTTTGTTATTTGAAAAACCAATTGGGGTGTTTGAGCTTTTGCTTCATTTATAAATCCACTGTGTGAGATGCTTTTTATTGTTTACTAAAAATGTAAGAATACAGCGAAGTGAGCATTACATCTTAATATTCTCTAGCTAAAAACATTTATTATCAAGTAAGAGAAGTGAAGAGGTAAAAATCCTTGTTAAAGTGAAGCAGCAAATGCAATAAATCATAAGTGCATTACAGGGGCGTCGCAGAAGACGCTTCGTTAAGAAAACAAACCGTTTTTAATAACAAGCTGCTTGCTAGACTGAAGAGGTGGGCGTGAGGTGGGTTTCTATTACGAAAGAGCTTGAAAAATAGTATTTTATAAGAATTCATTTTGTAATTAATATAGGATCATCATCTCGGCTGAAAATGTCCACTGCTGGATTAAGTTCTTCCTTTATAGATCGCCATAGTGATTGGATTGATGCATAAAAAGCAAATAAGAATGTTCTGGCGCGACCCTTAAGTCTACTTGTTTTTTCGCAATTATCGTTAGTCGAACTTATTTGCGCCTGGTCTTAACACATATTAATATAAGCTTGGTATATTAATATCAGATCTTCGAGTCAACTAAAGTTTCCGTAAATTGTATTAACTAATAGCTTCATTCAAGGCTTACCTCACAAACAATTTTAATTTCTCACTGCCATCGGGCACGTGTAAAGCCGTTGTAGAACTGAAATACTCTCGTGACATCTGTCACTTTATTAATCTCTCTGTAATGCGGCCTGTCATAAACTGTAGGCTGCACTGTGCCTACATAATACACATAACTACTATTAATGTACTCAGTTGTATAAGTTGTATAATTTGTATTTGTAGTACTACTTATAATCAATATATATAAAACTCTTCCGTTACTGACTGACTGACTGACTGACTGACTGACTGACTGACTGACTGACTGACTGACTGACTGACTGACTGACTGACTGACTGACTGACTGACTGACTGACTGACTGACTGACTGACTGACTGACTGACTGACTGACTGACTGACTGACTGACTGACTGACTGACTGACTGACTGACTGACTGACTGACTGACTGACTGACTGACTGACTGACTGACTGACTGACTGACTGACTGACTGACTGACTGACTGACTGACTGACTGACTGACTGACTGACTGACTGACTGACTGACTGACTGACTGACTGACTGACTGACTGACTGACTGACTGACTGACTGACTGACTGACTGACTGACTGACTGACTGACTGACTGACTGACTGACTGACTGACTGACTGACTGACTGACTGACTGACTGACTGACTGACTGACTGACTGACTGACTGACTGACTGACTGACTGACTGACTGACTGACTGACTGACTGACTGACTGACTGACTGACTGACTGACTGACTGACTGACTGACTGACTGACTGACTGACTGACTGACTGACTGACTGACTGACTGACTGACTGACTGACTGACTGACTGACTGACTGACTGACTGACTGACTGACTGACTGACTGACTGACTGACTGACTGACTGACTGACTGACTGACTGACTGACTGACTGACTGACTGACTGACTGACTGACTGACTGACTGACTGACTGACTGACTGACTGACTGACTGACTGACTGACTGACTGACTGACAGACAACGCAGAGCCGAAACTACTGGGCGTAGAAAGCTGAAAATTGGCACGTGGGTTCCTTGGGGAGTGTAGGTGAGCACTAAGAATGGGATTTCCTGAAATTCCCACGGGAACGGGAAAAAACGGGATATTTGTGTTTATGTGAAATCTGCGCGGGAAAAACCGCGGGGCAGCCTCTAGTTTCAATATACATAGAATAAAATAAAGTCGCTTCCCGCGTCTGTCCCTATGTATGCTGTATGCATTGGATTTTGATAATTTTTTTATAGATTGAGTGATTGAAGGTAGTTTTACAAAAGGTTTATAAGTATAATAGATGCACAAAAAAGTAATAGATTAGGCGTAAAGAAGTTCGCCGGGCCAACTAGTTAGGTATATTTAAATAGTGAATAGTCCCTTTTTGAACAGAGGAAATTATTGCAAAGAAATTGTAGAAAAAGTAAGAACATGGCAAGGGTTTATGGTGTAAAGTCAGAGCGTTCATTTTTTCTGAAATAAATATACATCATTATTCATTATTATTCGTGAGAATTATAAATGAAATACAAAGTTAGCGTTAGTTTAATGGTTGCCAAAATGAATACATAATAATAACAGTATTTTATGTCCTTTGAATAAAATTGTACAATGAACGTACCCGGTACATAATACAAAGTAATTTATATTAAAATCACATCCGTAGCCTTAGTAGCAGCTAATTAATGCCTCAGGATTACCGCTCCTTGCCGGCGACGACGACCAGCTAATTACATAAAAGTTCCGTGACATTGGTAATCCGGAGCGATACATTCATTTCTCTTTATTTTTTTAACTATGTTACAATTGTAAAACCTAGATTTTCATAATTAGTAATGAAATGATGAAACTATAAAGCTTCTTTTAATGAAGCACACGAATAGTGTTTCAAAAAAGTTTGTTAAAATCGAGTTCTTTTACGCGTAGCTTGCTACGCATAAGCTACGTAAATTTATTGCTACGTGCTACATGAATTGTGCTACGTATTTTAGAAAGTCAAAGTTATTTTACAATATTTTTTCTCAATTCATTGTTTTTATTTTGCTTGTTTCTCAGTGCTATGTTAAACTTAGTAAGCATTGAATTAAGCATATTATGTATCTGTTCAGGCAGATAAATGCCCTGTGCTTACTGTTGCCGGCAGAAATAAAAGGCCATAAAAGCTTTTTCCGTCGACATTTTTATATTGCACACATCCGCCGCGACCGGCGCGACCGGCGGGCTCGTATACAACAGACATATTGGACATTAAAACACTGACGTGGCTAAAGATTCTAAATTAAATTTTGATATGCTTTTTTAAAAGCAATTTCAGAAATATAAAACTTTTATTTTGTTAATCGATGTCCAACTTTATAAAAGTAACTTAACTTTATGAAGTGCTTACCTAAGTATAAAAACAATATTAATTTTGACCTAATAGTCGTTCGTAAATTTACACTAACATTATTTAATTTGCTGTTTTAGGGACTATTTGCAGAATATTATTATGCATTTTATTTTTTCAATGCTGGATTATAAATCAAAATGTTTTTTAAAGTATGGATTGTTCTTTACATACATACCTACATTATTATTTCTCTAAACACAACTTTCAATAAAAAGCGGCACGAATTTTTCTAAAAGTAATCAATTTCAAAATAATTGATTTCTCTCAATAGCATATGAAAGTCGGCGCACTCCCACATAGTTTATTAGTTCACAATCAGAGCCCTGGAGCCGGGGCCAATATTAGCCACTTGACGATGCCGCGGGATTGCGGCGGGATCATGTCCATTCCTCGGTTTGATTGGATCTATCGCCGCCGCCGTCCGCCGTTTACGTGATTTTGTTATCATCCGTCTGCAGAATGTCTCGACTGCTTTTATAGAGGGACTTTTGTTTTGTTATTGGTTTATTTTGGAACTCAGTGTTTGATTGTAAATATCATATTAATTGTGTAAAGGGTCTGTCTCTATTTTAACTAATAATTTTCGATTCGCTTAAAAAACTTCTCAAAGTTATATGTATGAATGGGGGTACAGAAATGAATCCAGTGGAACCTATGGTATTGACCTCAATACCTTCTTTTTGACTTTCAGCGCTTATATCTTTAGGCCAGGCCAAAATTTGTACAATTCATGCCCATCATATAACAATTTACTAGAGAAAGGCATCCATTAATGTATATCTTGAAATGAATCTTCAACAATGAAGTCCGGCAAGCAAATAAATTACATTTGTAGTAAATCAAACTAGGGTTTTTGACTTTAAGCATCTTTCAGCACTAGCCCCAACCCCCTCACGCCCTCATGCCGTCGATCGCTAAAAGCCTCGCTCGAGCAATGAGCATCCCACTCAGGAACTCAATATTTCTCTAGCCAAAACAAATTGCGGTCGGGCGTTACTTTGATTGTGGGTTATTTGTTGCCTTTACAATAGACATTAGTGTAAGAATCTCTTCTTTCTTTCCAGCACGCCACTCTGTGTTGTCTTACTAATTCAACTAAGTGGCGGATGAATTACTTAGTACCGTATAATCGTATACCGTATAAAATGGATTGTCACTTTTAATTGTTGTAAGTTTAGTCACCAATAACATGGATTACACATTAATGTTGCTAGTTTATAATTAGTTTTACAAATTAGAATTACCAAGATATAATGTTATATAGTGTATGTTGTTCTAGTTCCACCTAATAGTTTAATTTTCTAAATGGTGTAACTTGATGAGGGTCAGTCAAGTGTCCCTCGTTTTAAAAATAGTAATTAAATAATGTTTTGTGACTTATTTCCTATGTTCTAGATAAGAATATTCCTAAAACATTTAGTGGTATTTCATTTATGAAAACCGAGAGTGGGACAATGCTATACTTAAAACAATGAGTTGCCATCAGTCAAACGTTTTCTCATGTCGTGTTTTATGTTACAACAATCACACTAAAACATTTAATAATTTTACTATTAGTTAAAGGCCTGTGTTTAGAAGACGATTAAGTTTATTGAATAAAGTTGGATTGAGTGTGTGTGTGTGAAAGTGGAATTCTCGTAGCAGCAACAGCGTATATTTCAAAGGGAACGTTTTCAGGAAAAATAACCCTTTATCGGGCAATCAATTGAGAAGCAACAAGCACCGAGTGACACACTCTGATCCTGTGGAGACGGCCGGGACGGGTGTGCCAACGCCGGCAATTTCCTGTCGCCGCCGCCGCCGCCGCCGCCGGCGCCGCCACCGCACCCCGCGCCGCCATGTGAACCGCGGTGATCGTATTGAGATAATTTGCTGTAGAGGTGAACCTTTATGAATTGTTATTTTATAATGATCCTTCCTACTTATTTTTTGAAATTAATACTGAGTTAAGGTTAAGAACACATTATAAAAGAGAATACTTTATTATAACTATAACCAATAAACATATTTCATAGAATAATGCAATATGCAGACTTATCAGTAACTAGAGGCTGCCCCGCGGTTGCACCCGCGCAGATTACTCATAAAAACAAAAATTCCGTATTTTTTCGTTCCCATCGGAATTTCGGGAATTCATTCCTTAGTGCTCCCCTACACTCCCCAAGGAAGCCACGTGCAAAATTTCAGCCCGCTATGCCCAGTAGTTTCGGGTCTGCGTTGTCTGTCAGTCAGTCAGTCAGTCAGTCAGTAACGGAAGAGTTTTATATATATTGATTCTTCCAGGCTAGGTTTGTTTTCATTATATACTTATCAATTTACTGTGAATGTTTAAAATATGTAATAATCATTATAAAATCAACCTTATGTGTATTAACAGCTGCATAAAACTATAATAATGGTTTGTGTACACTGCAATTTTTTGTTCAGTAGCTCGTTTAAGTATTACTTAAATTTAAATTCTAGACAAACCTTGGGGTATTTAGTGCATATCCGTCTGGAATAAACGAAAGCACGTAGCTCGCATTTATTATCCTGCGATGGAAATATTTACAATTCTTCACTAGGATATAGGGTAACATGCCCTATTACGGCGCGTTTTGACAACATTTTAAAGTAGGGTAAGAAATTAAGCATTTCTAAATATTTCAGTAGATGATTGAATTTTTTTTTGACACTCATAATAATTCTATTTTCTATTTCTGTTGTCTATTTATTTAATTTAGAGTAGTTATTAATTGTAAATAATTATTATTTCCGACAATTCGGAATTCCTATTACGGCGGCATGAAAAAATTTGCAGCCTATTACGGCGGTAAGCACCGCGTATTACGGAGTATGGGATAATACCATAGAATGATACATCATTTAATGTTATGCAATGGTTGAGTTCTGAGTGTATTATTCGTATTTGTAAGTGTTAAGGTTACTCTGATGGTTGTTGACTGCTCCGTGGCTCAGTTGGCAGTGATGTGGACTGGGATGCGTGTGCATCTAGGTTCGACACCCGGCGGAGCGAACATTTTTATGACGAATATCAATAATTTACTAAAATTATTAGTTCTGTAATATCCATAAACTGTGTTAGGATTCCTTACAGCCTAATACGTTTTGTACTAAAAAATGTATTGACTTTTATATCCTAATTCAGACATATAAAATTAAGATATTTTGGTAATGTGAGTTATTAATTGTAAAAATAAATACTCTGACCTTACCTTGGCCAGAGAATAAGTCTGGCCATTCAGAGAGGTAACGCAGCCAGCCTGCTAGGCACCGTACCTTCCGGTGGCAGCGATTTGGAGGCCATTTTTTATTTGTAAATATGTCTTTGTTTAGTTTATTTTAAAGTAATATTTAATAACATAATATCATGTACATATGAAATATTGAATAAATATATCTTACAAAGAAAAAAAAAATACTCTGACTACACTCTGAAACTATTTAATTGTTTGTAATCGTTTAATTATACTATTTTTCTTCGTTAAAACGCGCACGTTAGTTTTTACAGGTTTCTAACAAACGTTCATTTTACAGTCAACTTTTCGCGTCAAAATCATGGATTCTAGTAAAAAAAATATACCTCCGAAATTTATTTTTAAACTTAAAAACTAATGAAAATTACACCTAAATGTTGAATTTATCATAACTATATTTAAAACACCACTAAAATAAAATATTTCCGACACTGCGTTTTGCCAATTACGGATACTACCCACCGTAATAGAAATACGGCAAAACGGCAGTCCTATCACGGCGCACTTTTATTTACTAATATTTACTTATTTTACTCGATTTTAATCAGAAATTAACTTGATTAACTAAGAATACTTGAATGTAAAAAGTATTCATATACAGTAACATAATCTTAAAGTGTTTGTTTTCACTAAAAACGAAGTCTGAAAATTCTATGTTTTAGCACGAGTCTGTTAGCGTTTGTATGAAACAGCCTCCCGCTTAGCTGGCGTTGCACAAAATTATTAATTTAAGTTACTTTTTATGATTTTAAACGCACGAGTGCTAGGAAATAAGTTACGTGTTAGTTTCCCTTGGATACTATGTAGTCACCTTTACCAGAAATAGTCACAACGAATCGTAAATTACAAAATATAAAATAGAGCCGTAATAGGACGTGATTTTGACTACCGCGGTAATAGGACGTTTTACCCTACGCTACTTATCTTATCTACGTATTGTTTGGTATTAATAATATTTGAATGTATATATATTCTAAATTATGACTAGTTTTTTATTTTATAAAACCATATTAAATAAAATAAAATGTGTGCGTACGATAAGCTAAACTGTAAAAGGTAATTAAGGCTCTATTATAGCGCTGCGAGCCAATTACCAGGGTAATGCACTTATGTCGCAGTCAGTGGTCGTTTAGTCTTAGAAGAGACAGGACACTTTCGAGTTCCAAATTTGGTTGAATCTCACATTTTTCAAATTTCGAAATTTTAGAAGTTGAGTGCCTATTTTTTTTTTAATCGCATGGTTATTATCTCAGAGTAAGGAAACCGCCGAGGTTATTATTGTCTTATTACATAGGCAAAGAGATAATTTTTTTACAGGTGCTATACCTAGGTGACATATTAGTAATGCAAGTCGTTTTATTTGATTTTTCCAAAATAAAGTTGACACTCTAAAATTCTAAATTTTTCATTCTTTAGGTGAGCATAGGTAATTTTTTTTTTTAATAATCGATAACTTTGCATTAGATAATTTTGTTCAACATGCTAGAAGTAATTTTTAAATTTCTGAGAAAATAAATATATGTTATTTTAACATGTAATTATTGGTTAAAAAAAACAATGTTCAGCTCCAGCTGTGCCCATTGCACCCTAATGTAGCCTTTTTTTATCTAGGTACAGGAGGCTCCGAAAAATAAGATAGTTTTCCTTATTTTATGCTATATTATTAATAAACTAGTCGACCCGGCGAACTTCGTACCGCCTAAACTATAAGTATTTTGTGCATGTATTATACTTATAAACCATCCTCTTGAATCAATCTATCTATTTAAAAAAAAACCCTATCAAAATCTTGCGTAGTTTTAAAGATTTAAGCATACATAGGGACAGACGCGGTAATCCACTTCATTTTATACTATGTATTGATATTGATGTCTTTACAAAGTTCTAATAATTTCGCAAAATATAATTACCACCCTGTAACTTATCAATTTAAATTTCACTTATTTTTCTAAATCATAGAATGGCATACCTACTATATGTTGTAAATAATTCATAACAACTAACAACGGTACGGAACGATACGAAAATAGGTCACTGATAATATTTATTCTTATTTTAATTTTAGTTCATTCAAATACCACATACTACTTAAAATTTTAAATTCTTTTTGAACTGGTTTGCGACAATACAGTAAATTAGAGACAAAAAAAAATACAGAGTTTTATAATTATATAATAAACACCGTAATCAAGCCAAGTTTAGCGGTTAGCAAGCCATCTTTGAAAGAAGTTGAATCGTACTTTAAATGAGTTAATCCTTCTTTAATAAGTGTTGATGCTCGCCCGAGCTTTGCGCTCTGGAAATCTTGTTGTGAACTTAGAACTTTGTAAAAATTTTGATGTTATTTTCAACCTTTCATATTTTTAGTGAGTTTTTAGTACTTACAGCTTTGATTTTGAGTACCTATATATACTGCCTATAGTACCTATAGTTCCTTACAATGCAATTTTCATATTATTAATTTTCGTTGTTTACTATTACCTAAGCTGTGTAAAAAACAGTGTACAGGGATGGCCAAAAAAGTGATAAATGGCTGATCCGTGTAGTATAAGGAAAAGTATTCTTTAAAAACTATAATTTTTACCACGTTGGTAAATAAAGCCAATCCATATTGTTTAGGTAACTCCGGGCTCACTATCTTAATAGCTTCTTCCTGACTCTCACACAATAAGCTTCATCATCAAGTTGGACACGCAACTTTGCTACTCGGTATCGGTAAAAGAATCAAATATACGCAACAAATGGCCGGTTACCACTCGGAGATAAGGCAGCGGGAGCGGAATCATTTCCGCGACGTCAATCAAACGTCCGCCGACGGCCCGCGCGGCCGCGCTAATGAGTTTGGGACTTTAAAATACCTACAGAAAAACGTATCTATCTAATACTGTTAAAGAGATATGGGCAGCAGTATATTTTGGGAAATGCAATTACACTCTTCATCATCATCATATCATCATCATCATACATAGTATAAAATAAAGTCGCTTCCCGCGTCTGTCCCTATGTATGCTTATATCTTTATAGCTATGCAACGGATTTCGATGCGGTTTATTATAGTAGATAGAGTGATTAAAGAGGAAGGTTTATAAGTAGAATTCATGCACAAGATAGTAATAGGTAAGGCGGTATTAAGTGCGCCGGGTCGACTAGTTAGAGAATAATTACTAACTAAACTAAACATTTTATTATACATATTAAAGTAACAGGATTCTTGAACTGATCAAACGTCATACTTATTTAGAAGCACTAAAAGCACACCTCGTATATGTCACAGCCGGCCGCAAGTAAAGCCAAGAAGGAAACATTAAGGTTCCATCACAGGCCATATTTCCTGGCCGTAGATTTTTCTCCAAAGGCCGCCGTCCGGCCGACACGCCTTTGCACTCACCACGCCAGATGGGGCGATAGTGTTACGTTCAACGCTATTTACACACTTTTAAATTGGACCACGCTTGAGTGGACAGGACTATCTGCTAGGGAGTTTCTCAGTTGTTTAGAAATATACTTTTAGAAATTTTATTTCAAAATGGGAATCCGGAAAATGTATAGGTTCTTTATGCATTTTCTAATTAGTAAGAAATACTAGCATTCTACCAGTTAAATACAAAATCAGGAAAAAAAAATAATGAGGAAGACTAAAGGACTAAAGTTTCAGCTAAGAGTTTTTCAGTCTACCTACATTAACACGAAATGAAATGAAAAAGTTAAAATTTTGTTCCTCGCTCACAAAGAGATCGCATAACTCGGGGTCACTTTCGGCAGAATGACACCTTTGGGCATCTTCACGCCGCACGACAAACGTCCCGTGAAATTGAAACAGTCGCCCCTCGTGTACCGTCTGCTTGAACTTTATATTATATAGACGCAGCGTAACGTTGAGAGGACCATTTGTTTCCACTGATTTCGCTAGATAGCCGGCGTTCTTAAAATATCACTGCAGCAGGTAGATGTCGCAAAAAATTGTATGGATGGATGTGGTTTTTTATAAGTAGAATATGGGTACACTGGTGGTCTAGAATGGCGTAACACTTCCGGTTTTTCTATATTGCAAAATAGCTCACGTTCTTTGGTAATACAATCTAGAGCGCAAGAGACGAAAAAACGAACAATTTATCTAATATTTCATGCAATACTATAATAGAAAATGCCAATGAATAAAAAATAATGATGTGTCTTTAGTCGCTCATGTGTAATGAATCCGCGATCCATCAGTATTAGACCGGCGCCCGTCGCACATTATGATCGATGTCCGGAAATGAAGACGATATTTTTCTAAGAATGAGTCGCGAATACCTTCTCTTCACAAAAGTATGTATGAATGATGTACAGTTTTCAAGATGATCTTTGATCTTGTTGAGACAATATTGATGACTGTGAACTTGAAACTGCATAAATATTATAACACACATCCTGGAACAAATATCTGGAAGGACATGCAGTTGTTCTGCAATTGTCAATAGATTTTTAGTGCAGATTTTGTCGAACTTTTACTTCCTTAAATATGATTCGATGAAAATTTTCATGTAAAATATTTTGCTCTTCTGAAAGTTACAGAAATAATTTATTACCAAAAGGATTTTTAAAACACACATATCGTCCTAAGCGGCGGGATAAAGTTGTTAAAGAATATATGAGAAATTTGCCAGGTGCTCGCCAAGATAAAGGCGGGTATGTTTTTTAAGATTTTTCTTGAATAATGTGGGTTCCTTATCGTCGCTTTTTAATAATTATCATAGATTTTATTTGCCTAATTTTATCTCAATAAAAAATTAGCTTATATTTTAAAAATAAATTCTGTTCAAGAAGTAAAAATGCAATCTCCTTTGATCATATGAAATCAAGTAATTTTCAAGGCAATTTCATTAGCCAAGCCGTGCTAGTTCAGTCACAGTGGATGAATATTCCCTGTTTATTATCACTAGGTAGTTCCCGCGGGATGTTGTTATGTATTGCAATGGAAATGGTCGGTGAATAGTTGATGAGGATGCAGATACAGTCGAACCCGTTGTTTATCTAAACGAGCCAAAGAGCTCGTGGATAAATCTAATTTATTGTTTAATACAAGCTACAAACAATAAAAAATTTAATGCACAGAAAATGATAGTGTAGGCTATACGTACAGAATTAAATTTATAGCAGGTAAGATGGGGTAGGTGAGAAAGCTCGTCAGCGGTAAAAAAACGGGCTGATAAAAATCATACGATCAGCTCAAATATCTACTTGTACCTTATATTATGTCAACGGAAAATAATACTTTTCGTAAATTTATAAGTTTACGGTCGTAAATTTATAACCTAACCTACGTTGGTTTATAAACTGACGTACGTAAATGTATAACCTGACGGTGACATATATATATATATATATTTCAGTACCTATATATAACAAATACAAATATAATATAAACAAAGGCGTTGTATTGTCTGGAAAATAAAAAAGACTGGCACAAAGCAAATCATATGTATAGGTACTAGTTTAGAAATAGCAGTCCTAGTTTAACGTTTTGTCATGTACAGTGGCGGTCTAGGTCGGCGTAACACTTCCGGTTTTTCTGTATTGCAAAATAGCTCTTGTTCTTTGGTTATACAGTCTATGGCGCTCGAGAGCATAGAAAAATATATTACGCCGTCCTAGACCGCCACTGTACAATTAAAATCAGAGTAAACACTGGTTTCTCTATGTGAATAAAGTTGTGACTCTGAATAGAGTAATTGCCTTCACGTTGCATCGCGCAGAACAGCATTTATGCTGCGATGGATTAATTAATTAGTTCGCAACCTGGAACTTTTAATCTATCTAATGTATGAGCATGTAAGGCTTATTATAGAAGTGAGGTGGTTGTCGCAGGGTTTTTATATCTCTGGTGTGCAGTGCAAGACGATAGCTATTATTTAAGCGATTCTTCAGAACCTAATAGAGAAACGAGTGCAGGTATAATTTCCCCGAAATTCAAATGTAATCGAAACAGTATTGGTTTGTTTCACAGAATTGAATAACTAAAATATTTGTGTAACTTATTGGTAAGCCTAATGGGTTGATTGACAGTTCAGTAATGATTTCCGAAATACTTACAAGTTAGTATATTCTACTATTCTGGTTTATAACTCTATTTTTTGGAGATGTGTTTCTTATTACACTTTATAAAATATTACAACCGACAATAGCACAAAGAACAAAAAGGAGTTGCAGATCTAGAAACATTAATTACCGTCCGCGTAAGAAGCAACACCTAGGTGGAGGCCGGCGGCGCCGGCGGCGGCGGCGCACCGGCGGGGAAGCCCCGGCGTTCATAAATCCACGACTGAACCCGGCAGCACCCTCTTGCGGTGGTCGGCTAACTACCGCCATTTGTTTAAAGGCTCAACGATTACACAGCCACAAACAGGAGGTAGCGCCCCGTCTTATAAATATTGTTTCAAGCTTAAGCAAAAGTTTGTTTATTCTTTTTGCGCTCGGAATCATTTTTATGTGTGATTCCCTCGAAATTCCTAATTTATTTTTTCAAATGTTTTTTGAGAGGATTAAATTTAATATTTTATAATAGTTTAATGAAAACTACAATTCATATAAAATAACAAAATGATTATATCTCCACTTTTGTGGACACACACACAGGTAAGGTTGACCTTTCAGATTCCAGTCTGCAAATAGCGGGCGGTGGAAGTTGACAGAGCTCTTCATCCGGCATGTTGTGATTGCAGGGTCCTCGAGGCTCTGGTGCGCCGTTTATTTGACGCCACCGCCGCGCTGCGCCGCGCCGCCCCGCCGCCGACTCGCGTCGCCCCGCTCCGGCGCGTTATTGTGATCAATGGACGTTATGTGAGTTGTACATTTTTCCGTACGTGGAATTTATGCACTAGCGTACCTATCCAATTGATATGTCGAGGCTCTTCAGTTTTTTTTTTTTGCGAGAAAATCTTGTTGAATTGCTTTTGAATTTAAGCAAGAAATAAAATAAATTAAACTGAATTGTATCATTATAAATGTTTGCACAACATTTTGCAGTTTTATCTTAGAACAGTGTTTTTAAACTAGAAAGAAAAATCTCATAAATCATAGACAGCTAGCTAGCGGTACTGGTTCTGAACACGCACCAGTAATATTATCTAGATTTTATCTTCCCACGACTTTTATTTGACGATAAATTTATCGGTACAAAATTCAATTTACTTGATGACGAAGAAATGTCCTTTATTTATGCACAGACGGTCCTTTTTTTTGATGGCCGCTTGGAGCGGGTGACATCAAAACGTGTACACTGAATTCGTAATTAAAATATTTTGCTGAGAGAGCAACAAAGAATGCCTAACTATTTTGGTGTTAGGTAAAATATTTAAATTAGAATAGAAAAAACAATGACACTTTTAAAATCAATGCTTAATACATTGATTTAAATAAAACTTCCGACTAGTTGATTTTTTATTAACACTACTAGGCAAGGATTTTGAAACTTTCAATGATTGGCAATAACAGATGCACGTCAGTATAAACAGGGACACCTATGATAATCAATTGTAGACTCCAGACTAAAAAAAATGTAAGTATGTTCAAAATTAAAATATAAAACATACACCACCGCGAAGGGCCCACTCTATTGTGGACAATTGTATTTTCGCAATCGAAAAAAACAATCCTTATCACTAAACAGCCAATGCGATGAATATTCATTATGTTTAGATAGAGCGGAGAGATAGACCCACATCAAAGAAACATCAAAAATGCATCAAGCGGAAAACATCTCCAACATTGTGAGAGGAATATTACAGCCCGGACCAGCCAACGACGGCTTAGCCTATGATCGATTTCAATAAGATTTCTTTATCGCTTCTTATTCGGAAGTTTGAATAGACTGAACCACTTAGAAAAAAATCCCTATATAATATACGGTGCGACAAAGGATGATATTGAAATAAACAGACTGTCAAGATATATTTAGTGGCACTCTAGTAACATTTTTATTACTACAAGTTGGTATTTACAATTTATTTTCGTAATAAAATATTTACATGGATATCTTTAGTTTTAATTATTTGGTATAGGATGGCAAAGCAGTGATGACATTTTAAAATATTTATTGGGCAAGACTGCCAAAAATCAAGTAGACACGTAGGCAGTGGGCAGCTAAAACAATCTGTCGGTCTAAAAGCGTGTGTAAAACAGGGTTGCCAAATATAAATTAATTTGTTGAGGGAAAAGAATGCTCACTTTAGCACTCGCTAAGGAGAACAAATTGCCCGGGCAGGCAGACGTGACAATGGCCTCCACGACTCCCTGAGTTAATGAGAGGTCATCGCGGTCCCAACTTGGTTTGGCATATTGTTTCAAACTGGTTCTGTGTTTGAAACTTTAATAATGATACACGCATTCATTGGTTGAGCTGACAGTGCGATATTTATGAGGAAAAAGTATTTTGTTTTTTTTTTTTTAAGTTTGTGCTATTTTATACTTAGTTTGATATATTTGGTCTGCACTGTCTCAAAATAGTTTGGAAGTTTGATTAATTTAAATTGAAGGGACGGCCTGACCACGTCTGTCAGACATGGGGCAGTGTGCGGCGTATGTTCTCTGGCTCCTGCGAAATAGAGGACGTGTTGCGCTTTTACAGCATCCGATGAAAGGGACATTGTACCTGCACGTACTCGTAGCATATTGTGCTGACGTTTCGTGTAGTTTGTCCATGGGCACGCATGCAAAGTGGTGGGTGGTACCTTAACCCGTCGATGTTTGTCCCTTTGTATCGAACTTTGTACTGGAGACTAAATGCGGATATATATAAAATTCACAAAACCACCAAATTAGCAAGTAAAGTTGCGAAAATCTTGCTATTTCCCAATAAACAGGCGATAAATTTCCACACAAATATTGGACTAATGAATTGGAATCACTGAAGCCAGCCACCCGAACACACTCGAAGAAGCTTTACTTATCCGGATCCCGTTTGCGATGTTATCTTTGAATATTTTCATTTCGGATTTCAATATTGTTTCGCGGCTAACCAATATCGGGAGGTTATCCCTGGTTGCGGGCGCGCGCTCAGACATATGTGCATGCTCCGCTGATTATTACTCCTTGTGCAATATTCGAGAACGGTGCTCTGTTTCTTTGTTATGAGACTCCGAATGTACCCCGCTCTCGAATAAAAATACTCGACCAAGTTCATGGCGAGCCAAGCGCGATGAGGGGTTACGTATATAGTTACCTTATAAAGTGTAGACAATTTGAGTGGACATGTAGGTCAATGCTGAATATCATAATATCATATAACATTATTATTAAACTTTTACACAGTTACAATCTGTTAACGCTATGACAAATTGATAGTTATAGTCAAATTACTAACATTATGCGGTTGCAAAGATGATTAACTATTTACAACCGAGTAGCTATAACGAAACCGCAAGATCATGAGAAAATCGAGCCCCGGCCGGTCCAAAATAGCCCTCTCAACAACTGGCGGTGAGCACCAACTTCGAACCCCCGTAAATTATTTATTATGTTAGTTCTACCTTGTTTATGTTTGTTGCCGTTTAGCGGAACAGCCTCTCTAACGAGGCCAATATTCATAAATCAATTTCCGTTTCCTGTTTCGTGATGAGATATTCCCTGAATAAATGATAGAGATCTTATTTTTGTGCAAACCTATATGATAACCTTACCTTTTTCGTTTTGTTTGTACCGTTAATCCATTTAATTATTGCCCTTTTGAATTATTCATGAAATATTTCGTTACTTCGCAAAAGTGAAAGTAATAAGATGCTAAATTTAGTTTCAGCACTGAACTTTTAAATTCATGCATGTCGAGGAAAACGGGCATTTGTTACCCCTTCAAGGTGTCTCCGAGCACAAAGACGCAAGCGGAACGGAACGGAACTCGCCGGAACTAAGCGGAACCTCTTATCCTCTGCAACGGCATTCGGAAAAATGGTACATGCTGCTCTTGACACGAAAGAGTGAACACTCAAAAAGGTCATACACATTTTGGTAACGTGAATAAAATATAATAATGTAATAGAATAAGCGGTACTAAATCAGCATTAAAATAAATTAAGTAATTTAGTAAAGGACTTAGATAAATAAAACAACCCCTAGAAGTCTTTTAGACAATAATAATAATGATGATATCTATCGGAATATTAAAATATCTGGTTCCCAAATTTCTCTACAGCGTTATTAAAGCTAAATAAAACCACAACAGCCATTATCGATTAAAACCTCAAAGTGTGTAGCAGTCGTGAAAGGTTCTATATAAATCACATTATTCTCGTGTATTTCAAACAAACGAGACCGATAGGGCCGGGGTGTCGTATAAAGTTATTAAAGTTACATTTAGAGAGTTGCTGGTTTCCGCCAGTGTTACATGATGGAACTTTGAGGTAGCTCAAATAGAAACGATTTTATGATTTTCCGAAACAATAATATACATTTAAATACTGGAATTTATTGTATACTTCCATTGTAACGGGAATACAATTAGTTTTTAAATGGATTTATTGACTATAATAACACCTTTGTTGCATATTATGTATTTATAAATATACAAGTGATTCAAATCCTATTTCCTACAAATTGGTAATAAGAAAGCTAATGTTTCCTAGGATGGGCTTAATGTTAATTTTAGTAATTTTCTTAAATTTAGACTTATGAAAGCTAATACTCTAAATTACATTCTTAAAGGAAAATCAATACGTGGTAAAATCATTAAGTAATATGTAATAACAATTTTGTGTTGAGTGACTCATTGTTTATTATTTAAAAATTAAAAAACTGCCGCTACAAGTGGTGTTTGTTGAAGGTTGGTATAATTAACTCAAAGTTGTATAGGCAATCTCTACTAAACTTGTGTTATGTGTCTCTATAATACCCCAACTACTCTATTTATAAAAGAACAAGTTGAACCGGCAAACTTCATACCGCCCTACCCAAATTCGTATGAACCATTCTCTTGAACACTCTATTTAATAAAAAAACCGTATCAAAATCCGTTGCATAATATTAAAGATTTAGGCATATATAGGAACAAACTCGCGAAGCTACTTTGTTTTGATGATAAATTTTTCTGTGGGCCCGTTATTTGTTTTGAATGGAAACACAAATAAAACCTCATTTAGTGAATAAGTACATAAAAACAACTTAAAAGTGAGAAAAACTAAAAATATATATTAGGTATGCATTTGAATAGAACATAAACTAACTGTCATAACTAGTATAGCACGGAGTGGTCACTATGCTATTTTATTCACGTCAGTAGGTAAGTATATTTTGTTTGCTTACTGATTTTTTGTCAGAAAAGAAAATATGTTGCCGTTGTAAGTATTTACGACGCATTGAGCGCCGCGTAACTCGTAAAAGTGTCTCATACGTCAATACTTTTTGAAATACGATAATGGAAATGCGAAATAAAACAGAAAGCAAAGTATTATTTAGTGAGTGCAGTGTGCGGTACTGCTGATGTCAAATTTTACTACTCTTTTACGAGTATTTCTCCAAGTTTAATTTTATATAAAAAAAGGATAGGCATTCAATAAACTATATTTTGATGCCTTAGCCTTTGGATATTTCGGTTTTATTTTTTTAAAAACTACGGTCTGTTCTGTGTCTGCCTGGTAAGCATCTAATTCACAGCAACTAATGTGAGGTTGCAAAGCAATCGCACCGGAAATAGGAAACGTCTGGTTAACCCTAGCGCGGGGGCGGCGCGGCGGCGGCGGCGGCGGCGGCGGCGGCGGCGGCGGCGGCGTAATGATCCTGCCTGCTTTTCAATTTGATTTGCAGAACCAAAGAAAGATTCTAAATTTCGAACAAGTTTTTTTTGTTATCGGCTTGATGACTCTTCCATATCACTGCTGCTTTCATATGTTATTTATACTTTTGTCACAATATCTGGATGTGAAGGCAGATGAATGTGTAACAAATGCTCAAAACTATTTAAATACCTACTTACCAAGTGATTAAAAAAATAACATGAATGCATTAACTTCCGTAACGAATTTAAGTATTCGCAAGAGGCATTAATGTACTTAATCTAGTATCGCTGTGAAGTAAGTCTTCCGAATTTATTTTATTTTATTGGTTAGAAAAAACTTACAGCATAAACATTTATAGAAAAATTACAAGTTTTCACTTCCAGATTTAACGAGTTAAAACCGCTTTACAATTAAAAAACGGGGTACATAGAAGAAAAAGTAGGTAGTTAAATTAAAATAAACACCGAAGGAACTTATTGATTACCTAGGTACTTACATCATTAAAGAATATAGAACTTAATTTACGCTTTATTACATTATATGTGTCATTAAAGATGTCTAAATCAGGTTATCAATCAATAATTTTTTTACATTTGATTAAAAACCATAAAAGGTTTGTCTTTTAGATATGGAAGGAAAATGATTAATAAAAGCTCAAATTCTTGAAAAAACACGTACATACACTTTACAATTAAGCTTGTTTTATTTAGGTATTTTTTCTGAACAAGACCTATATCTAAGTTAGTAATATAATACTCACAATAACATTTCAGTAACTTCAGTCTGTAGTACTGGGAGACGAGCACGATACGATTCCCGTATGGGACAAATAGCTGTTCCGTTTAGTTAGAACACAATTTATTACAACATACAAGGTTTGCTAGTTAGTTAAATAGTTTTAACTTGTCTTAGTAAGTTGTGGTATAGGTAGTTTTATATCAATCATAGTTGCATACACTTCTTATCTTATGTTATTTATAGATTTCTAGGCGATAATAATGTTCTAGTAAGTAAGTTTACTCTTGAATAGGTATTGAAGTTATAGTGCGGAGCTCAGGTGAGATTAAAGTCAGCAATAGTCCGCAGCCGTAGTGTGCGGGCCGCGCGGCGGCGGGGCAGCGGCGGCGGCCGGGCGACGGCGGTGGCAGCAGCGGGCGGGCCTCTCCTGAATGCATATGCACTCGCACGACCGCCGCCGGCTTGTGTTCGTTATGATTAATGCTCGCCGTATTCACGGACAAATAAATGCAGCCTACGCGAGGGAAATATTGCACAGTAATTCCAGGTTCCATATTCATTTGTCTGTTTTTCCGAGATCAAAGACCGTAAAGCTCTCGCGCTCATCGCGTTCAGTGTATGCCCCCACTTCGCTTATAAAAAAACGATACAATCCAGTTGCCTTACGAGCACATAAAAACAATGAAGATTTTGACTATGATCAGTAAGTGCCTTTCACGTAGCAATTATTGATCAGCCGTTTTATCGTGTTTATTGCACCTTCTCAAATAAACTACTTCACTTGCTGCAAGCGTCATTGAGTTGGAATTCAAAATGCACAATGACAGGATCGCGGAGATGGCTGCGGGTCGATCGCCGACGAAGTTTTCATTAGGAGCGGAGGAAGTTCGGAGAGTGTGCGAGTGGGAACGTTTGGTACAACGCTGATAATACAACAAACAACTTGTTACAAACGTATTTAGTTTTAGTTATTGCCCCGAGTTCGAGGCTTTGACTCATTGGTCTTAAAATGAAGAGGGTACGATGGCGCTGTAATTAACTTCGCTTTGCAGTCAGTATCTAAATTTGATTTTGATCGATTTGTTGATTACTAACTGAGTATAAATTTAGTCTAAAACAGCGAAACCTTTGTCGTAGATGGAGATCTATTCGTTTGGTTTCAAATGGAACTAAATCCAAGTGATACGAGATTGAAGTACACAAAAAATTGCAAAAAGCTGGCGTGGGCACGTTGCAAACCTGTCGGAACATTTTTTTCGTTAGTTTTTTGAACGTCAAACAGATTTGTAAACCAAACTAGACCCGTGGATTTTGTTTGGTTAAGGATATAGCTTGTAACGATATTTTTTGACAGAAATTTCCTAAATAACTTTTTTAATTAAAAACTAAAAACCGGTGAATAATTAACCTGTTTAACCTAACTAGCTTGTTTCACTTTACTATTGTTTTCCGAAAGTTACACAAACCATTACAATGCGTTTTCCAAATGCACGAAGCCACTTTCTCTTACTTTGGTACGGGAGTATATATTGTAGTAGTGCGCGAGCAAAGGGCAGGAAAGGGAAGCGGTGTCTCTTCAGCGGAAGGCAGGAAAGCGGGAAGATACCCCGCTACTTTGAGAACACACGTAATACATACCGTAATACTTCTCGTGGAAACCCTTTGGCTTTTGTACTTTAATCTCATTACACAAAACGATATTATATTATTATGCCAGTCTCAGTTTTTATCTGTAGATTAACGACATAGCCTTTCTATAGATATTAATTGAATTTAAATGTCTTTAAACAAAAAGTTACACGATTTTTTTTGACAAGGTTACTTCAGTTGGACTTAAGTATGGGCTGCTACGGCGTAGCATTTTACGCTATCTACGATGTAGCATTTTTCGCTATCTACGGCGTAGCATTCTACGTTATCAACGGCGTAGCATTCTACGCTATCCATAGCACAACTAACGAAACTCCACATAATATGTAGGTAAATGTAAAATTATATTGTTTCTTACAAGTACGAATACTAATACAAAACTTTTTCTAATTGCACACGCAAAATTGTAGCAGGAACGGGAACAAAACGTCATGAAAACCGCAAAGGAAAAGAAAAAAAGTCCCACGAACTCCTGCAAGGTGCGCGTAAATGTCTACCACGAAGAATTACGAGGAAGCTAATGACGCTATTTCCTTATACCTGAACTGCACTGCAGTTATACTCGAAATATATTATTACTTTTACATTTGAGAATATTGTACCGGTTACTCCAGAATGAGCGTGTTAAAGTTTATATTCAGTGTATTATTTTGTATTGCTAGCTGACATTTTGAAAGGGTCACATCACAAAAATCTAACAAAACGCGACCGCCCGGCTTATATCCCCGAGACGATTACCCGTTCCGAATTTAGGGTCAAACCATTATATGGAACAACTTATTTTCCCCACTATCGCCCTCGTCGGTCGCTGCGGAGCGTAAGTGGTATTTTGTACGGCAAACAAATACTCCGTGAAATTAACATCGCGGGGCGCCGCATCCTCTCGTTTCAGACGACTCGCCCCCAGGAGGTAACTGCTACTTGGAGACTGAGCCGAATTCAGTTGAAGAATCTCAAGACTCTACAAGTAAATGGTTCATTTCTTTGGGCACATGTATATATGGTTGTATAAAATTATGATAAAACTTCGATAAGAAACCTCAAACTTCTAATCTTTACTAAAGTTGTTTTTGTTAAAAGCATATTACAGAAGATAGCTGATATTTCTACTGCAGTTAAGTATACCTTATATTTCAGGCCTGGTTATTATGTTTATATTAGTAAGATACCAGTTTTTATTAAGGGCTTATATTAAAAATAAAATTCTAAATATTTTTATATCTTTTAGTACGTGACTGTTTGTTTCTTCAGTACTCGCGTTTAGCTCGGTATAGTCACAGCACAGACAGACGAACAAAGGAAATCAAGTTGCACTTGCAGAAGGTTGTTAACACGTTACGACTCTTGTTTGTAATTTGCAAATGAGGTTGTGTGTTCGGAGGTAACGCTAATTTTATTGCAGAAAGTAGCGGGTATTGGGGTGTTTGGCTATTCGATTTTAGATACTTAGTAAAACATCAATATCATCAATCATCAATATATACATAGTATAAAACAAAGTCGTTTCCCGCGTCTGTCCCTATGTATGCTTATATCTTTAAAACTATGCAACGGATTTTGATACGGTTTTTTTCAAAAGATAGAGTGATTCAATAGGAAGGTTTATAACTATAATACATGCACAAAATAGTGAAAGGTTAGGCGGTACGAAGTTCGCCGGGTCGACTAGTACATAGTATAAAACAAAGTCGCTTCCCGCGTCTGTCCCTATGTATGCTTATATCTTTAAAACTATCAGACAGATTTTGATGCGGTTTTTAGTAATCGAAAGAGTGATCCAAGAGGAAGGTTTATAGGTATAAATACATGAGCAACGTAGCTATAGTTAAGGCGGTACGAAGTTCGCCGGGTCGACTAGTGCTCAATAAATTTCAAGTTAGTTTCAAGTAATTTCTACTAGTAAAGTCAATGACATACAATAACATTTTAATTACATATTCAAAATATCTAATAGTAATAGTTTACGTAAAATTTTAACTTACATTTCCCATTAATTGTCTATTTTTATTTTTAAAACACATTTCCCTAGAGTAAGTACGAGAAAAATGTTCGAAGCAATAAATTTAAACCCCACCGGCCCTGACCATCTCGTCCGAAGCTTTAATTAACTTTTCAAGCTGAAAATTTCCAAATGAAAAGTCGAAGATAGTTTATTTTTATTGTGTGTTTAAATAATATATTAAATCAACTAAGAAAATAATAGGCTTTGTGTTCACTTTTTCTTAATATTTATTTATTTCCATTAAATACCAGTAAAAATATTTATAAAACACATATACTATATACCTTTATATTTCTAGGCAATAAATAATTAAAAAAAATAGAATTTGATAAGTACTTTAAAATTGTGTAATACTTTCTTAACATTATGTATATTATTAAATTCACAGTTAGATATAATTCAGAAGAAAAACAGTCTCATATAAAACGTGAAAGAAAAGGATTCCTTTTCTCAAATCAGCGTTGTGATGAAATAGATGTGATTATTTATTCAAGCGACAGAAATTTACTCTTGCTGTCACAATGATACATACAAGTCGACCCATGTCAAATATAATACGGCAGGTGCAATATTACCAACATTTTTATAAGGCAAGCAATGTGATACGTTTTTCTTATCCGAGTACTTATTAACACATAATAATGTTGTCTCAAGCGTGAGTAATATCGTTGATTAAATTTTACTACCTATCATTTCAAAGTAAATTAAACAAAACCTTGTAATTCCTCCAAAATATAATATTATATTGCTCCAGTTTTATAAAAAAATATCTCACTGGTTTTGTGTTATTATTAGAGATAAATCGGTGTGTAGGTGTATAATTTGTATAAAATAAAAGTTAAAAGTTTATTTTATATTTTATGCTTTATTATTTTGCAGACACTATATAGTATAGTTGCCTGTGGAGGGATAATAAAACCTAATTATTACATATTGATCAAACGAAGAAAACCTTTAGTATAAAGTTAGCAATGTTTGTAAACAGTGTAAGTAGCTGTGGCATAGCGGGCACAAACAAAGACGTTTCAACCGCGGCGCGTATCGTGATGTATGAGGTGTGGGCACGCGACCGGGCTATAAGTCTACCTCGCCCAGCTTGCTCCTAGATAACAATTATAAATCTTACTAATACTTCTTACTGTCTGCACTGGAGCCCTGGAGCGCGATGAGAACCTGAAAAAAAAAAGTTTTAAAACTAAAAGTTTCGAATCTTTTTGTCTTTTTGTTTGTCTGTTGTAACGTGCAGCGTTAGTAGGTGGGTGAAAATCCCAAGCGAAAAAATATCATGGCAAACCTGATTTTGGTAGTGCAATGTGCTCGTTGATCACTAGGATATTTTTTTTTAAGTAGTGTAAGTACTTCTCCACCTTGGCAAAAAAAATTATGGAGTAAGGGCTTCTATAACACCTAAAAAAAAATTGTCAAAGTGTCATTTTATCATCACGGTGGCTTGTCCTGAACCCAATTTCACTCGTAAAGTATCTTTTCTTACAAAAACGTTTACGATTTTGATTTAAATCGATTTGCGTATCGTTAAATTATTAGTTAGTATATCGATAAAAACTATTATTGTTTGTTTATCTACTTTCTCACACATTTGACAAGTACTCGAATTTTGTCCTGAGAAAAGTTATCATTTCAGAGGACGGTAAGTTTTAGCAGAATAGTTTTGACAACACTGCGTTGTTACGCCCCCTTCTGTTTCCTCACCACGGATTAGTCCGGCTAAAGCTCTCAGTGCGTACGGGCCGCTGACAACATCACTGTGGATTCCCGCCAAAACGTAAGTTTATCATTTCAGTGATGAGGGGACAATTTTTTTTTTCATTTCGGTGGCCGTTATATCTCGTGTTTGATTCATTTAATTTATTTTCAAATTTCTGTTTACATTCGACGTATGTATTGTTTTGTTTCAGTAATATTTATAGTTTGATAATTATTTAATTTGGAGTAAAATTTTAAATTAACCTTTGTTTTATCATCTCAGTGCTATCATTTCAGTGGATTCGGTGGACTGTTATACCGAAAAAGTCCACCGGAATGAAATATATCACCGAAATGATAGAACCATCAAGTTTTGGAGATCCTTGGGTCAAAAATTTAATTAAGGTTTTCCTTCCCAATCCTTTACCGTGTCAGTACCTACGTTAGGTTTTTCGGGCGTAACCATTTAATATACCAAATTATAATACGAACCACTAAATAATGTCAACTTAATAATTATATAAATTGTGTTAGTTTATCGTTTAAAATCTTTATGCTTAATTAAGTAGTTTCGCCCTAGGACAATATTATATTAGGCGGTTATTGTGCTATATTGACAATTCAAATAATCCCCAAAGTAAGTACCTATCTAAAGCACGGGCACACCTCGGTGGGACACGAGCGATCCAAATAATTAAACAAACGCGTTGCAGTTGCAACGCACTTAGTCTAAGCTCGTGTACGTAAACACTTTCCATGTCTTGTGTGAGTGAGATAAGAAAATGCTTTTTGTAGTTTGTACTGTGCTGTACGGTTAGTAACAGAGGGGTAACCGAGCGCGGATGGCCGGCACTTTCACCGGGAGGCAGGGAGTGTCCGTCCATACTGTACGAAGTAATTTTTCTTCTGTGGCACAGTGTAGCTTAAAAAATACGTATTCTATAAACTTCGATCATCAATGTCAATTCCAACTACCTAGTTAACGGGTCACCGCAGAAAAAACATCTCGTCAAATAACACCTTATTTCATAAGTAGCTTAGGCTCTTATTTCTGTTTTGTTAGGTATCGGTCCAACAAACAACACAATCAACGTAAACACGTGCATTTTAATACCAAATTTGCTATTAAAAAAGTTTCTACTAAACAAAATGTTGGCCCAAACACGCGCCTTCTTGTCAATGCTAAACTGTAGATGTTTTATTTTGACAAAAGATCATAAATATGAAACACCATTTTTTATATTTGCGATCTAATTACAAGGTAGAAGGTAGCATGGTTGCAATTAGTTTCCACTGAAAAATATTTTTGAACTTGTCTAGTCGTCATTGTTTCGTAAACAAATGAACTGTGGTGTGTGTAGTAGTATCTCAGACTATGTAGATGTAGGTATATCATTGTATACGCGGACAGTTTTTAACCCCCGACGTACACCTCAGATTTTTTAACGTATCTGTCTGTCTGTGTATCTGTCTGTGACATCGTAGAGCCCAAACGGGTGAACCGATTTTCGTTTAGTTTTTTTTGTATCATAGATAATTTTAGCCCAAGTGTTCTTAGCTGAAAATTTATATCAAAAAAACCCTCTCATAAAATTGTATATTATTTTAATGTACAGTACTTAAACTTACAAACACAATGTTTACACACTCGAAAACTAAATTCGAGCTATTGTTCAGTTTTTTTAAATGTAGGTAGGTATCATCTTAGTACGGAACCCAAACTAAGAAGTATGGTTGTTCTTAGCTGTATCATTTCGGTGGGCTTTTTTCATTTCGGTGTATGGTCTATCATTTCGGTGCACATTTTTATCATTTCGGTTGACACTTTTATCATTTCGGTGGATTTTTTTCATTTCAGTGGACTCAAATAAATTCAACCTTTAATATTTCAGTAAGTTTTAATGTTGATTGGTGGCCATTCTCGCATATTTTCCAAAATAGGTTGAAGTTTTAATAATAATAAATCTACGTCGATAACATTTAAAATAAAAAAATCCACCGAAATGATACAAAAAAACAGTTTGTTGATTTTGACCCAGGTATAGATGAAGCCAGCTCATTGAATGCCTATATTTGTTTATCCCAAAAGTCTGCTTGTAGTATACGCATGCAAGGATTGGTAGGAGTGCTTGTATTTTACCTACATCAATCAAAGAAATGCAAAATATTTTATTTAAAAAACATAAATGTATATCAAGCGGTTGGCAAAAAATACGTACAAGCACTTACAAAAGGCTGAGATTAAAGCTAAAAAATCACAATAAGTACTAGGCATAAATTACACGTATAAAATAAAAAGTCTATAAGTGCTGCTTGGGTGCAGTTACACGATAAAAAAGTCGAGTGATTGCAACCAAATTGCTTTATAACTATAAATAAGTCGATTAAAAGCGGTTCTACCGACTTGGAAAAAGCAGATGTGTCGAATAATGGCATTCTGATGGCTATTATGGTACTAAGTAGCATTCTAGTTGCGATTACTCGATATTTATTCGACTAAATGGCTACTCATACGATAATCTTACGATATTTACTGGATCTAAAGCTGAGAGAAGTGCGCCCAAATCGCGTTGAGAGAACGTGCACAGAGCATTTACACGACTTTTTAAAGATCCTTCTTACGACCAATAGCTGAAAGAGAAACGTGCTGCTGACTTTTTTACGACACGATTTGCTGGTTGGGTAATTTGTATAAAATAAAAGTTAAAAGTTTATTTTATATTTTATGCTTTATTATTTTGCAGACACTATATAGTATAGTTGCCTGTGGAGGGATAATAAAACCTAATTATTACGTATTGATCAAACGAAGAAAACCTTTAGTATAAAGTTAGCAATGTTTGTAAACAGTGTAAGTAGCTGTGGCATAGCGGGCACAAACAAAGACGTTTCAACCGCGGCGCGTATCGTGATGTATGGTGTGGGCACGCGACCGGGCTATAAGTCTACCTCGCGCAGCTTGCTCCTAGATAACAATTATAAATCTTACTAATACTTCTTACTGTCTGCACTGGAGCCCTGGAGCGCGATGAGAACCTGAAAAAAGCGTTTTAAAACTATAAGTTTCGAATCTCTTTTTGTCTTTTTGTTTGTCTGTTGTAACGTGCAGCGTTAGTAGTTATAGATGAAGCCAGCTTATTGAATGCCTATATTTGTTAATCCCAAAAGTCTGCTTGTAGTATACGCATGCAAGGACTGGTAGGAGTGCTTATTTTACCTACATCAATCAAAGAAATGCAGAATATTTTATTTCAAAAACATAAATGTATATCAAGCGGTTGGCAAAAAAAATACGTACAAGGACTTAAAAAAGGCTGAGATTAAAGCTAAAAAATCATAAAGGCAAGCATCCCTCGCCGTGGACACATCATAAAGGCATCAAGAAACCATCAGCCGGGTTGTCCTTACAAGATGCTTTAGACGTTATTCCTGTGATAAAATAGGATGTTAGGAAGCAATTTAAAGCAACATCTCAAAGGTAGCGAGGCATATTGTACTGAATAAACTTTCAAGATTTACAAACACAACTGTTCACAAACTGAAAAGAAGTAAATGTGAAAGAAAATAAAAACAGACTAATAACGCACAATTTATAATGTATATTATTTCTTTTTACAAGAAACCCGCCTTCGATAAATTTACACATACATAATCTGAGAACTTCCACTTTTCGAATCCGTAAAAATAAGTACTAAAACCTTCTCCTGAATGTATCAAATACATTTATTCTGAAAACCGCATCAAAATCGGTTCAGCCAAACGCAAGTTAATTGCGGTCAAACAAACATACATACATACAAGTCAAACTGATAACCTCATTTTTGAAGTCGGTTAAAAAGTATGTTTAATTTTGAGTATTAAATTACGAACACTAATTTTGTTACTTCTTTATTAAACTTTGTTCACGGCACTAATTATTTACGTGTTACTTGGGCGTTTTTTTTGGGATGCTACTTTGTTTTTAGTTTGGCGAGTATTTACCTAAATGTATTATTAATTTTCAAATATACAGTCATGCTCATACTATTTCAATTAAATTCATAATAATAACAAACTTTAAATATCGTTCACAAAGAACCACTGCCCCCCCAGGTCGCAACAATAACCAGTCGATAAGATTTTATTGTTTTCAATTAAATTATTTCTTCATTGGTAAAATCAGGTAATCGCTCACCCCCGGTATTCTCGGGGGCTCCTCGACGTTTTCACTATCAACAGAAAATGCATATTTGTTTATATATAAGGGGAGGGAATGTCGAAACGTCTGAAGGCGTGTTAAGTTCAGTGGAAGAGGAAGTGTTGCTACGATGACTGCGCTTTCCCGCGGGACGTCGGCCCATAGATCCATAAAACCAACGCTCCAATGCATTTTTTTTTTATTAAATGAAATGCACTATTAGAGTTTTAAAAATGAAAATTCCTTACTGGATGCTGTTCTACATTTGAAATCTCAACAACGCTTATAATAGTTTCCATTAAAAAAAAAAACTTTATCCTAAAAATTATAATTTTAGTTTTGACATATTTATTAATAACAAAGAATTCCGAATGAAATATTGACATATATTTTTTAAATACCTCCAACAAATATTGAAGTAATTGTGATGTCGCATCACAATCTTAATCAACTTCGTTTCATTATAAAAAATCAATTTTTTTTCTTCAATACTGTGAAATACCTATACTTTTCAAAATGTTTTACCTTCATAAATAAAAAGTAAAACAATGCGAAAATTAGAAGCATAACTTTTCGTAGATCTGTGTGCTTTCAGCGTCTTGCGCCCGTCTTCAGTGTTTGTATCAGTTTAAAAGGCGACTTCCCGATCGGAACGCTTCCTTCGAAGACATTAAAGAAATTTCCAGAAATAACGGCTATTCCTGAACGGCTCGTGCATTCAAATTACGACGTGCAAAAGTATCTTCAAATAACGAGCATTTTAAAATGTTTACTGAAGAGCTCGCTTTTAATGAAATAACCAGCTATTCACGATGCGATAGACGATCCATTAAAATTGTCCATATAGCAGTTAATCTCGTTAGCAGAGCACCTAAAAGCTAATAGGTTAAACATGTTTTGAATGTTCAGTTTCAAATTTAATAAAGGGTAAGTCAATTTTAGCCGCCACTGTAGCATATTTTCCTCAGGTGGGACCTATAATAATGAGGTTGGTGGACAAATATTATTCAAGTATCCTTCCCGCAGTTTTTCTAATCTACATCCTCTACATAAGTGCTCTCTTACCAAAAATCATGCTGATACCGGCACTTAGGTCAAGTATGCTTCTTTGAAAGGGCCGTCGAGCGAGCGTCGAGTTGGGTTGAAAGTTCAACTCCATGATAATAAACCACTTGCCTCCGACCCGGACCAGTCGCACGCAAGATAAACGAGTGCAGCCTTTATTTGGCTGTACGGTGTGGAAAATAGAAAGTTTTTTTTTTCTCGCTAGGAGCAGTTAGGAACTTTTGTGTCTGCCTTTTGTGGATAGCGTTGCGAAGTCGTTAACTTTAGCACATTAACTTTTTTCTCTGACTTTTCGACCCGATAATCTATTCTTCTTACTTCTAACTAAACGATATATTATTCCAGTTATTAATTTATAAAACACACATACAAATATATTTTGTTTAATAATATAAGTAACTTTACAGAAAAGTAAATATCATTTTACTTACCAGTACCCCTGCTGACGTCACTCAGCAGAGAAGTGGAGAGATCAACATCACTTGGCCCAATATTGAATTATTTATAAACAGATACGTCGTGAATGGGCCCGTCGAGGAGTTTTGACGCCCGCTATTGACTGCATGCTTACGACTTGTGAATGATGCCCCTTTTGTGCGAAGTTACTTTTGTTATTCTTTATAAATGAACTGTATCATTTTGAGATTCTGACTTCTGATGCTCGCTTTGTGATTTTGTAACTTCTGACTTTTCAATTTACCTTGACTTTCTTGAGGAATTTTGTAGATTTTTTGAAAAAAAATGCTTTTATGAACGAAATAAGTATGGCTTATTTTTTTTTTTGTTTAAAATAATGTTGAATAAAATATACACAAAATTATTATTATTCATAAATTGGTAATACATTTTTTTTTGTTCGTTATTATACAATTGAATCCACGACTGCCTTAATATTATATTTTAATAAACAAATAAATACACTTATTTGCAGGTGGAGAGATTAAAGCGTAATATTATATTTTCGATGCTCTACTTACGTCTATTTTAACGTAGAAGAAAATCTCCACACTACTAATATTAAGAAGCCACGCTAGGAAATAAATATTCGATTTACCACAGCGGGTTAAGTTGATCCTGAAAGAACACCCTTGGAAGCGGATAACGCGAATAAATGTAAGTTAGTGTCACCTTAAAAGTGTCTGCGAATTTAAATATTTATGGCATTAGCGGAGCTTATCGTACCAGTGGCAACCATTTCAACAAACCTGCTCACAATTTTTTTATAAATATTAATATAAAAATACAGTGGAGTTATCATCATCGTCATCTCAGCCGGGAGACGTCACTGTTGGACATAGGCCACCCCGCAGAGAGTCACAAACAAACATTATAGTCGTTTCATAGTAGTCTATTAAGACAACATTCTAGCACACCGACTCCAGTGCTGGCAGTGAAGTATAATTGTAGACAATTCAAATTAAATGCAATAACTATACATTATACATAGTTGTAATATACCTAGTACCTACTTCACCAATATTATATAACTACAGGTAGGTATACATTAGATAATATTAATCATAATTTTCAATAAACTGAGTTGGGATAATCCTCTTTAAGGGTTCTCTTCACGCAGTATACAGATAATAAATCTTTTTAAACAAAAAACCTTTATTAATCTTTGTTGAAAACGTTAAGGCGTGAAAAAATCTCTTTCTCGTTGAAATGGGAAGGCGATCCGGAGCCGGAGCCTGGTAAAACCGTGGGAGCCGTGCCACCTGCCCGTACACATATTTTTTGGTTGCGCTTTGAGAGAGAGCTGACCTGCTTGCTCCTCAGTGCTTAGGGACGGGTCTTTTCGGAAACTCAGCAAAAATGCTCGAGTTACGTGACAAAATATGCTAGTGTCAGTACTAAGAACATAAAACAATATACCTATACAAGTAAGTAATTTATCACTTGCAAGAGCGACGACTGCCAGTCAATTAATTGGTTTGAAATAAGAAATTGCTTTTTATATTTTTAATAAGTATTATAAGTATCACTTAGGATAAACACGGTTTAATGGTAATTATAAAAACAGTTCTTAATTTGAATACAATGAACGTATTAAGTAAAAGTAAAAATTAATCTACTTCTCACTTAATATTTTTGCAAATAAGTAACCAACCATTTTCACTGAGCGCAGCACAATTCATCTGACACAGACCACTGGCTAACCAGATAGATTGAAAGAATATATATTGTAAACAAATCTGGATCGCAAAACTCGGATCCCGTAGCGCTATGATTGAACGAACCGCAAAATTCCATTACCTGGCAGACAAATAAAAAAAAACCGCGGAACCACACTCACGTGTGTATCGTTCATTTGTTTTTCAGTCGATGTCGCTAACCGAATATCTTGTATGATTTTGTAGAAAATAGTGCAAGCTATTAAATTGTCACGGACGTTGTCTGTGTTCACGTCCGATGTTTGCTAGCAATGCCTTTGGTGTCGTGTAAGCTTGATGACATATTGGTTAACTATATTAATAAGCTAATTTTATATTTGCTGTGCTTTATTTGCAGTATACCAAATATAAAAAAAAAACAACGTCTGCAACCTGCAAAAGTACCTGTTCCTACTGACTAACCTAGATACCACTAACTTACCTGCTTACTATACTTACTTATGATGTAAACATCCATCCTTATTTCAGGATGTATGTTATGTGGGATTGCGGACAAACTTACCTGTAACTTGCTTATAAGTTTAGGCAAGGATTTCAGAATGTTATCCGACTTAACCTCTGAGAGCCAATGCCATAAGTTCAGGAGTTAATCAGAAACAATCGGGAACGTACTTTATCTATCATCCTTTGATTTAAAACTCACAACATAACATAACCTCACGCCTTTTATTCTCCGAAGGGTTAGGCAGCGGCACCAGCTCAAGAGCCGGACCCACTTTGATTTAAAACTCTTGGAATATAAATATACCATTTATGTAGATAAATTAATAATTCTTAAACACGGTTGCTTTTTATCGTGAAGGAAAACTTAACACACGGTAGGCATAGTTATACTGGTATATAGTTAGTTATTATTTATTTTTAAATTTGGTTCTCAGGAATCAGTCCTGAGAACCAAATTGAAAAATAATGAACCGTGCTCACTTGAGGTACTTCAAATTGTTTTCTAAAAAACTAAAAACGATGTGTAGCATCACAGCACTGCAATGACCTACGGTGGCTTAGCTGATGCCAGACGAGTCAGGGGGTGGAGAGCAATGCGCGGCAGGGGGGGGGTGGTTAAGCCCTGTAGGTCCGGGCGTAAGAATAGGTCTACGGTGTGCCCTGCCTGTCGTAAGAGGCGACTAAAAGGGGTCTTTGGGGTCGTGGGTGTGAAGGGCGGGAGCCCGACACACTCATCAAATGGCCCCGAGATGGGCGGCGGCACAGCTTGTGGCACTGTGCCGCCGCAGCTCCAAAGGCGAGCCGGGGAGGGAACAATATGCCCTCCCCGAGCACGAACCTGATAGTAGCTGAGCGTGGGAAGACTTCGGACGCTATAATGTGTGGTTCCCGGGGTTCTTCCCAAAAGCGCCAAGACGGCCGCCGGGGGGTTTTAGTGGGTGCGAGCCCCACATACCCCCGACGCTCCCCCGAGCGTCGAGAAATGCGTTAGGCATTTCCCCCCGTTACAAAAAAAAGGGGGGGGGGGTGAACAAGGGGTCCATCGGACTTAAATAAGTGTATCATGCAAAGACTTAGTCCTGAAAGTTTCCGCCACGATAAAAAAGTGACCCTGTTCAAAAACACACAAATTAAGAAACTCAAACATAGGTGAGGTGACAAAAGCGACCTAATCGCTTTAAAATGTTTATATAGGTACTTAAAATCAAGGTCTGCAAGAAAGAAATAAAAGTATAAAAGTTTAGAAAAATGAAATAGAACAAAAAGTGGTATTTTGTAAAAGAAACGGGAACCGCGTCTCGGATTCCTCCACAGCTCCATCCTGAAATATGTCAGAGGAATAACGCGCTACATTCGTAGTTTGAGATAATGCTGCGGCTATTGTTGCACTTGCTTCAAGAAAATAACAACGGTTTCATAACTAAAATACCTACATTTTACTTTTGTTTACTACTTTTTTTTTCATTATTATTTACAAGCAGACTAAGCACGCAGAATTTTTGAGTGGTTTTGTTTATTTTTTTGTTTTAATGAACAATAATAAACTGCATAAAAAAAATTCAGCTGCTTTTGGTATTACACTAGTGATGCCTAAAAGGTTTAACTCATGTCATTTTAGGTAAACTTTTTTTCATATAAATTCCTAGTAATAAAAGGATAAATAATAAATGAAAATGAAGGAAAGCATCAGTGTGAAACTGATGTTTTTGTGCAGTAAATCGTGACAAGCATAGTGTTATATGAAAATTGCGGACCGTGGTTGCAGAAATATGTGCTCAAAATATAACTTCATATTTTTGAAATTTATTATCTTAAAATTATACATATTTTTTTCTAGTTTCTTTAAAAAAAACTTTTTTACCTCCCATTCCCCTCCTTATATATTAAATAAAAGTTCAATGCTGTTGCAGATAGCTACGTGCAAAATCTTACAAAAGGAAATGAATTAATTTTATTTTACACAAGAGTGCACTAAACAAGGAGTCGTTTTCTTGGATCCGGAGAAACGCTCCGTGAAATTAACTCCCGGATTCGCTGGACATGTCTTCCAGGTGAAAGATAAATGGTTTATACGATAGTATCACTTACAATTAAATGCAATTAAAAATATGTATAGAAATAATGTGCTTGGATAAAGTAAATATTTTAAACACAATTCCTACAGAGATTTTGTTCTTTTTGCCGTTCTCGTTTTTAATCTCCGTGTAAAAAACGAAACAAAACCTTATTTTCGTGTCATTTTCTTGCACCTCTTCATCTTACAGCAGGTTGGTACCTGAATTCTTTACATCGCCGGCGCGCCGTCAGGGGCACGTTCATAAAAAAGACAATTTGCCTTATTGCCGCAATCTGTTACACATGTTCCGGCGCACCGGGCTATGTCTGCACCCGCTATCATAAACGACAAAGTAAACCGTAATTTATAGCTCGAATTTAAGGTCAAACATAAGCGACATAAATCAGGTTCTAGTGTAAACTATAAACAAATGCTTAGATTTAGTGCTTTTGAATTGAAACTAGTGTCTGGGAATGGTTTATTGCTAACACTTTGGTTTGTTTGAAATTTAATAACATAAAAGTGGTGTTAGAAGTGATGAGAAGTTCAATATATTTTTTATACTTACTTATTACATTTAAGAATGAACATTTTGTTTGAGTATAATATTAAAATTTATTATTTTCAGTATTATGTCCAGCAGTTTACGTCTTTCGACTGAAATGATGATGATGTTGATGATTTTTAGTATTTTATCAAGATATTTGGTAGTATTAGCGAAGGCGCCGTGACTAGATGCAAATCTAAAAACTTGGAAAGAAAATTGTTTATGAAGCGTGGTACCGGCCGGCGATGTGACTTTGCCATGCAATACTCACCTACTTTTTTTTTAAGTTTGTTACAAAATAAAGGATAGATTTATGATTATATTAAGTCTACTTCCTAAATAACCGATTTTATTTCAGTTTTAAAGACTTACATGGATATTTATTTATCATAAATGGACTTATACTTATAGAAAATAATAAGCTTAAGTTACTTTAAAACTTTACTCTTAAGGTAATTAAATGATTTTAAATATGGTCAGCAATACTGAACACATTATACCCATATTTTCCTTATTTTTAGTAAAAACTTAGAATATATTTCAATAAATTTTCAGAGAATTCAGAACTTTAATGTTTTGAGAACTTTATTTTTACTTACTTAAATCAAACAAGTAATCGATATTTTGTTAAGTGCGTTTATAATTTAAAAGATGTATCTTACAAGAGTTCGGATTAGCCACTGAGTAACAGTAGAAATGTTTGTAGTAAAATATCCTATGAAGTTGTTTTTTGAGTTAATTTTTTTTGCAAAACTGATACATCATCAGATTTGGAGTTGCACTTCGTACGAGAGCATTTGGAAATAAATTTAAACCGAAAAAGCAAAATGATATCACGTCGACCGGCCATCGCGCATCGCTTCGAAAAATACTAACGAAACTTTTGAAAGTCTGAAACATGTCTCGTCTTTTATTCATGTTCTGACATGTGGCGCTACCGTTGTGTACAGGCATTCTTTGCTAACAAAATAAACAACGTTTACTTGGAGTTAGGTCCTTTGAGAGGTTCCCGGCGCTTATGTTTTATGAATGAGTCCGGCTTATGCAGTTGATGCATCAGACTCTTTTATTGTGTGTGTTTTAGTTTCATAAGTCGATTATAGTGTAAGATTTGTAATGTACCAATATTTGTAATAAAGTGGTAATTAGTATATTAACCCTTTGTAAAACATACGCTTGAGTTTTTCTAAACTCAGAAATGGTTGTCTTATTTCGCAGATGCAATGAATAGATATTTCTACATAACATGTCTTTTTATCAATATTTTATGAGTAGCTTTTTGTTAATTTTAAAGGTATTTTTATTAAGTTCAGCCTATTAAGAACGAGCAAAATGACACTCAATGATAAATCAGTTATACTAATTAGTTATTTGTAATAATAATTTATGTTATTTTAAACTCGAAGAAATCAGTCTTAGGAAATCTTACATTATCCCCACCATCCTAAATCAGGTAGGCTGTTCTTTTTGTAAAGAAAAACTATATCCATCTCTGTCACACAAGGAAAAATTTACGCGCTTGAACCAATATATCCCTTAACTTTCTCTCAAATAAGCGTTTCAACTCGAACCAGAACTGCAAAGCATAGAGCCTATTGCTCTCACGATGAACCTCAGCCTATAGCTCTTTTCAGTTCTGCGCTCCTCACCTTGTGGTATCAACAATCATCGAATGTATAAGTTCTTAATAATCGAATTACAAAATCCTGCTCTCAGTAAAGTGTATGGAGTCCACAATATCTTCAATGTTATGGGTTCTTAGGCTTTTTCAGTTCTTAGCACTGGAGGAAAACTCGAAAGGTAGGCAAGCCAAAATGCGGCGTATGGCTCGAAACATGCCCAGTTGCTCCGCGCACGTGCCGCGTGCGGACGGCCTCATCCAGAGCCTTTGCTGAAATTGGCGGGAAGTTTACGATACTCTCGTAATTTCATGCGAACATCCAGAAAAGTTAATTTACTTAAGTCTCCTATAAAATTATAAACTAATATGTTTTAAATAATTTGAACTGTTTTGTGATAGTTTCGAACACCTATTCTGGAAATGTTTAACAAGTATGTTATATGATAGTTAAGTATTCGCTTTAACTGCAAGAAAACTAAATTAAACAGCTTTAAAGGTAAATAAAATAACTACAAGCATATATATTTTGCGCTATTTTCAATATTTCTGCAAAAATATGATTCTCCAAATTTAGACTAAGGAAAAGTTTAACTCATGTAAAAGTAAGAAATATTTTAATAGATGTTTATCTATGAAATATATTTGTAAACAAACTATATTACATACCACCTGCTTTTGCAATAAATTACTTACTTAGTAAAAATTTAAATATATTTTTTTTATATATGTCACTATATATAAAATTATCTAGTGATGAAATAATCAAATGAAACCTTAAAAATAATTGATTTTTTTAAAGGTTTAAGTTATTCTTAATTATCTTCAGAAATACATACATAATTTATTATTTAAAAAATTGCTACGTTAAAATCAATAAATCATACGCAAATCCCATGTCGCAAAAACTCCGGATATACTGTCTGAAAATAATATTGGACAAATGAAAATTTCGACCGTTGCATTTTGTTTGCGACGCGAGGCCGAGCCTTTAATTCCCTTGACTGTTGCGAATCGGCGCATGTTTTTTTCATTAAAACGCATTCAATAGTCAGGCCACGGCGATGCTTTCAAACAGGAGCTTTTGAAAATATTTTCCCCGACATTCCGCGCGGCATTGCACTGCGATCCCATTCAAGTGTGACTTTTTTATTTATTTGAATCAAGTACATTTAAAAGTCAAATGAACTAGAAAACTTTTCAATACAAGGCCTTGGAGCATCACATACCTACTATTAAAAAACACTTTTTATTCCATTAAGATTTTATTTAAAGTTGAATCTATCAAAGTAATTAAATTAGACTCAATAAAGAAAAAAAAATACAATTACTATCATCAAACATAATTAATGTCACCTACCGCACTCATCTACACTACAATTACCTTTATCCTTAGCAGCGATTGTTTTTAAACAATCGGTGTAAACTTACAGAAATTCTCTGCAAGGCTCTACAAGGCATTGGGAGCGGGAGTGTTAATGACCGGCTCGCGTGATCCTACTCGAAGTTACGCTTATTTTATACGACAGTAAATAACCCTCTGTACCTAGATTTCACATTTAAACTTTTTCACTAGATAGAAACTATATGTAGGTTCCTATATTTGGTTCCTTACTTAAATGTTATGTTGTCGATTTGAATAAATTATTAAAAAATATATTTGACAAATCCTTAGAGTCAGTTTTAAAACACTAAAATAAAGTATAAAACGTCGTCTGCGCGATTTAACAAACTTATTAAACGACTTCATCATCATCATCATTTCAGCCGTAGGACGTCCACTGCTGGACATAGGCCTCCCTCAAGGCTCTCCATCTGTACCGATCGCAGGTGGCCTGCATACAGCGTGGACCCGCAGCCTTGCGCAGAAACGACTTATTAAACGACTTATTTAAACGGAAAATTGGTTTCATTATTAATGCAACACCACATTTAATGATTAATTTTGTTTCAGAATATCAAAACCATGAGGAAAGGAAAACAGCTGCATCCAAAAATATTTTAATTAAAAATTTGGAAATATGAAGATATAGAGATACGATGTGAGGATACATGGACATTTTCCAATGTCGGGGAGCAGAGTGCGAGTGTCATAAGGACAATGTTCAGCATCCTTGCAACGCTGACGACGTCGGCTATACTGCAAATTCTCTTCTGGAGTACAGGTAAGCAACTCTTAAATATAAGAACAAAACATTTTGAAAATAATGACGCAATATTCATCCTTCTAGTAGGTCAATGTAAATAATTAAATGTCTAGAAAAATCAAATGGAATTGCAGCAAATTCAAGAGCTAAATATGTAGGATACAATCTGATAATATCGAAATCAGAACACATGTTAAGTACTTTATAAAAGGAGTCAGTAATTTTTTAACGCGACAATGACTTAATTTTTCTATGAAAATGCTAATAAAAATAATGGTTTCGCTGCAGGCTAGCTCGAATTTAGAAGAGACGCACAATAAAAAAGCTAAATTAGATTTCAGAAGAACCAAAACAAACACGGAAACTTTGTGATTAGTATTTTTAATAGTACCTTTGTCCGCTTGCGGCGGCTTTAACCAAGCAAAATATTCAAACAACAAAAAGAAGAAAACGAGCTCTATGGTGCGCGAAATAAAATGAAAATTTGAAACCACGTTTGTAACGAGAAAATTTTGAAACGGTTTCGTTGAACCATGTCGTAAGTATAATTTTGTTATGAAATTGAAAAACATTGCGAGTAAATTTTACGTAAATAGCGTTTTGGGAAAGCACAAGAAGTTCGCTAGAATAGCTTACATTTTTATCTACTCAAGCAAAATAAATATATCATCATAAGCAGGTTTTTTCAGTAAAAGTACCGTCTGAAGGGTAAAAAAGAAAGCAATAGAATTACAATAAAACAATCAAAGACAGTTCATGAAGTTGGAACCATCTGCGCTGCCGTGCTGTTTACCAATTTATCACTAAGCTTATTATATCGGGCCCCGTTAGCTCGGGGACACGTAAATGAAAACGCTCGGGCGGGAATTACTAGCGATGACAGAATGTAAGACACTGAAGAATTATCAGCTGCGTTTTACTAAAGTTAAACTTAATCAAAGTATGTTAGTTATTAGGTAGGTATGTCAATGTTTTGAAATCGTAGTATAAACTAAAACCATATTTGAACAAAACGTAATAAATGAACAGATCCTCAAAACAAATGCAACAGTGATTCCCGGAAACCGTAAGGCATAAAATAAATTCCAAACGGCTGCGGGTCCGCAAGCCCACAAATTGTGTTTTGGATGCTGCTAGGTCTGGCGCAGGTGGCCTGCCGCTTGTGAGAGCGGCCTTAAGCCGCTGCACGCCCCAAATCCGACCAGGAGTTTCGTTTAACTACCTACGAGGGATATAACCCGTCACTGTTTATAGTCACAACACAATATATGGAATGAAATTCTACAACTATTATATCCAAATGGCTTGCGTTACTCTGGCTGTATACCTTGATTCTTTACAATTATCGATTCTTTAAAAAAACATGATTGTACAGAATTTTATTACCCCCGAATACTAGAGAGATTATTTAAAAGCATTTCTAAACTAATCCTGTAACTTTATTTGGTACGCAAATTCAGGAAGGGGATTTTTCTAATATTTATCTTAGATTACCTACTCTACCGCGATACTAGTAGAATAACTATAAATTTTGAGCGCTTGTTTTCAGTATCTTATGAATGTACCAACCACTTCTTGAGTTGTTTGTCTTTAGTCTCAAGTAAAATGTGTTGTTCATCACACCGTCGCTTGACGCGAGGCACTCGGCAGTGCCGTCACGCGCCGTATACTATACACTACGCTAGACGAATATAATCTTACACTTGTGAAATTTGAGCTTTACTAGGGAATCAGAAACAAGATGATATTGTCATAAATGAGAAATAAACATTAATTTATCTATATTTAACGTCTAGAATGTTTTACGGAATTTGTCACGGATTTTTACAGTTATATTTTTAGCTTACAATATTATTTGAATTAAAATAAATATAAATAAATAGTTTTGTGCTACCGACTTATGAACGTGGATGAATACTTTCCATGGAAGTCTGCCGCGCGCATAATAATGCATAAAAAAATCTGCAACTCTTCAACGATTTTTTTCATTATTTAGTAAATCTAGTATTATTAATCATATTGTCTTGTTTGGGCACTATGGACTGACTATGAGTGCTTTCACTTTCAAAGTGGGCACTTTAGCAACAGACCATATATTTCTTAGATCTAAAACCTGAATGCTACACAACAGTTCCTTAAACTATTCTAAGCAAGATTATCTATTATGCGCATCACTATCTCACATTTTTATGTCGGCCATGGTATAGAAGTTTTTTTTTTTTCGAGATAAGCGCCAATATCGCGATGAAAGCCATATTAATAAAGTAGAAAAAGTTAAAATAACTGACAACCTGCATACAAATAATCTTGCATAACAAGGACTAAGCTACATGTCGGAGGAGACATCCGTTACCTCTTGCCCCGGCTTTAAATGCGATAGTACGAAATTTGCATTATTCAAGTGAACGTCTTGTGCAACTCCATTTTATTAACTTATGTTTATAAGTTTAATTGAACGCAAAGAAATAAAAATGTTTGACATTTTCTAAACCCAATACTGCAAGACCAGTCTCTGAAAGTTTAAAAGTTGAGAAAGCAAAAAAAAACCTTCCATAAAATCTTAATTCTGCGTAATCATGCTGTGATAGAAGGGGTTTATTCCTAGGTTTTTATAACATTGGTAGGTATGGTTATTAACATCAATTTTATAGTATTTGAATAATCTAAATAAAACGAATGTTTTTGTTGGTATGGTTCTGAAATTGATTGTTGAGTGTTTTTCTTTTTACAAACATTTTATATCCAAAATATTGTTTGAAATAAAAAATAATTATAATAACACATTACACTCGGATCCTCTAACTAGGAAGGACCTGTATATAATAGGGTACCTGAAAAATATACAGGGACGAACAATACCCAGTCCGAGAAACAAATATCGATATATATCACTAGCTTTTGCCCGCAGCTTCGCACGCGCTTTTTCATTAAAATCGTTAATTACTGGTTGATTTTCGACTCAGGATTTTGGTGACATCATTTCTAATCGCACCCATACCCCGTAAAAATATCTATCTTTATTTCAGTTCCCGTGACAACTCCATAAATTCATTTCTACACTCCACCATTCAGACACTGAAACTTCTAACATTTCTATTAGCTGGTTGGGTAAAAGTAGTTGGATATACGTACCTACATACCTTATATATGTACCTACTCGAGTAAAAAAAAGTTGAAAATTTTTAGGCGCCTTATGTTTTTGGGAATGTTCCGTTCCATGTGAATTTTGGTTATTTTTTTCTTATTAGAACTCTGAATCTAATTACACCCACTGAAGAACCCGTTTTCCTATTTTTACGTGGAAATAAGGAAATATATATACATTGTTTTAATACTAACTAAAGAGTCCCGTTTTACGTTCCCGTGGAAATTTAGTATATTTCTTCCTTCCAACATCCTTACACTTGTAGACCAAATTTCACGTTGGCATACTCAAGGAAATCGATTTTTCATACTAAATAATTAGTCCTGTAACCCTATTCCCATGGGATTTTAGTGAATTCCTTTCTTCAACACCCTTTCATCTACTGAGGAACCTGTACACAAATTACACGTCAATACACTCAAGGAAGTCGAGTTTTCATTCTCACAAAAAAGTCCCGTTATTTCAGTTCCCGTGGGAATTTTGTTAAATACTTTCTTTCCACATTCCTACATTTACTGAGGAACTTGTACACCAAATTTCACGTCGAAACACTCAAGGATGTCAATTTTTCATTCTCATTAAAAAAGTCCCGTAATTCCCGTTCCCGTGGAAATTTTGTAAATTCCTTTCTTTCAACACTCTTCCATTCACTAAGGAACCTGTATACCAAGTTTCACGTCGATACACTCAATAATGTCGAATTTTCATATCAACTAAAAAGTAAAATAAATAAAAAGTAAGTAAAATTTTGGGAAATCCTTTCTTAGCGGATGCCTACGCAATAACATCTACCTGCATGCCAAATTTCAGCTTAATCCGTCCAGTAGTTTGGGCTGTGCGTTGATAGATCACTATGTCAGTCAGTCAGTCAGTCACCTTTGAATTTTATATATATAGATAACAATGTTCGCCCTGCCGCCGCCGGGAATCGAAACCCATCGGGTAAGGCATCTTAAAATATTTGAAACTGTACTATTGATAAAAAGATTGAATTTACAAGTAAATTTAATTAATTTAAATAATAATTAATTTTAAAAATGTTGAATAGTTTTCAAATTAAAAAAATATATACATTTACCTATTTATTTTCCTATATTTATGAAATTTACAATTAATTAATTATTTAATTACAGTCGTTCATCGTAAAACTTCTTGCTTTGTGTATTGCAAAAAAGCCCTTGTTCTCTGGTTTACACTCTAGTATGCACGAGACAATTGACAAAAGTGTTACGCTGAACGAGTCCGAGACTGAACTAAATGATAATCGAACAAAACTTCAATTAAAAAAAATAGTTTTGTCTTTGTCTGAATTTTGAATGGCTATACTTCTTGCCTTGATGCTTGTGCCATAAAATGTATCTACTATACAATTTAAAACGGTTACGAATATTTATTCCGTCTCATTTTAATATTATTCCTAAACAGAAACAAATTTATATTTCAATACACAATTGTATTTCTAAACACCTGTCTAGAATATCAAACGGTCCCAGTTAGTTGAGACACTGTCTTGAATCCTTAGAGCATAACGTGGTATGGCTTGAATACATAACTGTACTCCTTGACTGCAACACCTAGCTGTTTCAGCTAAGTTTGTAAGTACTTGTTTTGTATTGTTTCTGCTGACTCGCCTTGAATTTTGCTGTTGAAATATGACAGTTGAAATGTGTTTCAGTGTACCGGCGTGCACCGTTTGAATGTTATACGAATCACTTTTAGAATATTGCTACATAAAACGAATTATGTACTGTAAAGGTTAAAATAAAAGATTGGCTTGCTCTATTTAAATTTAATAAGATAATGAAAATTTAATTAGGTTGTGTTTAGAATGTTTTTTATTTCAATGGTATCCTACAAAAATTCTACAACAAACTATTCGGAAACTTGCCAAAAGAACAGCAAACAAAAAGGGAGGATTTTTTTTAACCACGTCAACAAAAACTAAAAGAGCGATTAAATTATCCGCGTCAACGAAGCCTTTGTCAGCGCAGGCGGTTGCAGTCGCAGCGAACACCGCCTGCAAAGATCGTTCAATGCACCGTGAAATTGCCTATTTTCCGCGTGAATTTTATTTATTTATTTCATACTTCGATGACATTTCCATTGGTTTCCTTGCAGGCCACTGCTTCTATTTTTTTTCTTATTTCCAACATAGGTAATTATCTAATAACAAGAATATTATGTTCATTAAATTCTTTAAAAATCCTAAGATACAGAACAATAGGTATATTAGCAGAAATGGATTCAAAATAAGTTTAATATTACACAGTTTATTAAAGGCTTGCACTTGAACTTAAGCTCACTGACATTGCTTCTTCTAAATTGCGTTTGATATAGCTATAAACACTGCAATAGCTTTAAACTCCGAATCAACATAATAAGAGAGGAATGGAAACTTTACCATCGTGGGGATTAAACTGAATTTTGTCTACCCACAAAAATATTCATACATCATTTGGCATGTCCTGTGCGGAAACTGATTCATTTCCGATGCACGGTCGGGACTTTGTGCGGCGAACTGCACACGCTTTCAACATTTTGATTGCGACACCAATACCTTTCAAAGCAGTTCTTTTTTTACTAGGTAAGTATTTTCTTTCATAAGCATGTAATGATATATGTATGTATTAATGTCAAAAGCTCTAGGCGATCAGGGTATAATTGCAGATTTCCCACTGTAAATATTTCCAAAAAAGACTACTAAGAACTAGAGAACCAAAGTTACAAATACAAGGGTTATTATGAATTCTTATGATACATGATTCGATCAATGGAAATAAAATAAAAAAAAACATGCTGGCTAGGAAGAAAAAAAAATAAGTCAACAAAAGTTTTTTAACAGACTATCACTTAAGGAAGAATACTGTTACATTTTAGCAACACTTTTAACTAAGAGTTAATGCACAGATCGAACGCGGTGTTAGAACAGCAGGTGCGCCTCGCACCAGTAAAGTTGTTCTAAGCTGCTTTGAGCCGGGCTCGCACATTCTGTAACACTTAATGCTGTCCTTGTTTGCGATACACAGCAATTGTTCACTTTAACTACTTTTGCATTTTAAAGCTGCATAGTTTATGCTTTGAAGTAAGTATGAAGTTTAACACTCACTTACTTACTAAGTTAATACTGAAGTTCTACTAAAAATAGAAATTAAAAATAACTTTAAAGATAACATACGTTGTGATCATTGAGTGTCGTATTCTAAACAGTAATATTCAATGATCGCAACATTTATCAATTCAATCAAATTCTTGAAAGCTTGCGAGTGTATTCGTATCATTGCAGGCCCACAAGAAGTTTGTTGAGTAAGTAGCATTAAAAGATTAAAGGCCGGTCCATTCGAGAGTCGACCCGATTGGTTCCTGTAGTACGATATGAATGCGATTTTAGAGGAGCGCAAAGAAATTGACATTTATCGATGCTCTTAAATTTTTGCTGTTATGATATAGTTTATTATAAAACACAGATATAGAGTTAGATATTGGATTCAGGGTTAAAAGCTAAAGCTATAATATCAAAAATATGTTTATTCTGGCGCAGGGTTGTGTTTTAACCTCGTTTGTCTATGTATTTAATAAAAAAGGGATAAGATAAGAGAATTCTTTATTGCAATCAAAATAAAACATAGAGTACATAAAACAAGTTACAAATATCAATGCAAATGGCGGCCTTATCACTAAAAGCGATTTCTTCCAGGCAACCAATGAGGAGATAAATTCAATTTAGTAGTAGGATGTAGTAATGTAATGTAATGTAATGTAGTAGTGGGATTAACAAACCTAAGCTTCAGAATTTAAAAAATATTCAGTAAATTACATGGTTAGTCATTGTTTACGCTATAACAATTATGTTATTAATTATGCTTTAATTACGAATTTAAAAAGATAAACTTGAATTATTCACGTTGGCTTCAGGGTAGGTATGAATTAATTGCATTCGTTAAATAAATCAGAGCTTCAGTGAGTTAGTACATTACACAGTACAAAATTTTAAGCAAATTCACGTTTAAGATTTCACGCTCGTTAAGTAGGAGATTTATGAAAGTTTTCCTTAATAAAGAGGCAGATCAAGTATCGATATTTCAGCAGCACTAGCACATATTTGCGATGCAGGCGGCGCGCGCCCGCGGCGAACTTCGCCCGGCGAATGCAAAAATTTAAATTAAAAACATAAATCAGCAGTATCGGGTTGGTCCGTGATATCAATGCTGCTGTATGCTCGCAGACGTATATTAGTTCGCTGTTTTGTCGCGTTTAATAGAGCTCAGTATTTGCTTAAAAAGTTGAAGTTTTACCCGTTAGAAATCCTTACTCGATTTTTTTTCTTCTGTCTTCTAAACTGTTTATAATGATGCCGTATTGTATATTATTATCTGAATCATACATAATATACATAGTTTCAATTTAGTTTGATTAAACTTATAAAAAAGCTTTTAAAAATTTAAACAAAATCCTTTAGGCAGGTAAATAATGAAAAAGAGTATTTAATTTACGCCGAAAATTTGTAAATTCTTAGAACGAAGATATTTAAGCTTGAATAATTATGGCTCAACAATCTCGGTTATTTTTCGTTAAATTTGCTTTAAATATTATGAGTATCATAATCTTATAATATTAATTATGAACTTCAGCCCCCCTACTGCGTAACTCTAATTTCAGTCAAATTTTATTACTAACATTCCTTTACGACCTTTCTTTATGATATTGAAACATGAATAAGCATAACAAGTTGTCTGCAAATTATTGTGAATAGTTAGAAAAAAGTGAATAGTTAAAAAAAACGGCTTAGAATTTTGAGCCGATGTCAAGCAAATTAAAATTTTCAATTGACAAAAATATTACAGGCAGTAATGCCTCATCCCCGAAATTAAAAAAATTAATCTCATTACAAATCCCTCAAACTCGGGGCGCAGCAGCCCCAGCGGACCAAAGGTGCTACTTTTACAACTGGGAGTTTTATCCGGCGCGTCAAGCACTTCCAACCAAACTTTTATTTATAATAATTATCATGAAGTCATGTATAGGCTTATTAATATTAACTTTACAATAGTGTCAGACTGTGTACCTTTTCTTTATTTTTGTTGTATCTTCTACTTCATGCATGTAGAAGATACAGCAACAATACAACTGTGTGATATTTAGGCACTTTTATATAGTCAAAAGCACATAGTCTACTTTCATTCGACTTATTTTTTTATTTAAAGAAAACAATGGAAAAAAATTGCTAAATTTTGAGTACCAGGTTTCTTTTTTCGTTTTATTAGAAAAAAATGTGTATTGTTTTATTGAAAGCGCCCCGTTCTGCTCCATTGGCTCACTTAGTCTATTTCATTGATTCTAAAAAGAAAACTTCTTAAAAAATATAAAATTCTTTCAGGCGACGGCGGTCGTCTTGTATTTAGACTGTTTTATTTTGAATAATTATATTAAAATATTTATGTAGTAGCTACAATCGAGAACCGAATTAACAGAGTTACTTTTAATATTCCTAACTGCATGAAGAAGAAGATTCATCAACATAATAAACAAATTTTAATTAAGTACTTAGTACCTTTAAGTAATTTTTTTTTTTTTTAATCTCAAATTTTCCATCATAACTGGCCACTTCTAATACGTTTTTTTTTTATTATTTCGTGGAACATTATTTATAGGTAAAACACCTCCAAAACATCTAACTCTGACCAAACAAATAACTTTCCTGCATATTCATCAACTCAATCGCATTTATACGTAATAATAAGTACACACTAAACTCACCGCCAGCGGTCAGACAAACAAGTGCGCTAATTTAGGCGCGTTCACACACCCGGCTTATAAAACCGAGATAAGTTAATATAACAATAATAAATATAAGCCTTTCATTAAAATATAAGAGGTCGTTAATAATATTCCCGAAAACAGCATGCACACAAAATCGAAAAAGTATATTAGGAATGGCACCAAAAGTATTTAATAAATTACCCAAAGACATCAGAGATATTGAATGTATACATAGATTTAAGAAAAAAATATTTGATTTTTTGGTTGACAAGGCTTACTATAGTGTGAATGATTATTTTAATGACAAAATTCCGGACTCTATTTATTTCGACATATAATTTTTTAATTTACATTATTATTATAATTATTGTTTAGTGTGTTGTGATATTACATATTGACCTGATTTATTGTGATATATTTTACCCTAATTTGACATTTGCATTTACATTAACTTTTTTATTTGACATTTAATTTTATAACTTATATATAGAAAGCATGTTGCATGTATATTTTGCACACCAGAAATGGTAAAACGTACTGTACTTTCTTACTCTTATATTTTGTCATCTTCTTACGTATGTTTGCAAAATAAATTGATTTGAATTTGAATTTGAACGCATATTCTCATTTCCAAACAGAAAATAAGAATTTAAGTCAATCAATCAGGTCCTAGAAAATTGTATGAATTTGTGAGACGATCAATAAATTGATGAGTTTTTTTAATGTGTCTATATATATATGTACACTCAGGTACACAGTACATATAACAATTAGTACTATTATATAGTAAAGTCACGTAGCGCAGTGCGACCAGTGCGGCCAGAGTGAGGTCGGGAGGCTAATGAAATATGTCCACGAATATTCCTAATTAGAACGACACCGAGTTAATTAGAGCTTTGATTGCAGCGGGCGGCGTCAGCTGGGAGGAATGGTGGACCTACGACGGCATCTCAGGTGAGAGCTGCACAGTTAGCCGGCTTATTAGATCCGTTTACTTTGTCTTGTCAAGAAGACATAGATATTTAAGAAAGAGAATAAAGCTTACAACCTTTTTATGTTAATGATTAGCTTTAATTATGCACTTACGTTTATTAAAGGCACGAAGCTGATGTAAAAATGAGAAAGTTAGTCAAATATTTCAATCTAATAAGCAAAGATAAAGACATCAGTAAAAGAAAAGAAGGTAAGGAAGCTTGTAAATCAGAGGCGGTAACTTCATCATGCGAATATCTCGTCGCCCTCGTAAGTCGACCGAAGGAATATTTCGTTTCGCTCGCCGTATCAATTTCTCCGCGGGCCGATAAAATTTTTGCCCGTTTACGTGACACACAATTTATACGGGCGATTTATCTTTCATTCATATCGTGTTGCTCGAAAAATTGTGAGGTGTGTTATCTGGCCGGTTACTTGAATCTTTTAGGTTAGGATTATTGCAGTTATTCACTTAGCTTGATGTTTAAAAGCACTTTTCAAATATTAGGTAATAATTTTCTTTTCAAATTTATTTTCAATTGGTTTTCGATTTAGCACGTATCATGCAAGGCAAAAATGGTTTTACACTGAATAAATTTGGCGTCTACGCGATCCCATAAAGTGGGTGTGACCGCAACCACTAGGCCTGGCTATGCAATTTTCAGGATCGTAAATAATAAAATTCTGAATGCGATCCAAAACGATATGTCTACTTTTTCGAGTAATTAAGTCTTTACCTTTAGGTATAACTTATAAAATAATATTACGACATATTAACTTTTTTTCAAAGACTTTCTTTTGTGGTTTGTAAAGTTTTTTTCAGCTTTCATAGGTATGAAAAATAATGAAGTATTTTAATAATAATATAAAAAAATTAAACAAAAAGCGTTGGCTGAATAGCAAATTAAAAGTTGAAAAAACTTTTCCAGCGTAACAATAGCCGACTAAATATAAAATTATTACAGCTCGGCTGAACTGCACAATGCCCGTTTAATATGCAAATGGACCACGAATATAGAAAGATTAGCTTTGACATATTCATTAATATTTATTGAAATTTGCACTCGATGTAAGCGGTGAAATTACCTCTGTAGTTGTTCGATAACAATCTCTTGCTAATTGGCAATGCAACCTCTCATATAAACGATAAGCCTTCCTACTTTATTGAAATAACCTATTCCGAATTATATTTTAAAATATATACGCGCTTTTAATTTTAAATGCATACAACTAAAACTTTTTGTGAGTATGTTTGGTATTCAAGTAACAATTTTATTGTTGCCTTATCATCAAAGTCCTTAGAAAATATTATGAGTGTGGTATTCAAGTAACAATTTTATTGTTGCCTTATCATTAAAGTCCTTAGAAAATATTATCCTCATGCCACAAATCCTAATTAAATAACTCAAATTAAATTGTGACCATCTCTATCCTAATTCCCATGAATGCAATTTCCAATAGTTACGCTATAAACTGTCAAGTCCTACGTCAAACTTCAATACCCAGATCGGCAATAACGGATGACGTAACACCAATCTCATCCGAAACGCATTACAAATGCCATAATGATAACGGAGTGACTCCCACAGGACCTGCCTTTTGGGGTCTAATCAATCCGGAATGGTCGCTCTGCAACAAGGGGCGGAGGCAGTCGCCGGTCAACTTGGAACCAGATAAACTACTCTTTGATCCAAATCTACGGTTTTTGCATATCGATAAACATAGGGTAAGTAAATAAAACTAAATTGATGTAGCGGCTTTTTGTTAAGGAACATCTTCTTGACTTACAACGTATATTAAGGGGCGAACGGGTGCGATACTAGCGCCACTTTGATAAATAATTAATATCTTCGAAACTATGGCCGAAATCAAAAATATGCGTCCTTGACGACCTAATAAAATCTAGCTTTGAATTTTTGAGACCCTGTTGGAAGTGGCGCTAAAATCGCGTCGCACTATCTCGTGTGGCCCCTTATATAGGCTTATAGGCAGAGCGACAATTTAAGTTTTTTTTTTCTACCAGATAAATGGTCTAATCAGCAACACGGGCCACTCCGTAATATTCACAGTCGAGAATGAGACGCGGCATCACATCAACATCACGGGGGGCCCGCTCTCGTACAAATACCAGTTTCACGAGATCCACATACATTATGGATTGCATGACCAGTTTGGATCTGAACATGCAATCAATGGATACTCATTTCCAGCTGAGGTAAGCGTTTTTCAGTAGTTTTACGTTATGTTTTTATGAGTTTCTATAGTTAGTAGAGTTATTTGAAGTATTTGTATTAAAAATGACTAATTAAAGTAACCTTGCTAAATAGCTGAATTTTGTAAAAAAAAGGATTTCCTTTAACCGTATTATATATATTCCGTATTTTCCAATTATACTACTTTTCTTAAAAAAAAAACTTTAATTCCCTTACATGTATTTTATTTATGAAAACTTGAATAAAAAGATTATATAAAAAGTTATTTCCTTAACAGTTGACGTTGTTTAAATAATTTAATCCCATTTTATTAACTTTAAAATTGAGCACATTAAATAAATTCCCTCTTGCAAAATTGTGTAAAAACGGAGAACGGTTGGTAGTAAAAAAGCTGCGTAACAGATGTTTATACACGCATGACTCCTAGCGCGTTTGCGTCGACGAAATCCCAAATGTAATCTCGGCTCACTGCGAACTCTACTCAAGCGTTCTGTTTATTTGCGTGACAAATTCTTTCATGTGCTCGGCATTCACTCCTTCTATATCTCGAATTTATATTTTATTTGCTTTACAAATATTTATTTTGTTATACTGTTTTTTTTTTCTCTAGACTAATATTAGGATAGTAACATGCTTTTTTACTTCAGTTTAGTTATATCAATTTTACGATATTATTTTATATTAAGTGATGTCATTTTTTACTTATGTAGGTATAGTCAAAATCCTATATGAATACTATTAAGTAAATAAATAAATAAATTACGTATTAATTGTTACAGATACAAATATTTGGATTTAATTCCCAGCTATATTCGAATTTCTCTGAAGCTCTGCACAAAGCTCAGGGAATTGTTTCCATATCCCTTCTGCTGCAGGTATGAATTTGTTCTATGTTAAATTATTCAGGGATCCCGCAACTGCACCGCGCGTTTATTCATACAGCTTTTGAAAGTTCAATTCTGAATGTTCATATCCACTGATTCTCTTTTGAAGGCTAATCGGTTTACTTATTGAAAAACTGAATTCAAAGTTAAGTGGCAGTAAACGCTATTAGGAAGCGATAGTGGGCAACAACAGCCGCGCCCATTCATTCCACCCAAACCGTGTTAATTAACGAAATTGGATTTTTCTGTGCGGTATTGGATTAGCTTGCAAAGCTATTAGTCCAAATTAGGAGGCTGAAAGGTGAAAAATATAGTGCCAGTCACTTTGGGGCATCGCAACACAATGCTTTCAGCGAATAAATATCGGTTTTATGGTTGAACTAACTAGTTTCATTGTGCTAATGCACACAATGGCCTTCACGCGTTGCTTTATGGGTTTCAGTGATGTTGTTAAAACTAGTTTGTGGAGTTAATTAATCTGTCTTTTGTAACGAAAATCTGCTGCGTTTTGATAAAATATTTAAGATAATTTGTTTATTTTACTATCACTAAACAAAGTTGAACCTGAATAAAAATCAATTTCATATAAGATTATTATCGTACTAAATCTGAACTTTTAAATGCCATAGAAAAAAAAGTTTCCTGAGTTACACTTGCCTTGCTAAAATACTTAAGTATAAGTCCATGATTGTGTTGGGTTTCTAGAATTACCTTACATCTCTGAACGGATGGGATAACTAATAAAATTTAAGAACATATACACGACAGGCTGTCTTTTCCCATTTTATGACTTTCCTTAATGAAAGATTGAGCGTAGTGGCCCGTTGTGTTAGCTCTTCTTTACGGTTGTCACAAAGGGGAACTCTTTTGGGGAACTATATTTATTTATTTAAACGTAAATCGTTGTTAATGTTATTTTTGAGAAAAAGTCATCTGTATTGTATGATATGACTCATCTAAACCAGCCGGCTGTGTTCTTAGATAATTTTTAATTAAGTATCGTTTTAGCTCGGAGACTTATCGAACCCCGAGCTGAGGGTGTTGACGGAGGAGTTGGAAAACATCAAGTATGGTGGTGAGTCCAAAAAACTCGGATAATTTTATTCTTCTTATTGATTGTGTGTCTATCTGTCTGCCCACTTCCATGCTTTGAATTATAAATATATTATCTCTATCTTGTGCCTGTTATTGAATTATTTTTTGGTTGAGCAAAACTATCCTTCCATTACTTTAATGATTGCAAGAGACTTTCATGAGATTGATCTATGGAACACGGCAGGCGCGGAGATGCCGATAAACAAGCTGTCGGTCCGCGGGCTGCTCCCCGACACGGACTACTACATGACGTACGACGGCTCCACGACGGCGCCGGCCTGCTTCGAGACGGTCACGTGGGTCATCGTCAACAAGCCCATCTACATCACTAAACAGCAGGTTTGTCCCTCTTTCTCTCCCTCTGTCTCTTTTATCTGTTTTTTACAACAACTTGTCATTTTCAGTGTTACTATATTGTTATGTATTACGATCATACCTTCCGTCTGTCTTCCAAAGGCATTTTTTTTTCGGAAATAGTTAAACAAATGTTTATAAAATGGTTGCAAAATACTCTCTTCTATTAATTCTGAATAATTCCGATACTGGTAACGAATAAGTACAACATTTAAATAAAGTTCTCGAGTGGCGACCACGAACTGAAAGACGCAGATCAGGCAGACACCCATAAGGTGGTCAGACGACCTGTTAAAGGCTGCAGGAATACATTTGATGTAGTTCGCTCAAGACCGTCGTTGTAGCGTTCTGTGGGGTAGGCCTATGTCCAGCAGTGGATGTCTTTCGGCTGAAATGATGATGAAGACAAATTTTACACCCTTACTATGTAAAAAAAAGGTATGTTAAACCTCTCAAATATATTGTTCTTTATTTACCACCATGAAAACCCCCATATTTTTCCATCAGCTTTTTGCGAGCATTCTCGTTAACTCGTTACTTGCTTTGAGACGTTGTCTTTTTTAAAGCTCCTTAAAACGAAGCTTAATGAGTTTTCCTGTAAAATCATACTTTAAAATTGACAAAGTAAGCAAGCATTGACTAATAAAATGCTTACAGGACCGTGAAATAACATGAATAAAATCTCGTGTCATATAAACAAAATATAGGTAATTATTTTTTCTACATTAAAAACATGTTTAGTTTCTTAAATCTCGACTGCAGCCCAATTGTTTAATTATTATCAAGCAACATCTTCAAAGTTCAGTTCTGCACTTGCCTAACTAACATTAGTAATAACATTTTCATTTGTGTTCGCGCCACAATAAACAACTCACGTGGCCCGAGTTCAGACAAAGACTCCGCCGTGAATTATGAACGTGTTAAAAGTAAACTAAAAGTGCCACGTTCTGCGCCCGTTATTATAAATCATTGTTTATGTTTTCCGTTTGTGTTTGTGGGGGAATTAAGTGCTAGTGGGAAACTGCTTAGAATGTACGTCGCGGCGGGTGCCTTCGTGTCTATCTCGCTCTATACATGTGTGCTACGTGGGTGCACTTTACTCACTTCTTTCCAAAGAATAAATGCATAGGTATAGGCATTTGTAGCAACATGATGCTGATCAAACGAAACTTTTTGTAACTCTTTGTAGTTCAGTTGTGTACCTATATCGATAAATAGTTTTTAAAACTTGTGCTCTGTGTAAGCGTGTTCTGAAAATTTAATAAACTTCTTTATTTTACACGGGAAAACATTGTAACAACAAATCATAAAATTTTATTTTATGACTCGAAACTCGATCAAACTAAACTTAAGTGATATAAGCAGCAGCAGTCTATAATCAGAATGAAATTGTTTAATACACCGTAAACAGCGATGTGGATGAGATAGGTTCGGGTCGCGTGCTCCGTCGCCGTTAATCCACCGGCTGGCCGAGGCGCCTCTTGCCTACAAAGGAACGTACCCTCACTTTCTCGAATATCGCCTCAAAACTCACCAGGTAACATAGACAAAGGTATAACTATCCGTGGGGACCTCATTAACACATAAAAGGTAGAAATTTCAATTTGCGTGAAACAGCCTGTCTGTATACAACGCGAAGTGAAGAACACGTTTACGATGATAGTTGAAAGGAATGATGAGAATTAACTCCATTGTTGTGGGGCGGTCGGAGGTTACTACGAAGGTGTGTGGTGATAATGAGATATACTAATATGAACTACTAGTGCTTGCCGTTCTTAAAGATTAAAGTATTTCAACATATTTTACCTTTGAATTTGTATGCGCTCATTAATTTAATAAGACCATCAATTATAAGGAATGTCGAAGGCTGGTCAACAACTACAGATATTTCCACACCCTAAAGGAGAACACTTATGTGAAATTGTGATACCAAAATATTTATCATACTTACTTATTTTAAAAATAAATCATTAACGTCACAAAAATTTCCATATCAGAAAATAATTACTAAACTGAGCGTTGTTCTAAGGTAAAGACTATTTTGTCCCAGCTCCACGCACTAAGGCGGCTGATGCAAGGCGACGCGCGGCACCCGAAGGCCCCGCTCGGCAACAACTTCCGCCCGCCGCAGCCGCTGCACCACCGCGCCGTCAGAACCAACATCGACTTCGATCTGAGCAAGGTATCTAGAGAAAAAGTAAGAGACGCTCTGATACTTACTGACCTTGATAACCTGTCCTTCTTTATTAAATCGCAATAATTTTTATACAAAAATATTTAAAGTTTCATTTTTAAATAATTCAAATAAAAAATGGGAGAGGAGCCTAGCCGCTGCAGCAGTGGACAATAATTATTTATTTAGAACATTTTGCTGCCTACATATATACACACATAGAAAATATGTAATTTATCACATTTTTTCCATTGATTTATAGTTTACTAGTTGACCAGGCGAACTTCGCACCGCCTAACCTATTAGTATTTTGTGCATGTATTATACTTATAAACCTTCCTCTTTCATCACTCTCTCTATTTAAAAAACCTCATCAAAATCCGATGCCTAGTTTTAAAGATTTAAGCATACATAGGGACAGACGCGGGAAGCGACTTTATTTTATACTATGTATTGATTTTTCTAGGATACTTTTCTCGAAAATCTATCTCATCAAACTTAAAATTTTCTATTATTTTCAGTATCCTGGAAAAACCTGCCCTAGCATGCAGCGAGATATGCATTACAAAGGTAATTAAACAATTAAATCTGTTCAGATTGTGTTTACAAAAAAAGCAACTGAAAAATATAAATATAATAATTTTTGTAGGGTAAAATCTTTGTTAAGAGCATAACGTAACATGTAAAAATGTTAAAAAAATTAAGATGTATGCTATCTCTTTGGCTGAGATAGTGATGATGACTAAATCATAAAGTACTTGTTTTTATATTTCAGCTAAAATCTGGACTCAATACTAGGTCTACCTACACTTCGAGTTACATTTTTAGAAAAGGAATTAAAAGTTTTCCAATAGAAAAATATATCCTAAGATTTCACTGTAGTGAAAAACTGTAATATCCTTGTACATAGATACCTGTACAGTACTTATTTATATAGATTTAATGTGTAAATCTGATAAACTTGTAAAATATACAAACATATAAGTAAACCGCTTATTAATGTAGGAAATAATTCTAATTGATGTTATGTGCTATAAAATATTCTTATGAGCACAAGAAAATAGTAACTATTTGTATTGTAATAGAAAAACAAATAAAATATTTGACATATCTTAACTAATATTCCTTGCTAAGACACTAATATTTTCGGATAGATTATTTCAACATTGGACTCTATGTTTGTAGTTTAGAGATATTATGCAATTCATACTAAAGGCAGCGTACTTACATATATTTATGGATTATACAACGGTTTTGTATCCTGTAGATGAGTAGTAAATAGTGTTCTTCATTGAGCTACTCGACTCGTATTAAAACTTTGTTTATTAAATTAAAATAAGGCTCTTTCAATGGTATCGAATCTTATGAATTAAATTCAATTTTGTGTTTGGTAATCTCTTATTATATGTTATAATTACTGTGTTTTTTCTTTTCTTTTCTGCAATAGTTAATAACGGTAAAAATAATTATCATGGTTTGGTATCGGAGGAATAAAATATTTTGATAGAAATAGAAGTTATGAAAAAATACATAATCATAGCGTAAGGAAAATTATAGTTTCTTTTTTTTATCTAATATACACCATGTATAGATATGAAAAAAGTTTAAAGCTTTAATTATTAGGTAAATAAAGCTGTAAAATCATGTCTTTTGAAAAATTATATAACGCCCAAGCTATATAATACTTAAATATTAACAACATATGTATTAAGAGCTAAATTCCAATGAATATGATGTTTCTACTGCTTGAGAAATATTAAGTTATTTAATAAAAAGTACTACTTTCAAAAACGAGTTTTATTGCTACCTGTACACACACATATAAAGTATGTGATTATTTAAATAGTTTGTGTGCATGCTGGAGAAATGAATTTTAGTAAATACGACCTATCCAATAAGATACCGTAATAAGGAATATTCCATATATACTAAATAGCGTTTCTAAATGGTTATTGCGTCAGTGTAAGTTATGAGATCAAATTGTATGTAAAGGTATTTCCTTAACTTTTCGTTTGTATAAAAAACTCGTTCAGATTCTACGGGAATAGCTATTGCGCACCTTTGCGCTGTTGTAACTTAATTTAATCGAGTCGTTTTGCAATATTCATTTCATCCAATGTTACCTTTAAGGGTTTTAAGTCCATAAAAGATTATATGGCCAGTTCCTACGCGTGAATATCTGGTTAATTAGATTTTATACATTCATTTCTGCAACTTTTTTATCAAAAATTTAAACGGCGCTTTCAAATTTTTTATCAGAATGAACATCACATCTCAAAAATTTCTACTGCTGGACACTGTAGATTGCCCCCAAAGATTACCGTAATTAGCAATAGTCACCATAACACTAAAACAAATAACTGATAGGCCTTTTTAGAGCCGTAACGCAGGTTAGAGAGCTATACAAAATAGTAATACTTTGTATATTATTTAATCAGATAATACATGGCAACCTGCTGCAGTCGTAAACGTTGCACATACACAACGCACCCCTAATAGAGTTCACAGCGCAGATAGCTAGTTTTATCAATATAAATCGCCTGATTTTCCGCGCTGGAACGCGATCAGACTTTATTGGAAAACTTTCGCCTTTGCCGTCCGTTAATAGAGTAACACAAATTGACTTCATTAAAAATAATAGCTGTGCACAGTAGCTGGTCAGTTTATATATTTTTCAACAACGTATTATTTTATAGCACTTAAAATCGTTGGATAGATATATTTTAACTGCACACGACGAAAAACAAACAATTAAATGAATACAAAACTACAACGTAAAACGAAATTTAAATAAGTATAGGTATACTCAATAAACCAAACTGTTATCGCCTTTCAATCAAAACAATCAATTTACGGAGTCAAGAAACTTTTAACTGAAGCATGTCGGAGATGAAAGGAACTATTTTTTTGCGATTAAGCAGAAGCTATTTGATTCGAGATCTTGACTCGATTCAAGACGACGCGATTCAAGGTGTGAATTCCCCCGAGCAATTGTCAAATGGAGTGAATCAACTCGAGTGTCCCGGGAATGCATACTTTTCCGTCACACGCCTCGGATGCCTGCGAACTAGGGAAAATAACAGTTTATTTCTGGCTCTGAAACTTTTAGCTTGAGATTATTCAGAAGCGGGAGTTTGCCGGATTAAGCTGTTGTGTTTCTTTTTTTTAGGTATTCCCTATAAGCGATAGATGCAGACATAAAAAAAAGGTGGAAATATTGGGTATGTAGGTATTATGTTTCATAATTCTTGTAGATGTTGTAAAAAATTGCATAGAGAATACGCAGTTTTTTGAAATTAATGATTATATTAAAATTCAAAATTTAAAGCGATAAATTATTATTATATTACGAACATGTAAGAAAACCAATAACACACAAAGTTAGAATAGATGTAAATGTTATCTCATATAGACCACATTACAAGACTTACTTGGTTAGCGCATGAAGCTAGTATAGTAGCTACGTTGGGTTTGCGTAACAGTCTGTCTCTCTCGACACGTGTCTATAGTACTAAGCTAGAAAGCAAGTGCCAGCGCGAATCGTCTGGGGACTCTAATCTTCTTGTTTGTGCGGTGTTTCTAAAATGCCAGGTTGATATGATTCGTACTGAGAGCTTGTTTTTAAAACTTGTTGACTATTTGCCTGACTATAAAAAAGAATAAGCATGTCTTTATATTGTGCTATTTAAATTTTTCACATATAAAACTATACGTTGTTTTTTTTTACAAAAATAAAGTCATACAAAATCAAAAGTTTATTTAAGTTTTTATAAGTTGCAAGATGTTTTGCCACGCCATTTTAGAGTTACCTTGAAGAAAGTGCATACTTAAATGAGTAAAAAGTAATGTGCATTATACTTTAATCTAGGTATATCCTCGGGTTAAAAGTTCCATAACGAAAGCCGCATTCAACTCGTGGAGGGCAATTCGACTTGTATGCAAATTCTCGTTTGCGTCTAGTTGGCGTACTTACGAACAACTTGTGTCATAAGAGCAATTCGCCTGAATTTTGGAAATTTAAGCTTGTTGCCGTTAGTTAAAAAATAAAAAAAAAAATGAAACGGTGAGCACAAATAAAAACTTAACTTTTGTTATTGCATACAAAAAGGGTCGTTTAAGGTAACTATAATTTCTTTTAACACAATTTACTTTAGCAATGGGGTATAGTTATTAGTCAATATTCAAGCAGTATGTATATATTTTTTAATTGAGTAAGTTTTTAAGCGGATATTTGACTTAAAGTTTAAAAAATATATAATAAAATACCTTAGCAAAACGGGTATTAAAACAAAGCAATATTAAAATTAAGATTATTAATTATAGGTTAGTAATTTAATTTTCTTCATATTATCTGACTGATAATCATTTAGGGTTATTTATATGTTTATTTGACTGATAATAATTTAGGGTTATTTATATGTTTGTTTATTATCCTTTAAAACTGAGAGCAAGCTACAAGATGAGTAATGGTTCAAACTGTCTCAAAATGTGTTGTAGTATCGAGCGATAAATGTATTGCATAGCGCCTCATAGCTAAGAACATCCGGAAATGAGAAATGCGATAGTTTCTGCTGGATTCGAATCCCTATTCTATGATAATGTGCATTATTAGAGCTTTTATTTTAACTTCACTTATCTAGCGCCTTTATTTGAAAACATTAGTGACTATTTCAAATATTGAATGCATATTTGTATTATTAATAAAACTTATCGTGAAGTTTGCACAAATTTTTGCATGAAACCCTAGTCGTAATAACAATTACGCTTAAGTCTTCAGTTAGCCGATTTTACATACATACATAATATCGCGCCTTTTATTCCCCGGAGGGATAGGCAGAGGCACCGGCTTGAGAGCCGGACCCACGTTTAGCCGATTTTTTAAATTGAATTTGCATCTTTGATCACAGATACGTACCTTAATACCTACGTATTCGCCGTTGCATCTCTTCTGAACATGGTTCGCATATGAGCCGCTTCCCACGCTACGATATGCTACGACGTAGTTTCGTAGCAGCGGCAGCGTAGCCCCGCGTAGCCGTTACACCGTAGCGCTACGACCGCGTGCAACGATATAAGGTAGCCTATGTTGGACGCGCCTTAGTAATTCAAACCATGTTTGGTAGAAAATAACATAAACTTTTTAGATCAGAGATCCGATTGTGGCATTCATATAAATATTCATTCACAAATTACAGAAATATTTTTATATCTTAAACAACATGTTTGTTATTATTATTATTTACTGGTTGTGATAGTATAACGAGTTTTTCACGATTTTAAAAGAATGCAATACCTAATACAAAGTAAAATAAAAAGTATTCGTTACCTGTTTAGGCTTAACTATAATTAATGTTATTCAGACACCGCCGCCGTATTTTTAGTAAAAATTCATGGAATTTTGGGCAAAATAAGACGAAAAGTCTAGTAATGACCATAGACTAAATAAGCACAACGTTTTAGTAGCGAAAAAAACTAAAATGTGTTTAGTTTCTTATCCGCTCTGTAATGAAAAAAAAAAACTACCAAAACAAGAAACAATAAACCACAACACTATATTATCAACAAAAAGCCATTTCAAACATTTCGGGCCGGTCCCGCGGGCCAAAAGTTAAAAACAGCTTTCACCGGCCGTCGGGTTTGAATAAGTTTCCGCAAGTTTTTCTCAAGTTTTATTGAAGTTGCAACCTCTCTGATCTACGGCGCTAACCCAAAACTATGTTGAAACTTGTTTTGATGTCTATTTGTTACATTTTATACTTACCTACATTTTCTAATATTTTGTAGAATCAAGAGAGTTGGAATAGAAATAGTCTGCTCCTATCCTTGTCCTCCTAGAGTGTCGTGAAATATTTAAATCTTAGGGATGTTTTTGTTCCCACGGTCCACAACAGACATGCGATGGTGGTAAGGCTGTGTACTCAAAACATAAAGATAATTATTATAATAAACTTTTTAAAATGTATTCTTAACATTAACATTTTAAGTAAAATTTTAGATATATAGTAACAATCAATTAAAAATACAGCGCAGGGCTTGTAGTTTTTAATAACAATCAATAAAAAACGTCCTTTATAAACGTATTTCATATGTAAAGGACTTTTTAGCCAAGTTAGTAGTTTAAAAACTAATGTAATGGCGATTATCGGAAGCCATTACATCAGTAAACTTATCTAAGGTCATAGAAATTGTATCTACCCCATAGCTACGAATAACACGGATTATTTAATACTTATTATTGTGATCAAGTCAGTAGAGATAAACCATTTTTACTATATAGCTTAAACTTTTATGCTGGCATTGCCTTAAGTCTTTTCATTTCAGTTACAAGTGCATTCATACCCTAATTCCTCGCAAGTTCAGGTTCACGTTTTTGCTACCTGCTGCGAGATTTATTACTTTTAATTATTTCTCATTGTCCGTCGGTCGGTCGTGTTCGTCTCGCAGGCATTAAATTAGATGCTCGTTACAAGGGGAATGATTTATCTCATAATGTCACGTGATTTATGAAGCAATAATGTAAGAAAAGTTGCAATTCATCCAAAACTAAGAGCTTAAAGAAAACTAAATATCTTCATGGACTTTTCTTTTTGAACTGTTGACCCATTTCTATGGTTTTCTATATGTACCGAGCTAAGCGAAATTTTCTCATTTAATAATATATAAATATTGAGTTTTTTTTTGTGCTAAAACTTAAAATATATTGCATGTACTATGATTTTCCATAAGACTCAGCCGCATTTCCAAAATGAAACGTATTTTTACTATACTCGTACTAGTCGGGCATTACATAACGAAACATAAAACGTTTGATAGTGTCTATGAGTTTACCGTTCCAATATACACAAGGTAAATTTTCACGCATTTCAATCAGAATTTCGTCGGTTTTACAGGAGTTCATTAAAATGCGCAGGACAAAAGCGGCACCCCGCGGGACTTTTGTCGCGGGTCGAGTTCTAAGCGTGATCCAATCTGTTTTACGTTATTATTTGTACTCATTGTTCATTGCCTCTTTAAACAAAATGAAGTACCTAAATGTAAATATAAGATTTTGAGGAAATTTTTCGAAATCAATATATATAAAACTCTTCCGTTACTGACTGACTGACTGACTGACAGACAACGCAGAGCAGAAACTACTGGGCGTAGCGGGCTGAAATTTTGCATGTAGGTTCCTTAGGGAGTGTAGGTGAGCACTAAGAAGGGATTTCCCGAAATTCCCACGGGAACGGGAATAAACGGGATTTTTGTGTTTATGAGAAATCTGCGCGGGAAATACCGCGGGGCAGCCTCTAGTACTTACATAAAATAAGACTGATATCATTTATAACAACATAGTTTAGTCCAAGTCCCTTGTTAAGATGATCACTATTTTAAATAATTTATTGCATAATTAGTCCACTATTAAATAAATTTATATTCAAAATAGAATCCCTATATTTAGGGTGTCATTAATTAATGATAGCTATTCCTTACCGCCAAAAGTTCAGCGCAGTTCTTACAGCACTCAATTAACTTCATAGGTAAAAGGTGAATGTAAGTTAATTTATGAGTCGGAGGCAAAAGGCAGTGCACTGGCGACGCCCAGACGCTGTTCCCTATATCTCTGCCGCGAGGGACCGCCCTTCGCAAATTTCCATACGAGCCAAGTGCCCGTAAATTACGCTAGCCTATTAGAGGTAAGGCGCAGGCTACACTGAAAAGGCACAACTAAACACAAGTTAATGCAAGCGAGTCAATTTACACACTTTTTTATTTATTATTATTATTTTTGTACTATTATCTTGTAACTTTTATAGATTTGTAAATTATATTTATGCAATTAAATTCATAAAAATGCTAAAAAATAAAATTTACACTAAATGTAAAGAGGCGTCCCGAAACCCATACAAAATGACGTGGCGCAGGCATGATGCTCGCCCGATTACGATCGTTTACAAAACACAATGAGACGCGAACCGGGAACAGGCGCGAACGGGGGTGCGGATTGACGGACAGTGGCTACAAATTGAATTGAAATCCATGGACATAGTCATATCTCGCATCTCGGAATTTGACAGTAATCATGGCTCTATAACCTTTTGATCGTTTATTTTGTAAAAGTTAAAGTAATGTTATAGATAATAAGACTGCATTTTTTATTTCATATATAAAAAAAATCTTCATTGTTCTTTAACTAAGTTAAAACCTGTTTTTTTCAGAATACATCACCAGTTTTGTCTGTGAACTTTCTTTTTAGTAAGTTTCTAAACCGTAGCGCCCGTCCGCGACGACGTTCCCTTGCCCTGCGCCCGTTCTGTGTGGCCTGTGGCTAAGACCCATATATTTTTTACCTTATTGTGCATCGGAATAAATGATAAATGCTAAAGAAAAAAAGCGAAGTACATTTTTATTCTTAACTTTTTATATTGTTACAAAATTATAATTGGGTTTTTTATATGAGGTAGAAATATTAACCTATTCATTTTCATTTCATAAAATTACCACGTATCAATTTCATATTCTTGTTTGAGTCAAGTTGTAAGTAGTTGAAAGTCCTTAGCAAATCATTCAAAATATGCTTTAAATGGAAGTATACGGCCCGTGAAATAGGATTTCATGCATGTGTTAGCCTGTGTGAACAAATCGACACGGTTGACAAAGCACGACCTTTGCCAATATAAACGTCAAAGAAAAAATCATTTCTCATTCCACGCTTCGACTTTCAAACTGAAGTCACAAATTGATCTGAGAAAACATCATTTTGCTGCCTTATTATTCTGGTATAACAATAACAACTGTAGGTATATGAGAAATGTTTCTAATTTTTTTTTTGCTACAAGTCTTTTAAAACAAAATAAATGCTGTTATCATCACAAAAGTTGCACTTGCAGCGCAGCAAAGAAAATTGTACATTCAGAAATGGAACAATAGCGTTTTTCCACGCGTTTTTATGGGAACTTACGTGGAGTTGCATCGCAGATTCATATCGGGGGGACTATTCTCAGAGCAATCAGCAACACACACGACTGTCGGCGCGTCCCGGGAGCCCCATAGCAAAGTGCCGTTTTGAATATTGCATTTAGCGCCACTACTGCCGCTACCGCGTTTACTCGCGCATTGAGAGTAACCGCTCTATGCCATTGCGCTTTTAAGGCTCTTGTTCCTCATTCAGGTCATAGTTTACTGTAATTTATATATAGGTATAATGATAATGTTTTGTTGTTGAAATACTAATCCTGCAGAGCATTTTTGCTCATAATCAACTGCACAATTTTTATATTTGAGAGCTTTATATTCGGTAAATGAATACTTAAAACAGCCTATTTTATTATGAATAAACGTATCTAAGTTTATACTTCAAACAAAATAAAATAAAAATAAGGGTTCCGTCCCAAAAAGAGAAAAGATAGACTAATGCTACTGCTGACACTCTATATAGGATTGTTCCTTGAAATTACCTAAGTAGTGAGATGAACGCTGATAAACAATTCTCAAACTATGTCAGAATTTGATCGCATTGCAGATCGCGGTCTAAGTTAGTAAGATTGCAGAACAACTAACTAAACTATGTAGCTAAGCATATCTATCTGGCTAATGCAGTGGTCGACTATTGGTCTTTAAGCAAACAAGGAGTAGTCTAAGTAGCGCGTTCCTTACTCTTACCAATTCTAACTTGGATGCAGACACGCCGCTGTTTAAGTTTGATTCCAGGAATTGCTCACAGTTATCATTATTTGTTCTGTAGAAACTAAGTCAATCGGAGCTTTCTATTAAATTAGGTACTAAATGATTGTTTTATTAGTCTTGTGTTTCTTACGAGGCAGTTATAAATAAGAAGATTTCAACACATGTTACCCTAGAAAAGTTGTTTGGTACGGTGAGCTGAATTACTTTTTTTTTTTTTTTGCCTTGTCAGTAACACTCAGTAAAAGCTATATATTTGTTTTTAGTATTGTATAACATTATGAGAATCAATTAACGTAGTAACCTCAGCAATATGTAAGGGCCATTAAGCGGAGTGATACCTCGCCTCCATTAGTCTGTGCACGTTGTTTACATCAATTAACCTCTGTGTTAATTTTAATACATACACACAGATACAGAACATTATATTCCATTTTCTCCTTCGTAGTGCCCTCTTAAAAACTATATTTTTTAATTAAGACAATGTCTTAAATTACTTAATACGGCATGTGTGTACATATATTTATTATTTTTTTTTAAAAGAGGAACAATAAATAATTAACCTTGAAGATATTTTTAACAAACATTTAGCAAAAAATTTAATTTTTATAGTATTGACCGCGGAAGATTCTACACGTTGTTTTTCTTTCAATTGCTAGAATAAGGAAAAAGATTATTCAAATAATTTATTTGCTTAAAGGATACCCTTTAAGAAAATAAAAAAAAGTAATTATATAATGAAAAAAAATGTTATAAAGTAAAATGTTATTCCAATGATTTTTAAACAAAGGAAACATTGCAGGAGAAACGTAAAGACAAGAATGCAATGCCACAGGTCGCCGTTTACAGCCCTCGATCCCCTTTAATGTTATTTCGCGTTTATGACACTATAAAGCCGATACTAGCCACTGCGCGTAATGAAATCTTTTTCAAGAATCTGCTGTAAAAAAAAACTGAAAAGAAAAGTATAGAAAGATCGCTTCTGACATTATTAGTAAAGTAATTACACTTTATACTTATTATTTAGCGATGTCCACTGCACCACGAAGACAGCTAGTATTATGGTGTACATATACATAATAAAGTCACGCCTCTTTCCCACCGGGGTAGGGAGGAACAAGGAAGATTTATTTACTTATGCTACGATCTTTACAAATGTACCTCCTTTTTTGTTTCTTCTACAGTCCCTTACCTTCATACCGAACAACCGTTGCTTCCGTATTAGCTATTTAAATTTCTTTGGTCAATCTTATGGTCTTGAGGAATATCGCTGACTTAAAATTTCGCTCATGATATCTGCGTGTGGGCCAGATCCTCCATAGCTATCATAGCGAGCTGCCACGTATTCTTGGGTCTACCAATTCGCCTTTTCCCGCCTTCCGTCGAGTGTGGCGTCAAATTGTTTCGGCCCTTTGCTACCCAGCGTAGATTAGGCAAAAGTAAGTGAGTAAGTAATCTAATATCATCCATCCGCTTTATGTGAACAAACCATTATACAGCTCAGAGTTTACCTATTTAAGGGTGAATATTCAGAACGGCGATATTCAGCTGACTCCTCTGGCAGTTTTCAAATTTAGTTTTTTTGAAATATCAGTTAACTTTTATGAAAGTATGCCTCATTAGCTTTAATATTTTCGATTGGGCACCATTTTTGGACCAGGTTTTCCTATGAATAATTGAGTTTTCAAGTTTTTGGTCCAGAGCAATCAGAAAAGTGCTTCCAGAGTAATCACAACGATAAATTTATTTGAGTTTTAGTAGTTTAATCTTCCAAAAAAAAGCTTTTTATCATACATGAACTAGTTCTAGTAGTTTTTTAATGAAAATACTGAAAGGAGACTTAGTAAGACCAAGTTGCGATATTCTAAAGATGTTATTGTATTCTCAATCAATTTCTCATCATATTTTAAATTAGTCATATTTATGCTTACAAACATATCACCAGCATCTGCTTAAAAGTGGTCCATACCAACTGGTATTGTGTCCTGCTCTTGCTCATATTTCTTTGAAATTGCAACCACTTTTTGTGGACCATCAATAGCGCAGTGCCAGCAATCAGTTAGGGATTCATTAACACGAACACGCAGGTTAGGTGAGAATTGCCAAAAAAAATTACCGGACAAGTATTCAAATGCAAGATACAAATTTTGGAGTCCTATTAGAACTGTGAAGGCTTAGATAATTTATTCCACACAGCTTTTGAGGCCATGCTGCCTACTGAAATGGCATGTAATATAGAATAATAGTAGAATGCCTAAGAGCAGGTTTGTGGTCAGTGCAGCGTCAATTTGTGTGACACATAACTATAATCATCACAATAATGTCGATAGACCGCAGAAGTTTTGGAGTCTTCAATTCAAAATCTCCCGTAATAATCTAATCCTATTTGGTAATCCTAATGTAATTCAGTGTGCGTTGTAGCTGGTCTTCAGATCAGCGACGCTGATATAAATGCTCTAGCTTAAGTTTGGCAGGCTAGGCTGGTCAGGTTGTCATTTGCGGTATAATGCTCCTGCCTAGAGCTTTACAAAAAAGCCTTTGATTTGTATTTGATTTGATTAAGGATAAGTCAGTGCTGCAGTATCTCTAGCGAGGCCAAGTGGACTATAGTAGCTACACTTCGCTAGTGTTAATGTTTTTATAAATGTAATTTCGACTTTAGACAAAGACCTCGAAGGATATGAGACTGCAGCAGTTAGTCAGACTGGTAAATGTCATAACGCCAAAATTGTTCATCGCTGTACTCGAGGATGTCTTCAAGGCTCCGGACTGGAAATAACTAGGCTAGGCATCAACATAAACGGTGAATACATCAATCAGACTCGATGTGATATCGATATCATAGTTATGGATCCAGACCGCGCAGGATCTCACTACAATGCTGGATGACTTTAGTTGGATTCTCAACATGGACAAAACCAAAATTATTTTAAACGCTCATTTCAAATGCTACTGTTAATATCGGAGTCTGTACGTACGCTCGAAGAGTAGTCGATGAATACGTAGCCAAACTATCCAACCAGCTTGGTCCAATAGGAAGAGGGCGATGGGCAAGCTTTGCTACATATTTTCCTCCATATTACCATAAGCAAACTAATTACCGTTCGCCATATCAGGCTCAAGACAAGGTCTACGATCAACGTGTTTTACCTGTGATGACTTATTACCGGACCGAGACATATCTCACTACGGGCCTAATCAAAAAGCTTACCAGTCACTCTAAAGGGCTATGCTTGAAATTTTTCAGCTTAATCCAATCAGAAAACTCCCACGTAGCCAAAATAAATTGCATAACTGTATCGTAATAGGCAAGTAAAAGTTCTCGATTGGCGCCCGACCGCGCAATCCAAGATGTGATTAGGCCTATTTTGACTAAAATAATAATTATGATGATAACAATAGGTATGACATCTGATTTTCAGGTTAAAAGTGCTAAACTGCTGAAAATTGCTGATTCCTATGGTAAAAAAACCAGAGATATCAGACCATAGGAATCATTAAAAAATCATAAAGTGATCCGTCCAGCCTTAACGGGGTAGAATAGAAAACTAGGTATTTTATGAGGAACACCCAACTATACATGACATAGAATATAATCTTTAGACATGACATAGCTATTTTATAACATAAGATAAACATTGCAGAGTAATCAGAGTGACCACTGAACCACGATCAGAGCAATCAGATATTTGGCATCATAACTACTAAACGGAGCACCTTAGCTAGCAATCACCTCATACACACTATAAAGCATAGCTTGGGACAGCCCATCCATAAAACTGCTGAGTTCTACATAGCTTAGTTTAACCATGAAAGTGATTGCTGCACGCGCCAGAGAAATCACACGGTACACGCGGACAAATCTCAAGCCTCGATTTATTTCAAAACCAGCTTCAGTAATCAATCAGGGACAATTTATTTGTAATAAACAACTATCTGACTATGCTAAACTCATCTTGAATTTTATATATGTTTGTTCAAAAAAAAGTTATGGAGTCATTTATAGTAAAAAATGGAGCCCGGACGCCCCACAGGAATCAGAATATTCCGGTTTTTTGGACTTTAGGTAAGATTTTACCGTACTTAAACTATGTATTTTTTAAAAAACTTTGCGGGCCCAAACAGAATGGAAGCTAAAGTTTAAACCTAAATCTTCAAATTAAAAGTTTGCTTTGGAAAGTCACAAAATAAAGCCCCGGACAGAAAAAAATCAGGCTCTGAATATTCACCCTTAACAAATATTTGCCGAGGTTACCGATCTTGAGCTTAATTTGAGTGCAATATTGTACATAGGACAGATTACGTAGTGATTATCCGAATCATGCGGGTAGCGTTTGCTTAGTGGTAAGTACTTAGTCCTTAATTAATATTCTGAACGGTATTGGTTTAAGGTATTTAGTGTGTCGTCACCAAAGCTCTGTTTCACCCTCGTCATATTAAATGAATGTAATAGATATAAAATTGAAGATAAATAAAGCTATAGAAAGTTTTTTGTATATTCTATTTTTTGTACTTAAATAAGAGTTTTAGAAAAGAAAAATTCGATAAAAATACAGTTTTTAAAATTCAGTGGAGCTTTAAAAGAAGATATATTATATTCAATTAAATATCTAGATAGAGCTCCTACAAAAGGAAAGGTCCCTCGTACCTACTTAGATCATATATTGGGAAGCTAGTCGGCTCCTTCTAGATTACTTTAAGACTTTTATTGTTTTTCAAGGCTACCTCTCCTGGAACGTTGCCTGATATCGCCATATAATTTAACAGCGGACCTAACTTACAGTTATGCGAAGCGTTGCACATTGCAATTTCCTTGGAGTGCTCGAGTGTTATCAGACCAGATTTTCTTGTTTTAAAAATTTCAAAGCATTACGCTGTACGTTTTTTTTTTTTGAGTTTTACTGTTTACCAACTATCTTAAAACAAAAACAAATTAAATAAGTAATAATAAGGTTGCATTAAATTAAATTATACCTATACTTTAAAAAAATTATAAGAACAAACAACAACAAATTTAGTAATCAAAAAACAATGATTAGTATATTGGCACTCCTAACAAACTGGAGTTACTTTAGTTCGATTTACTTTAGGTCGATGCGATCAACGCAAAACGCAAGATATGAAAACTTTCATCAACTTTTGCATTTTCTCATGTTTCTGAGCAAGGATTAAGTTTTAAAGTTTTTACTTTCCATCGCACATTTAGGTAACGACAATAGTTGGAGTTTATTTCATAGATTTATTTTGAGTTGTGAATATTTATTGATTTTTTGTGAATTTTTTTTAGTCTTACATAACATAACATTTAGGTTGTGCAGATGCTAAAATAAAATAGTTAGTTATACAATCAAATATTTATCTGTGCACAATGTTTTTTTCTGTTTCTTGTTATCGAGTTTATTTAGTATTTTAGATTTTATATAATTTACTAGAGGCTGCCCCGCGGTTTTTCCCGCGCAGATTTCTCATAAACACAAAATTCCCGCTTTTTCCCGTTCCCGTGGGAATTTCGGGAAATCCCTGCTTAGTGCTCACCTACACTCCCCAAGGAACCCACGTGCCAATTTTCAGCTTTCTACGCCTAGTAGTTTAGGCTCTGCGTTGTCTGTCAGTCAGTCAGTCAGTCAGTCAGTCAGTCAGTCAGTCAGTAACGGAAGAGTTTTATATATATTGATTATTTAGTTTTCTTAAAGTACATTAATTTTCTCACAAAACAAGTTATCTGACTCCAAACATCCCCCGTTACAATATCGCGATGTTATTGCCCAAGTTTGAGATCTTATTGATGGAGTTGTGAACTAATTCTGAGACAGCCGGACATCGCTTACTAACATAATATAATCATCTCTTATTAGTTTTCGGACATTGATTATTGCTGTATAATTAAAAATACATTGATTTTTTAAGGTTACGATCTACAAATATTATGAATCGGATACAATAAGTTACTTTACTTAATCATATCTTAGTCCGATAACCCAAAAAGTCCCTAATTAATGTAGCTTTATTTTTATCGTCCTGTTTGATTGAAGCTCTTCACGTTATTTATTTGTTTGTTATAACTTTTTCTGAAAATTAACATTCATTGTGGCCCAAATAATTTTTACCCCAGTTGATTTTTTTTTTTCATTTTAACGAAAGATAAGACGTAAAACAACTTTATAAAGGTAAAATAATGTAGTAAGTTAAGTACACCTTATTTATTTACTTACCTAATTACGTACAATACATTAATGCCGATGCGAAAGTTATAATAAAATTAACGAGGGCTTTTTCCGGCGGATGTCGCCGACGCAGGAAGCGGATGCGCCGCGCTGGGCGGGAAACTTCCAAATATCTAATTCGGAATCTTAATAAATATTTGTGCGGTTCGTTTCTGATGTACTCTTTAAAACATTTACTGTAACTTGTTTAATGTAACTAAAAAGCTAACATTAAATTTTATTTAAACTTCACTCACTTCTAAAATTTACATTTTCCAAATGATGTGTATTACAAAATTTACATTTTGACATGAACACCATGATTTTTCATTTATTACCTATTGCATGTTTATTGTAAAAGGGTCGGCCAAATTGAAATGTGCAAGCGGTGGAAGCATAGAAATAAATTTAAAGCAAAATACTGTTCAATTAAATTTTATAGCAAAAAATGTGAAAGACCTAGCTTTATTTCTATCTAAAGTTTTACAAATTATTTTAATATGCTTTCCAGACTACTGAAACCCAACCTGTGAAAAACCCTCATAACTTGTCGTTTTTACGCGCAAATGTCGCAAATTAATTCCGTCGTGCCTTCAGGCCTACAGTGCTGTGATGGATTGCACAAGAACGAATTGGAAGTTACGTACAAATTACTGACATAAATTACGCATATTAATTTCATGAGCCCGACCTCTATATCTCACTTCTTGGCCAGGTGGCGATTCGACAAATTACCTAAATTAAAATTAAGCCTTTGCTTCGATACGAACGAAAACATATGAATTATGAATGATCTAAAAACTATAAACCAATAAAAAAATATTACGAAATATATCAAATAAATACTTTGAGTTACGAAATCGCTAATTACTAAACTAATTATTGACCATTGTATTGGTTTTCGAATCATTCTTATCGAAAAATAAATTTTTGTAAAGATAAAAATTAATTTAGTGGAAAAAGCATTGAGCAACTTTCTTCCTTTTTCGTAGCTGGCCAATTGAAACGTTTCCAGTTCTGTGAATAATTCATCTTTCGTTTGAACAAAGACGAAGTGGGCCGCGCGGCGATTCTTTGATCTTTTGTAATTGGAATCGATGCTCATAATAAAAAGGAAGCTCAAGAGACGACCGATGAGATGCAACGAAGAACGCCGCTGATTTGGTGCCGATTGTTTAAGCTCCCTTGCTCCCTGCTCTCCACGTTAGGAAAAAATTTTGCTTGGTATGCAGCTAATATAGAATACATTTTAGGAAAAATTCAAAAGAATCCTTAAAATTATTTATCAGCCCAAAATATAAAATAACGTTTTCACGCCTCTAAAATAGAAACAGGCATTTAAAATAGTTATTAAAAAGTATCTCAAGCTACCTATTATAAAATCCTTTTTGTACACACGAAAACCATGATAACAATATTAATATAGGCAGGCGCATTTAATAACCGCTTAGGTAAGGACGCAGTTTGTGTACGTTGAGATTTATGACTCGCCACATAGAGTTTCATGAATATTATCATGCTTGATAATAGGTGTCGTTTTTACCTAGTGAAATACAAAAATGGAAATAAATTAGGCTAAATAAATTAAATTTACGAATATGTTTTACTAAATTTGCTTTATCATTTGTTTTATTTAAACGACAAAGTACATACAATAGTATTCTAGCCTCACCAAAACGCCTTAATAAAAAGTGAGACTTTTATTTCCCATAACAAAGTCAAGGTTCGATTAACACCCGAACTGGTAGAAATTTCCCAATCAGCCTCCTCTAAATTGGAAAACTTTTATGTCCCTCCAAAAGTCCAGGTGTATTTCAGTTTTGGGGTGAAGGGAAAAGTTTTAGAAGGAAAAGAAAAAAAAAACGATTTAATTAGCGCCCACTGAAATTTTTCGTTCATTAAAAGCGGAACTCATTTAGTCACCCGCAAATTAGCATTACAATTTATGAGAATTTTAAAAGTTTCTTTAGCTAGGTACGTACTAACTTAAAGGGACCTTGGAAACGGGACGCATTCATTAATTTTCAACTTTTTAGAAACATTCTCAAACGCAACAAGAGTGTGACGAGGGATAGTTTCGTGAACTCTATTTAAATATATTTCGAATGAAAACAAAACTAATGCTATAAATAACTTTCCGATAAACTCGCCGCAACTACGCAAGTAACGAGCCGGCGCCGGCTTACGAACCACCCATATTAGGAACCTTTCGGTCATTACCAGTTTGCTAAAGCCGGCCAACATCGAAATTGCTTTTCGTTCTAGCTCCCATCTACTAATAATATTGCTAAATAAATTATTGAATTTGAAGATTAATCTTTGTATTGTCGAAGTCGAAGTCTAAAAATTATAATTAACTCGAGAAAAAAAACTTACATTAATGTTATTTATTTATCAAGAATTTGTTTTCATTTTATTGTACAGAAAAGAATTGATGAAATACAAAATAAAGTACTAAATGATTAGTTACCTAAGTATTATCTTTCACCCTTTTATAAACAAGAATATAATAATCGTGTCTTTAGTAAATGAGCGCAGTTAGTCAGCTGCGCGGCTGTTTACAATTTGTCTGAGTAAACAAGGAGTGCTAACTAACATTGTCTAGCCAGTCGGAGGCGTTACTCCCCTGCACTGCTTTAAACAACTTGCATATACTTTTCATTGTTTATGAATGCAAGGTATATTTGCTTAGAGTCGAATGTAATTGTGTAATTGTATTTAAACCAAGCATAACATTCACGAGGCATCCTAATAGAAACTTCTATATTATGTTGCTTTTATGTAAACTATTAATTTAGGGATTTTACTTAAATTACTTACGAATAAAACACAATTTTCTTGGATATCGGGTTTAAATTTAAATGTAGGTAATATAAAAAGCAATCGTTTCTTTTGAAAATCCCAGCAGTTCATTTTTATTCCTGTCACTTGAGCGTCTGCAGAATTGGACCAAATAATATTATAAATTCGGAACATAAGTGCTCTTACTAAACGTCAAGAGGAGGGCCCACTTGAGTAAAATTACGGGACTTCTGCCTATCCTCTTGAGCCTCTTGCAGGGGACACGTGCGCCTAGCCAAATTATTATCCCAATTATAATATCTAATAGAGTTTTGTTTTTTAATCGTTCCATATCTTTAATTTTTTACAAGATATTTAAATTTTAAACTATTTAAGAAAAAAATATGCTAATGCGTCCAAGAATAGAATCATTCATAAATTGAATATCTTTCGCCGTCAGCAAAATTAAAATATTAGGGTCTACTCAATAATAATTAAATCAGACCCTTTCATAGTTTTTTGTCCTAATACTCGTACAATAATAAAATTTTAATTTTGCGTAATTTAATTCTTATCTTCCGCGGCAGAGCATATCTCAGAAGAAATTTCGTAAATTATTCATGAGTAAAGTTTTAAAACCGGGGGACGTGATTTTTAAACCAACATTTGTAAGCTGAGCCGCGCAATAAAATTCTGGATTAAAATTGAGTTTGAAAAAAGTAATACATGAAGATAATCATTAAAATTCATAAATGTTCGTTTCTAAAGACTTTCATTACAAAATTCTGATAAATTAATCACTTCTGTATCAACAATTAGCCTTAAATAATCGAGCAGAATAACTTGAATACTTCAAGCAAAACGCTCTTTTGCCACTGATATAACAACAAAATAAGAATACAAACAGACAGTCGGAAGGAGTTGCCCTCACTGACTCGCTGTTTACATTTGCTTCACGTTTAGACAGATACCGGCGCGCGAACAAACCTCGAACCTGATTTACGTCGCATTCTGAAGAAAATATTAAATATTTTTAGGTTAGGTCCTCTACATATATATGTCATTAATATACATTAGCAAGACTGTTCTTTGAAGAAGCATGCCATTCAAAGCACACAATACAAGAAGCAAAACAGAAGAACATGACGAAATACAACTTATTTATCTTTCGGTCTTACTTAAGAACGAAAATCATCAGTAAATTATTTAACTTTATGCCATCTGTATAAATGATAAATCGCAGCCGCTAGTGTAAAAATATTAGTACAAACGTTTTTTGGCAAACATAGTGCTTGAAATAAGCTTACAAGCAGCACTGAGTTGAAAAGTTGCTCTTCAACGGAACCCCTGTTTAGCTTTGTTTGTAAGAGTCGGGCGCGGACGAGACTGAGCAGAACAAGCGATCCGGCCCGGCTCTCATTAGTTAACAGGCTAACGAAATTAAGCCAAGTCGATTTGTTTTTGTTCATCTGCAAAGTGTTGAAGAAAACAAATTACTTGTGTAATTCAAATTATAAACCTAAGCAAGTATTCGCCTCTTATTAAGTTATTATTGTATAGTATCAATCACATCACACCCTTTTATACCTCAACGTCTTAGCAATTATAATCTTCATCTTCTGCAAAGTATTTCTTTATTAGAGAAGTTCATAATCCACAATATCATTATTGAATCATTGATCCTGATAACAACATGATCAAGACGCTCACAACTTCAATACACGCGTAATAGGTACTCAGAGCGAGTACGCAAGCCACGTACTGTCGCAAGCGCATTGCCCTCAGAAATCAGGCATGTCATTATTATGTGCCGTGATTTGTATGCAAATGTGCTTATATGACAAGCGATGTCTATTAGAGTGGCTGGCGGCGTCAATAGAAGTCTAATTTGTGCAGAGCAATCAAATTCCCGTTGGTTAGTGGGGAATAATTATTACGTGACAATTTAGTAGAGTTGCAAATAAATTTCCTGAGATTACTTACCTGTGAATATGATTAACATTACAAATACTATAAATAATATTGGTGGTTAAACAACTTATTATTTTATTGTGTCTAGAGACTAAACTTGGTCTACCTACCTAAATAACGTCTTAGGTTTTAGGTGGATCAGAGCAAAGTATAAATTAGTTTCTTTATTATTATATAACCTATTTTATTTACTTTAACGCGAACAAAGAACTGTTAATTTAAGTCTAGATCGAAGGCTAAATAGTTAGGCTACCTAAGTAACTAAGAAAATAATTAAGTATTGACTTTATTTTTGTATAAAAGTGGGTTAAACTGAAATGTATTTATGGTAGTTGATAATTTCTAAAGTAATAGACGTAGAGAAATAAATCTACCATTATGGAGAACAACTTAAAAGTTAACAATAAAACACAAAAAATAAAAAAATAAGTATTAAATAGCATTTTTTGTGGTAACTTTGAAAAACTATAAAATTTACAAAAAAAAAACATTTTTTTTTGTTTTACCCACTTTTACACAAAAGTAAAGGCAATACCTTAGTAAATTTTGTTTGTAACATAAGTAGCCTAACTACTTAGCCTTTTTTTTTCAAGATCTAAATAAAGCTTCTGTGAGCCTTAAATCTTTAACTATGAATTTAAAAGTAGGCGAGGCTGAGGGGGGGTGAGGCTAGGACCCCCCATGTGGGGTGTTTTTATCAATGAAATTGATCATAGTATGCACTCTCAAAATTATGTTATTGCTACCCCGGACACACTGTATAGCGACAGGTAGACGCGAAAAGTGACTTTGTTTTATACTAGGTATGTATTGATTGTACATGAGAAAGTAACTATGTCTTTCTTTGCGTTATGCAAGCATGCCTACATAATTATCATTGTTATTCTTCAGGGGCAAAGATTTTAATAAGCAAATGTATCAAATTTCTATAATTACAGTATAGGTATGACAATAAATATATCTTGGTTCCTTCACAAATCACTCAAACTAGTTCTGGGATTTTAATTTACAAAGACAGAATTAAATTGCTTTACTAAACAAAACAGAGTAGTTTGTCTCTCATTGCGACTCTGTTCACAACAATTCACAGCAATAAATACAGTCATCTGTTTTGAGTTGTTTTACAGGGTGGCGTAGCACAAATCCTATGCGTACACTCGTGATCCGTGCGGTTCACCGCAGCGCCACAGGCAGGTGCTAAGGCGCATTAAGGCGTTATTTATTGCGGCTTCCAGAAACCTTGACGACATTGGTACCTACTGTTCTTACGACTGAGGAGGAAAATAAATAATAATGAGTTGTTGGAGAAAATTTATAAGGTAAAAAGGTATGGTCCAAAGCTTGTACGAACCTTTAGATTTATAAGGACAACAACTCATTTATCCAATCCACGATATTATAGTTAATTAAGGATAAGCTACTATAACAAGGCCGGGTGGGTGAAATACGCAATGCATGACGGATTCTAATGGTATCAAAAATGGATTCGTCTCCGATCAGAGCAGGATACTATCAAAATGTAGAAACTACCAGCCGTGCAAATCATAGCCTCAATTGTTCTTGTCACTATATTAGATTTTGTATCGGTTTCTTTATAAGTAAGTTGTTTTAAATATTTGGTGTTAATGCACAATGTAATTTGCCTGTTGATATAATAAGATTGGATGCAATTTATTTCCGATTTGAAACATTTAATATTGCTTTTTTATCATAAAGCTATCAGAGGCCTATTACGGCCGCTTTTGCAATATTGCTCTTTGCGGTTTTTTTGTATTGACTTTGACACTCTAGTGGACAAAAAGCAATATTGCAAAAGCGGCCGTAATAGCCCCTCAGGAAAGTACATATTTTTCTCATACCTGTACAAGGACCGGGATCGCCGAAGCAGAGCTATCACCAATGGGTAGAGTAAACGACCGATTGAATTCGAAACAAAGCTAACGAAGCGGTGGCCCCGAGTACTCATACTACAAATGCAGTGTACAAAACCAAAACACAAATCTATTATCCACTCGAACATTATCTAGATGACTGATTCTCGTTATTATTTCTTACGGAAATAATTTAGGCGATACTTAGATTTAGCGCCTAATAAAATGAAACAAAACAAAATGAAATTCTATAAATAAGTATAACCAGCAGACCAAGGTTTTTTTAGTATTTGCGTTATTTATAATCAAATAATAAATAAGTAAGTATTAAGGTGATAAAGTATATTTTAGCTGCAAAAAGCTCATTTCCTTAATCCCGGTCTTCAGAGGTCTAAGGAAAGGCGGAAAACCTGAATGAAGTAGCTAGGCGTCGTCGGTAAAAGGAAAAGGAATAACTTAAAAGTATAATTGCGACTGTGCGGCGGATAAATTTCATGTATTTTTGTGTAGCATACTTTCTATTGATACAAATTACAAACAACAAGACGGTCGTCTTGTTTACCTACCAAGAGCCTTTGCTTCATTAGGATCCAATTTTCTGTCAACAAATTTAGCCCCTTCACTATTTTGTGACTACATTTAATTAGTTAAGTGAAGGATCACATTACTAAATAACCCGTTAGATATTTCCACAGTTAACAAAATAGGTAGTGCTCGCAACTCGCAACCCAAAGATGAAGCTTAGGATAAGAACATTATTTGGTAAAACATTATCATGAACGTTACTGGTAACTCATCTCTTCACTATCTTGAACTGTATAACTTCGCTAAATTGTTAAATGACCAAAGGGTTAAGAAACAAAATTTATCCTCTCTGTTATTATACTTTACAGGTATCTAAACAACGTTAAACAATTATATTCATAAAATAAGAAATAATTTAAAGAATAAGCCAGTTCGAGGAACGCCCCTTTGCCGAGAATAATACATCCAGGTGCCGAACTTTACTTTTCTATTGTGGAGATAAAATTTATTGCTTTTCTCGCAGCAAGTGGCCTTTTATTCTATTTACGAGATTTCCTTATTAATACCTACTGATAAAGTTTTGTATAAATAAACACAACCTATATAGAGTAACTAGGTACTACCTCTACAAATTTAAATAAAAAAACATATTACATGTTTAGACAAAAAATGCATGCACCTATTTTTAGGCTATAATAATAATAAAGTATATATAAAACTCTTCCGTTACTGACTGACTGACTGACTGACTGACTGACTGACTGACTGACTGACTGACTGACTGACAGACAACGCAGAGCCGAAACTACTGGGCGGAGCGGGCTGAAATTTTGCATGTAGGTTCTTTAGGGAGTGTAGGTGAGCACTAAGAAGGGATTTTCCGAAATTCCCACGGGAACGGAAAAAAACGGGAATTTTGTGTTTATGAGAAATCTGCGCGGTAAAAAACCCCGGGGCAGCCTCTAGTAAAGTATAACACAATTGATTGTGCTGCAACGTGGTTCGATTCGAAAGTTATTCTGCTGATACAAAGGTCGCCTTCCCTTTATGTATTGTGATACTCTTTTAAAGACGCGTAGTTCTCTTGTTTATTTTAAAAATGGTAAAAATATTGTCATACATCACTTTTTACATACAAGTAATAGGAATGGACTATCACGTTACTATCCGTCGTATCGTATGATGTGAAAATCATTGATGTTTTATGCCATGCGTTGAAGTATACTACACAGTGTAAAAGGCCGCCATGTCAACCGTCTACAGTCGTTCGTTAGTTAATCTAATCTCCAAATACAATGTGCGCAATGCATTAACAAACAATTTTCATGCTCACCTCCGCAAAACAGTACCACCCGCATGAACTTCAATGCGTGTCATCCATATCGACTGCATCAAACGCTGTAGATCTTGCTAACTACAATCCCTCGTTTTAGATAACAGCAAAATTTCCTTGCTTCATCCCAATATAGTCTTTGGTAAAGTCCTTGTTTTACTCCACCTTTAATTAATTAACATGAATATCACTGAGCTTTCTCGCTTGCATGTTTTGTGTTAGTTCAGTTGGTTATTCATCGTTTAGTTCAAGTACTACTTGAACAATTTACACGTTGAACGAACACGTACAGTAAAGGAGATCTATTAAATAACTAACGAGCAACAACAGAAGACACTCCACTAACAGTTGTTAGAGCGGAATGTTTGCCAAAATAACGGAATTAATTTTAAATACAGACAAGTTGAGCGGAACAGGGCCCTTAATCTGCTTATCGAAAACTATATTAATAAAAAATTGTTTAATTTATTTTGTTTTTAATGTTGGTATACTATTAAAGAAAACGCGTGTTTATGCTGCACTACTAGTTGCTAGAAATATAGAGCCGTTCTCAAGAAAATACCTCATTAAATAAGAAAAACATTCAACAAATGTTTCTAAGAATGTAAGACGATGCTAGCTAGCCATGCTCTTAAAACAAGATCTTAAAAGAAGATGCTTCTGAAATTGAAAATGATTACTAAAATACTAGAAAGTTTATACACGCCGCTCTGTATCTGTAACGTTATCTAGTCTCAATAGATAATGTTGATAAAAATACTTTTGACGACACAAAACTGTAAACGATTCCTAGGCCTCTTTCGGTACTTATCACCGCATAATAATATCATTTCAAATAAATGTATGCTTTCGAAAACGTATAGTGGATTCGTCACCCTGTAGTACCTGCAATAAATTGCAATTAGGGCCTGGCTGTGTCTTGTTATCGAGTTAGCGCGGCTTCGACTCGCTCCAGACGGATCTGGAGGGTCTACGCCAGACGGACAGGGTGGCTACAGCACCTACGGTTTGCTGTAATTAATTTAACACAGTTTAAGGTTAAACGTAAAAAACGTACGGTAGTCAACACTTAAAGTTACCCAACTATTTGAAATCGGACTATTTGAAATTAAACTATTGAATTTGGACTTTGACTGCTCCGTAGCTCAGTTGGCAGTGATGTGGACTGAGATGCGTCTGCATCTGGGTTCGATTCCCGGCGGGGCGAGCATTGTTATGATTAATATTATTGTTTCCGGTCTCGGAGTAATGTTCGTCTCTGTATAATTATATGTTTCTGGCTACAGTTTATTCCTAGTTCGGGGCTCTGAGTGTGAAGTGTTATTATTATTAATTATGTTTGTTGTAAAACCGTCCTTATTTCGTATGTTTGTGTTATTGCGTAGGTTTATGGCTTTTTATTTACTACTTTGATAGTAAATTTCAGGTAGTAAAATAATGTTTTAGGTACAGTGATTTGAATTTTTTTTTTTTTTTTTTATGTTGTTAGAAAGCCTAAACTTTAACCTTCATTAAAGCTCATCTTTACTTATTGTTTAAATACTATACTATAATTTCTTCGGCAAGTTCAGAACGAAGCAGTAGAGGCAAACCAGATTGAAAACAATAATACGACCCCAAGTTTTCCAAATAAATAAAATATACATAGAATCTTTTCTCGTAAATCTGTCAGCAAAACAATTCCTACCCTTTCACAAGCCATAAAACGCTACAGAAGCAAACGCAAAAAAGAAAAATAAATATAAAATTCATTTGGATTCGTTCACTCTTGCCCTTGAATTTAACAAAAAATATACCGCAAAAAACAATGTCCGCCAAGTTTGATTTGTATTTTTTAGCCCCGTTGCTTAACTTTACTTAGTCTTTAGTCTTCATGTATTCAATTTGGACTCAAACCGAAATAACCCAAATTCGAATGCGATTGAGAAAAAATAAGTTTATGTCATTATGTAAAGGTCTATATAATCGATTGTGTATTATAACACTACCTACTTTTAACCTTTAACAAAACAATTAATCAATATATATAAAACTCTTCCGTTACTGACTGACTGACTGATTGACTGACTGACTGACTGACAGACAACGCAGAGCCGAAACTACTAGGCATAGAAAGCTGAAAAACGGCACGTGGGTTCCTTGGGGGGTGTAGGTGAGCACTAAGAAAGGATTTCCCGAAATTCCCATGGGAACGGGAAAAAACGGGATTTTTGTGTTTATGAAAAATTTGCGCGGGAGATACCGCTAGTTATTTTATAAATCTCATATAAATTGTATCGTTGAAAAAGTACCGAAATCCAAAAAGTCAGAGAAGAACCATGATGGCAAACAGTAAGTTTAAATTAACATCGCGAACCCTTCCCGGGTCGCGGAGCTTCCGGCTATTTGAGTTATTGATTTCGACTCTTTGATCTCTGATTTAAATCTTACAATAAAGGAAACAGGCAAATCCATACATCCCTTCTACATTCAGATAAAAAAAAAATGACAAAGAACACATAAACCGCGGTGTGCCCAACTATTCGTAAATATTCTATTGCATTTCCATTTTTGTAGAAATTACCTAAGTTTAAAACGTAGCTCTATCGCCACCACTGCTTACTTTGTCTATTAATGTCTTTATAGGCGCAAATGGGTCAAATTTTCCCACACTATCTTCTTTTCTCTGTGTACCAAGGTACATTGCAGTTTCAGAACAATACTTAAACTTCTCTTCTGCGAGTTATAACCACTCTCCTAAAAGCTGAGGCAGCGTTACTGACGAGGGCTCCTCCGTGGCGGTGTCGCTGATACAAATCCGATGTTAATTAGCCTTTCGTGTGTAATCCTTTAATTAACAAAATGTAAACTCCGTTGCTCCTTCGCTACGTGTGTTTATCGTTCAGTTATCGCTGATTACGAGTTTGTTAATTTGCTTGATGGCTGATGTGAGGAGCCTTTTGCAGACTAGTACGTTTTGTGAGCTGTATTCGTACTTTACTTAAGTGTTAAACCAAAACTCGTTTTTACTCTCGAGACAATTTTACTGTATATTACAACAAACTATTGCTACATTTATCTTATAATTAAATTTTAAGTGTAAAATTAATAATTTCCTTTGCTTCCTTTTTCCTATTAAATATTACCTACTAAGTATTTCATTATGCTGGACATAAATGTTTCTTTTGCTATGATCTCATTAAAAATTACAATAATGAGAGTAAACATATTTTTTAAAGCTTATCAAAACATTAGGTACCTATTTTAAAAGTACTTGAAGTAAAAGAAAAATCAAACAAAGTATAATCACAGAAAACGCTTCGATTTCCTTTCTTTATTATCTTGCAGTTTTGTCTATTGAAATGAACATCTATTTCAATTACAAAAGACTAAAAAAATGGCTGGCTCTCCGTTCCCTAGCTGGCTCAAATAAAAGGTGAATAAATGTATAAATCTGAACAGGTTCAATTGGCCGTCGCGCAGCTCGCAGCGATTGCTTTACATTTCATTAGTTTTCTTTTTTAAATTGTACATACTAATATAAGTAAACCATGTAGAATATTACAAAATTAAAAATAAATTAATATAACTGAAATAAACAAATTATTTTAGATAAATTTTCATTTACAAAATGATAAGTAAAATATTTCCTAAAACTCATCTCGAATATGAATATGAGCTCATATGAAGCAAATAATAATGAAGAGTCATTAATTTGTTGCGATTCCACAGAGGAATATAAATTAGATGCCAATAATGATTAGGCGGCGCTCTGAAGCGAGGCGAGCTCGAGGACGAGGTGTCGACTATAATATTAATAAATAGGAAATATCTCCAATATTTATATATTTTAAGAAAGTATAGCAAAAATTCGATTTTCCTGCAGTTGACCAAAGGTAACGATGTTTTCTACTCTTTATTTGTGGTGTTTAACTTTTATACTATCGGTGACAGGACAGGTGGGATGTATCAGATGTATGCTGAATTTAAAATACCTAGTAACAACCAGTAGTTACGTTTCCCTTATCCAGCTGCACTGTTACAATAAATTAAATAAAACAAAGTGGTTAAGTAAGTATTTATATAAGAATTTTTAAATACTCAGTCACTAAGTATTTAATATAAAAAATAAAATTTGTTAATTTCATATGAATATACAAAAAACATTTGAAAGAAAACGATTTAAAAGTGTAAAAGTCGAACAAAAGTTTACATTAGGGTGCTCTAAAAGCTGTTTTCGACCTAAAACCGTAAAGCGTTTTCTTTCAAGCAAAAAAAGTGGCAAACTTTCAAAAACAGGAAACTAACACCGAGTGGAGTAAGTGAAAAGTTACGTGTTTAATTTTCGTTTGATTTTATGAACAACTGTTTTCGAATCGACTTCCATTAACTACTGAATAACTATTTTAACGTTTATATTTGATATCTGCACCAGCATCATTTTGATTTATCAAAAACCAATCTGGATCCTCGACATTTTACACGAAAATTTTGCAGAACGAAAATTCTAAAGTACATGAAATACGATTGTGCGCTATAAACGATCCTTTAAAATTGAAAATAATAGATTCTATATCCCTTAAAGTTTCGGAAGGCAGCTGCTTAAACTAGGGCGAGCACGTTTTATCGGAGAACGTAGAGCGATGATAATGGTCGATCATAAAGAACTGGGCCCACCGTGGTACCCGCAGTTGCCAACTTTTGGGTGATGCTATTAGAGGCTCGTAATGCGGCCAAAGGTATTATAGGTGCCAAAAATTTACAAAATTCAAACGTTTAAAGCAAGCTGATAATATTCGTAAAGTATTTAGTACAGTGTCGATGAATATTAAATCTGAGTTTTCAAACGCCTTTTTTGGATTTCCTTTATCTAAAATTAAACTTTAAACCAAATTATGGTTTAAAGCTATGCAGTTCCAGCATAATCATGTGATGCTACTTTGATAATAACATTCTCTTTGTACGAGAGAAATTTCCGTTCTAGAGCACGCAAAGGAGAACATCCGTCCGCTTTCATTCTTTGAACGTATTAGCATTAGATTTGAATAGAACAAACAAAGGGATTGTACAAGACGTTCTGCTTTCGTAGGCGATTGTAAATTCGGCGTATCGTAAAATCTTTTTCTCTTGACTCAGTAACAGAGGAGATGTTCCGTTCTGTGATTTTCTTTTTCCACAACAAATTAATTTGATTGCGGTTTTGTACTGATATTACATACGAGAAATTTAAGTATTTTAAAGATGACAAATTTAGCTATAATGATAGTGTTGTGAATGTAGGTAGATTCCTATATAAAGAATACGTTAAGCTGACAACTTGTTTTAATTCGTTACCTACCACCGATCTAAGTATTCCAACAAAGTACTCTTTTGACTTTTAACAGTATTATTTCGATTGTGGTATAAACATTTCTAAATAGAATATGTCTCGTAGTAAAATTAGCTGTTTGAAACGAACTAAATCTCGAGGACGTAAAATATTCGTGTTCGAACGAATCGCCGGCTCCAGCGGATAAATCCAACAATGGTTACGTGAAAGCCATGGTCTAGTGTGGTAAGCGATATGCAAACAGACCATAATAAATGTATTAAAGCCTTTAAAACTTCAAGCTTTGAAACACACCGTAATTTATTAGATACTTAAAGCTCTAAAATAAATAAAATAAAATCATGATTAACCGCACTACTTTAAAATTGGTATTAAAACCGCACATACATTTAGTATTTTAGACAAATACAGTTACATAGTCTTAAAGTTCTTACATTAGTCTTAAGGACCTGTAGTTTGAAGCTTCTTACCTAATTAGGTATGAGGGTCCCCCACCCTCGCAGCTGTGACATGCGCGCGTCGAAATGCGAAATGTCGCGGCAGTTTTAAATTTTATTACTTTTCATACAAGCCGAAGTTAAATCGAGATGTTTATACCTACCGCACAATTTTTCTTTCCGATTTTCGTTTCAGCTAACAAGAATTTGCGTTTAGGTAAGGTATTTGTAATAACGAGTTTTTTTTTAAACCATCTGAGAAATATAAAACAGATTTCTTAATTCTGAAAAATATAGATGTAGGATTTAGTTTAGACAAGTTATTAAAAAGTAACAAGATCTAATGAATTTCACTCTGTAGAAATAAAACAAAGTAAACCCTTTTTGTAGTGTTTTTTTCCATTAGAAATACACTACTGATTGTTTTAATTTGATTTTGTGACTCAAAAAACATTACATACAAATTACTATATAGTTTGAGTTGATAACTTTTTGCTCAATTTACTATGTTTACATACCTATAAATGCGGGAAATAGATACATCTCTTAAACCACTTTCCCTATCGTCCGTAATTTATTTCTCTAAGAGTAGTCGTCATTCCCTGGCCACCACCAGATCTGACTTCAAAGGACTTTTTCTTAAAGGGTTTTCTTAGAGGGTCTTTAGACTAAAGTCTAATAAAATAAAAACTAATCCGAAGACAATTATTGATCAAAAAGAAAATATCCGAATCGGATATCCGACTTAAAATTACTTGGTATACCCTACATAACTTTAAGAACTTAGTAATTATATTATTATTTTATGCATTTCGGTTTTTTTTTCGGCGGTTTAATTTTTTGATAAAAAAGTTTTTAGACGTTCGTTTGCATGAGTGCCGCAATTGTACCTCTAATAATTACAATTATTGTAACGGATCACATTAAGATGGTGTTATTTTCAAAAAATAAATTAATATTGTAAGAAGTACACAATTTAATTATTTCTGAAAATGTACTTAATATATTTTTTTAAATATTTTTTTAATTTTAAGAAACTTGGGTTTCTTCTGATTTGACATTCTGTATTTAGGCATAGACAAAGTAGAACGCTGCGCTTCCGTATTGCCGCCGCACGTACTTGCAGGTTTATACCTAAAGTGCGGAGTAAGCCAGAAAAAAAGGCTTGACAATACATTCACCATCATCATCATCAGCTTGTAAGAGCCCACTGCTGGACATAGGCCTCTTCTCTGGCACGCCATGCACATTTACATTACATACATGTTATTTTATTTTAGTTAAATATGTAAACTGAAGCTAAACTATGTTTTTTGTTTTTAATTATATTGTAGGTATGATTTTGCGTGTACTGTTGGATTAAATAAAATTGTTGTGTACCTCTATTATCTATTGTTTAATTCTCAAACTGGCGGGCACACTGGATGCGGTAGCGCGTATATTGCATTGTAAGTATATAGGTTTTTTACGAGAAAAATTATTTAATAAGTAGATTTCCAGGTTCGCTGATAACGAAAATGACATACATACCAACATTTTGAAACCAAGATGGCAGAAATTCGAGCTATTAAACTTTCCAAAGGCAAGTCTGAGCTATCAAGCACTATACGCAAAATAACTTGTGTAAAATATTTAGGTCTATGTATGTTTATATAATATTATAATATCACTGTCTGATCTGAGACCGCTCGCTGCTACAGTTAAACAACCAAGTTTTCGTCAGCAGCTATTGTTCTATCATCCCTACGATTTAAGTTTTGTCTGTGAAAATAAAAAAGGTAAGTTTGTAATGCGACGGTTTTTTAAATGTAATATCGGTATCAAAATTGTTTTTTTTTCAGCTTCATATAGATCCTAATCAGATGTTATGGTTCATTGTTTTGACATCTGTTGTCAAAACTTGTTTACATTTGAATAAAAATAAAACGTATTTCGTTCGAGCGCGAAAACAAAAATTTGACACAGAAGCGGCCTCGGCCGTGGCCACAAGGGTACTGACGGGGTAGGGAGCGGCGCGGCATGGCATCGGACCGCGCGAAAACGATGTTTTTTTTTAGTTTTTGCTGGTTTTTTGTCTTTTCGTTAAACTTAAAAATTCTTACTATAGTAGTATGTCTAAAATTTAAGGTCAGCAATTTTCATTCCAAAAATCAAATAAATACAATCAGCGGTTTAAAAATAAAATGGAAAAAACGGAACAAAAAGGGGTAACTTTGAGATTTTTTTCTATCAACTAAAATTAATTAGATCCTGTTTCCCTTTAGTATGATGACTAGATTAGATCCTTAACTAACACATATATTTTTTTCAGAATGAAGACATCAATTTTGTATGTCTCAGATTGTTTAAAAAAATCTCAAAAACACAAATTTTTGAACCACCAAGCCTTAAAGCCGTCAATGACTTAAATTTCAAGGGGAGAAACGGTGCGAAAATAGCGCCACTGCCGATTAATAATTGATATCTTCCAAACCATGGTCGAAATCAAAAATATGCGCCTTAGACTCCCTAGATACTCTTGGTCAGGATGTTTAAGGCTCTGTTGTGAATAGGAGACATATTTGGTCGTTGATTTTTTTTTTATACTTTTTGTTATCAAATTTAACAAGTACTACTACATACTAAATACCTTTAGGTAAGAAAGTATCAATATTATTATTTGAATGCAATGTCTTTAAGATTTAATTGTTTAAGTTTTAAAGAAGAAATTTTATTGTTTATATCGCTAACATTTATCTGCACGCTCCGCTTGCGAATTTCTATGGCATATCCGACACGGTACTGAGCACTGCGGTACAACTTGCACCTTGTATCGAATTCTCTTTTCAGGGATTACTGTTAAGAGATACGCACGACACGAGTTCCCACTTTCCATTAAAGTATTAAAGTTAAAAATGCAGGCACCATGCAGTTTATTCAATACGAGCCATCCATCCACTGTGTTAATTGCTTAGTTTGTATGTTAGTTGTGAAGTGTTGTAAATAAATTAAAGGAAAATTCATCATCGTCTTTCGGCGTGATTACAAAATACTTGAAATTTGCTTAAGCTTACAAATGATTAACGATATAATATATTATTATGACTTTCCAAATCATACCTACTACTTACTATCTACTTATAAAAAAGTAAAATAATAAAATCTGGTTTTAATAGATTTTCTAAAACTTAAAATCTAATCTGTATTTCAATTTGAATCCTATTATCTAAATTACCATTAAACTTTATATTTGAACTCTAACAGAGATGACTTTACAGGTTGCGAGGCAGTCGGGACCTTAAGAAACCTGTCACGTTTGCTGAAAACGATCTCTGGTCACAGAACACCTAATACGATAAAACTTAGAGAACTTGCAATCCTTTGCTAGGTATAGCACGCCCAACGCTCGACGACGGAAACAAGACACTCGCGTTCCGCAGTCCTTCTCGGGGCCGTTGAATGAATGCACGAGGCCCCCGCCTCGTGCATCCATGACCCCAGGGTCCCCTCTTAGTCGCCTTTTACGACAGGCAGGGGATACCTCAGTCCTATTCTTCGGCCCGGTACTGCAGGGCGTCACTTTGGTTGGATCTCTAATCCAAATTATAATGGTATATTATTATTTTTTCTAAAAAATTCATCGTGGACAGCGAATTTTCCGTAAGTATATACCAGTCAAGTATAAAGCAGAAGAACTATACGAGCGCACCGCTCCCCAGCTTCCGACGGCGTCCTCTAGTGGGACGTTACAGAGGACGTAACGGAGACCCGCCAAATAGATTCCGTGATCCTGTTTTTTCTGTATTATGATCTTTAAAGTCGGTATAACTATACTAGGATAAATCCTAGGTTTTGTCGCCTTTTCTAACTTTAATTAATAAAATTTGTGTCAGCATTTAAAAATATTACTTAACGGGCTTACACGGGGCGAAACTAGCGCCACGCCCGAAAAAAAATTATATTTTACCATGGCCGAAGTAAAAAAATATGCGTCTTTGCCTTCCTAATTATTTTTTTTTAGAATTTTAAGGCTCTGTTGTGTTGCTTTCAGGTTCAAATCTAAGAAAAAAAACTGTTTGTTGCCTAAAGTGGCTACTTTGGGTTTGTAAAAGAACATTTCTAAGATCATTCATTATACTAAGAGCTACACAACAGAGCCTTAAAAATTCTAAGCAAGATTACCTAGGGAGTCAAAGACGCATATTTTTGATTTCGGCCATGGTTTAGAAGATTTTTTTTTCGGAGTGGCGCTAGAATCGCACCGTTTCGCCCCTTATCATCAACTAGCTTTTGCCCGCAGCTTCGCACGCGCTTTTTCATTAAAATCGTTAATTACTGGTTGATTTACGACTCAGGATTTTGGTGACATCATTTCTGATCGCACCCATACCCCCCAAAAATATCTATCTTTATTTCAGTTCCCGTGGCAACTCCATAAATTCATTTCTACACTCCACCATTCAGACACTGAAACTTCTAACATTTATATTAGCTGGTTGGGTAAAAGTAGTTGGATATACGTACCTACATACCTAATATATGTACTCGAGTAAAAAAAGTTGAAGATTTTTAGGCGCTTTATGTTTTTGGGAATGTTCCGTTACCATGTGAATTTTGGTTATTTTTTTCTTAATAGAACTCTGAATCTAATTACACCCACTGAAGAACCCGTTTTCCTATTTTTACGTGGAAATAAAGAAATATATACATTGTCTTAATACTAACTAAAGAGTCCCGTTTTACGTTCCCGTGGGAATTTAGTATATTTCTTCCTTCCAACACTCTTATACTTGTAGACCAAATGTCACGTTGGCATACTCAAGGAAATCGATTTTTCATACTAAATAATTAGTCCTGTAACCCTATTCCCATGGGAATTTAGTAAATTCCTTTCTTCAACACCCTTTCATCCACTGAGGAACCTGGTGTTGCCGTTTTAGCGCTTTTCGCGCTAGATCTAGTGCATTTTTAGAGTCTTCAGCGCATTTTTTTTGACAGAAATGCGCTAACATGATATTTAGTGGAATCTGGCGCAAAATTGTGCATTTGGCAACCTCCTATCTAAATAGACTTAATTAAGTCTATGGTGAGGAGATTTTTAGTGCAAAGCGGGAAGATAATTTCAAACTTTTTTTTCTTAATTTTGAGTGTGGTGGTTTTTTGATATGGGCTTTATTAAAAACTGTTGGAAACGTGAGAAATAAAGGAAGGCGCTTCCGGAATGATTCCGATAGATTCCGCAAGAACCATCACTTACTGTAGAATTATCTGTATGGACTATTACCTGTCATTTCCCAGAATGGGCGAAAAAAACAGCAGGAAGGTAAAATATCAGACTATTTAAAAACGATTTAAATTCTAGAAAACCAAACGAAGATTTACATAATGAATTTTATACCAAACTTAAACATAAACTCGGCTAATCGTGGGCCCTAGTCTGATGAGATGGTGCCTCTGCCTAACCGTCGGGGAATAAAGGATGAGATTATGTATGTTAAATTAATATTAAATAACAAAAATGGTTTTTAGTGAATTTCAAGATAAAAAAATATATATTTGAAGGTAAAACTTAGCGGAATTTAGTGCAAAACTGGTGCAATTTTGGTATATTTTTAGCGCATTTTAGTGGATTTCAGAACCCAGAATTTAGTAAGAAACTGGTGCATTTTTGGTATGAGTTTAGCGCATTTTTTTTTCTTCAAACGGCAACACGGACCTGTATACAAATTTCACGTCGATACACTTAAGGAAGTCGAGATTTCAATCTCACAAAAAGTCCCGTTATTCCAGTTCCCGTGGGAATTTTGAAAATTACTTTTTTTCAACATTCCTACATTTACTAAGGAACCTGTACATCAAATTTCACGTCGAAACACTCAAGGATGTCGATTTTTCATTCTCACTAAAAAAGACCCGTAATTCCGGTTCCCGTGGGAATTTTGTAAATTCCTTTCTTTCAACACTCTTTCATTCACTGAGGATTCTGTACACCAAGTTTTACGTCGATACACTCAATAATGTCGATTTTTCATACCAACTAAAAAGTCCCGTAATTCCCGTTCCTGAGGGAATTTTGGGAAATCCTTTCTTAGCGGATGCCTACGCCATAACATCTACCTGCATGCCAAATTTCAGCTTAATCCGTCCAGTAGTTTAAGCTGTGCGTTGATAGATCACTAGTTCAGTCAGTCAGTCAGTCAGTCAGTCAGTCAGTCAGTCAGTCAGTCACCTTTGAATTTTATATATATAGAAGATAGATAGATATACATAGTCATCATCAATACATAATATATAACAAAGTCGCTTCCCGCGTCTGTCCCTATGTATGCTTATATCTTTAAAACTATGCAACGGATTTTGATGCGGTTTTTTAATGGATAGAGTGATTCAAGAGGAATGTTTATAAGTATAATACATTCACAAGAAAGTAAAAGGTTAGGCGATTTGAAGTTTGAAGTATAAAATAAAGTCGCTTCCCGCGTCTGTCCCTATGTATGCTTAAATATTGATCATTACTCAACAGATTTTGATGGGGTTTTTTTTTAATAGATAAATTGATTCAAGAGGAAGATTTTTAAGTATAATATATGCACAAAATACTAGGGGTAAAGCGGTACGAAGTTCGCCGGGTCGACTAGTTTTATAATAAAAATAATAATTTATAACGACAAACGCCATTTTCCATAACAGAGACGTTGAAGTCACGTAACCTACTGCAGCAGCAAGCAGGGACATAAAGCTTACTAATGTGGCCAGAACTGTCCAACTCCGACCATTGAGGCAGCGGGAACGCTCGCTTATATTTCTCAATTGGCCTCCACGATGAATTGCCCCCTCTAACAAATTCATTGAAGCTAGCAACTTTGTAACCCACCTTCCAGTGTCTTAAAGTTTGGGAACCTTGAAAATTATTCACGGGAAGTTCCCGTGTTAATGACATTTTAATGGTGTTAATTCGAATTTCATCTTTGTGATGATATTCAGAGCAGATTATGCATATGATGTTGAAAAGTAATCGATATATGAATGTACAATCATAATACCTACTACTTTGTAACCCAACCCATCATCGCCCAGCCGAAACGTTTGTAGGTATGTATGAAAAACCTAAACCGCCGATAAAATACCTAAATCTTATAATTTTTAAAAGATGGGGTATGGATAAGCGGATGTACAGTTTAATTTTTGACGATATTTATGTAACCAGGGTCTGTATTTATAACCAGGGTCACCGACATAGCCAAGCGGATAAGCTCGTTGAAGTGGCAATGGGCAGGTCATATAGCCCGCAGAACAGATGGCCGCTGGGGCCGAAAAGTTCTCGAGTGGAGACCACGGATCGGCAAGCGCAGCGTAGGACGTCCACCGACCAGATGGACGGATGATCTGCGCAAGGCTGCGGGTTCACGCTGGATGCAGGCCACCTGCGATCGGTACAGATGGAGAGCCTTGAGGGAGGCCTATGTCCAGCAGTGGACGTCCTACGGCTGAAATGATGATGATGATGATGATTTATATGTAAAAAAGTTTCAGACCGAGTTATACATATATTTAAAAAAAAGTTTTTTTTAATTGTAAGTACGAGGTCATAAGATTTTTTTTTCGACAGAACTCACTGTTATCAACTGCCCTTTTGGTTCTTTGATAAACAAACTGAACGCTGAACATAATGTTGATATGATGCCAATATATACCTATTGATTAAAATGCCCTCCAAATATTAAAACTAAATTTTGAAAATTTTACTTTGATAGTAACAAAACAATACATTTAAAAAGATACTTAAATATTTTTATACGGCTAACTCGTTGTTACTTTTAACTTGTTGTTGTTAATTTCATTCGATATGACATCATAGTTAATTTCTTCTAGGGGTTTACCTTATTATCTAAATAATATTGAAAAGACAGATACCTGAAATTCCCTAAGGTCGGCGTAACCGCGCCTCGGCGCGCCGCCGCGCCGCTCGCAGTGGGTATCAAATTCACATAGCGCACATTGTTGAGGTAACTCGACCAAATGTTATGTCGCTCAACTAGTATACCAATCGTTTTTGGAAAAGGTAACTGTAGATAAATATATAAAAAACTTTTTCTAAAATAAGGTTAATATTAAACCTATTTAGATTTAGCTATAAAAATAGGGTAATAAGTAGTTTATTAGTACTTAACTTACCTATTAGCTAGTAGGTACTATACCGCATCATCCGTCTTAATATTATAAATCTATAATGTCGGCGCCACACCACACAAGCAAATTCATTATCTATGTAAAGCGCGATGCGCAGCGGCATACGTTTTTCGGTTATTTCTTTGAATTTCAGGTAATTTAGTGTATCTTTATTCGTTGATTCTGTGGCACCGACTCAAAATTTCTTGGTAATCCAAAATTACTTTAAGAAGTGAGTAAATTAAGGCCTAATAGAAAATGTTTCCCTATTATTTAATGCTTTTCAGTTTTTTCGGCGGTTTAATTTTTTTATAAAAAGTTTTTATTTTTTGCTTTTCAGTTTTTTTTGGGCTAATTTTTTGACCCCAGCTAATCATACTTCACCGGGTGGTCGCACCCCCCAAAAGGTGGCCACACAACCTGGTGAAGGTTGAGGGACTAACAGGATGAGGTTCGATCACGACCGGTCGGTGAGGCGATTTGTGAGGGAGGCCTATGTCCAGCAGTGGACGTCTTTTGGCTGATTTTATTTCATTTCCAAAGATATTGTAAGTAGGTATCAAAAGTTATAATGTAACACGGAAATGCAACCTGTGAGTGGATAAATCGACCCGCCGACCAAAAAGTCACCCCTATTTTCCCACCCTTAGGGTGGGAATTTTATTTCCAAATTTTTATGGGACCAACTTCAAGGTATACCCTGTCGATTAAAAAAATAATTATCAAAATCGGTCCACACAGTAAAAAGTTATGCGTGATCATACATAAAAAATAAAAAATAAAATAAAAAATATATATATGTCACCGGAAAATAACAAGAACCGTAAATTTATAAATTTACTAGGAAATTTATAAACTTTCGTAGGATTCTAAACGAGTGATAAATTGTATTATTTTACGCCTACATTTTCGTAAATTGATAAACTTACTAAACTCACTCGTAAAATAATAAGTAACCAATAACCAAACGCCGTGTATAATGAATTGAAATTTAACACAGAGCTACGAAAGTTTTAGCCATGACCAAAATGTTTAATTATGGTAGAGTGAAATAGGGAATTTTAACCCCCTACTAGGTAGGTAGGAAGGTAGGTACCTAAAATACAAGGTTACTTTTTGATAAAATATGCTATTATATATCTGTCACCGTTATAGTGCGAAATACGTTAATGTGCTCTCTCCCGGGCACACTGTTTAGGTCAGTTAATGTGCGAAATTTTATGTGAAATCTGGGGTCTCGCCGTTAAGGTGCGGAAAACAGAAAGCTCCTAACGAAAATTCAAATCTAGGGCTAAATTGTAGGTTAGGTTAGGTTTGGCTTGTGATCTTTAACCAGCGTAGCGAGCGAAGCGAGCGGAGCTTGGGTTACCTGTGTTAAACTGAAATCTAAGGCAACAATTTTTCGAACTTATTTTAGTCGTTAACTCTGTAGATTACCTAGGGATTTTGCAGATTACCTAGTTAATGTTGAGAACAACATTTTATCTCGAACTCTTAACGGATTCAGCCAGTTAGTGCACTTTTACTGAATTTCGCATATTAGCGGACACATATTAACCTATAACCTACTTAGTTTTTAGTACCAGTAAAAATACTTTTAGTGTGATCGAATTGTTTGGCAAGTCTGATTGTACGTAAGTCTATGGACGCAAGCATTTTCACTGTCAACATCGACCAATCAGAGAGCAGTGTGTTATTTTCCGTATTTTAAAAAGCGTTAAATTAAAAGCTCTTCTGTGATTGGTCGATCCGTTTAGAATCTTACGGATTGATATCCGTTAGTTTATAAATTTACTACGACGCGTCGAAAATTTATAAATTTGCGAAAAAGTGGGCGTAAAATAATACAATTTATCTCTCGTTTAGAATCCTACGAAAGTTTATAAATTTCCTAGGAAATTTATAAACTTGCGAATCTTATTATTTTCCGGTGACATATACGCGACGAATTGAGAACCTCCTCCTTTTTGTTTTTTCGTCGGTTAAAAATGGTTAAATATACTACTTACTATGTTTGTTTTGTTTCTTAAGCTTTTCATTAAAAAAAATATAAACAGATACAAGTGCAGTATAAAATACAATGCAACTTTTAATTAAGGTTACTACGTATTTATTACTCGTTGGAAAGCCTCTCATTTTATTTTGTTAATTAGGGGCTTTGGCAACAAGTTAGTAAGGTTATTTCTCTTTTAAACTCAAAAGACTTATTTGTTCGAACATACATAAGTGATAGGTATACAGCTTGCAATACTTGGTTGAGTTTCTCCATATTGATAAGTACAACTCCATTTGCGGCTTGCAACCTTGCCTCCCGAAGATAGACATTCCAAATATTCGGGAAGACATCGCTCTGATATGCCCTGTGAATTTAACCTGCTAATTTGAATCACATAGTCTATTTTCTTTGAACGATTTATTATTTTATGATAAAAGTAAAGGATTGTTAATAGGTATAAATGGAAGATAAATAGAAAAAAAATTAGGAGCTACCACTGCATATCACATAATTGATAAGGTATAGTGCTAGAATTAAAAACATAAATATAATAAATCCATACGTCTGTCCAATAAAAATAGAAATGCATTTCTCTTGGAATTCGATCAACTCTTTAATATTATGGTCTGTAATAAGCTGCCGGTTCATAAATTAAATAAAACCATGCAAGCTTTCAACAGATTAATAAAGTTACGTAAGCACATTAAGCTGGGGGCTGGACTATGAAAACTGGACAAATTAAACTGACTAGGTATTCGGGATGCGACTTCATTACAAAGTTCTGGCTAAGCCGCGACGCCGTCGGCACACGGTGAACCGGACTGTGGGAACTTCGTGAAATAGGATACTACTGATAGGTTAAAGGAGTTATTTTTTTATTAAGTAGTATAAATAATTACACTGATAATAATATTTTATTAACTAGTTGACCCGGCGAATTTCGTACCACAGCGAGACAGACAGACAGCGGAAGCGACTTTTGTTTCATACTATGTAATGATAAAACGAAAAAAAACACCTTATTTTTTTTCTAACACTAAGTAACTATGAAAGCAATTATTGTCTTATTACTTCAATTTTGCTTATAGCTCCATAATCTGATTATGTTATTGTCCGCCGTCCGTCGTGCGCGCCGCCCGGTCCGGCCGACGACGACGACGCGACGGTGTGGACGGTATTAGAAAAGTTTCGTTACACCAGTGAGGAAGAAAGTGTTAATTACTTTTTTAGATTAGGAGTTTTGTCGCATATTTGTTTGTCAGATCAAACTGAGTTTTTGTTTTATTTTTAATTTAAAAAGTTAAAAGTAAATAAAAGCATAATAGGTATAAAAGTAATAAGTGTTCCTAATTTTGCCTTAAACGCTTTGCTCGGTTGTGAAGAAGTAGAGGTTATTTAAATGTCAGCGACACCCCATACGGGGTGTGATAAATACCCTTTGTTAAGTATCCAAAAATGAAGCAATTTGTTTCGCGCGAAGGAGATGAAAACATAATTTTAGTTAAAATTTATTAAAACGGACGATGAAGGAAATTATGGACATTTATCTTGTACAGGCGATGTCATTGTTACAGCTATTTATTCAATGAAGAATGAAATTTGATAAATTTCAATTGATTAGGAATTCATATACAATAAACACTGAAACCAATTGGAACCTACAAGAATTTGAATCTCGCTACCGTAACGCGACTGTGATTGGGTGTGCTAGTCCAGCCTTCAAATTATTTACATATTTTCATGTTTAAAAAATACCCAATATAATTTAAGTTTTTTTTATAGAAATTTCGATATAGTTATAAACAAAAAAATATATAAATTTTATTTATCTAACGTAAAGTATATAAGGTACAACGAAAACTGACATAAAATCGTGAGACCACCTTTCTCCGGCACGCACTTACACGCACCCGGCGCCAGCAATCAAAGAAAACATTCTAATTACTTGCCACCCTCAAATATTTTCACAACGCGCAACCTTCGTCTTTACGAGCTAATTTGACTTTCTATCAGTTTTGTTAACTTTGTATCGATGATGGCAACAACTGATTAATGTTGGGTTCCTAATTATTTTCCCATTTATAACACAAGAGTTTTTAAAGATCCTCATTAATAATAAAATACGGTTAAGTTACAAAGCAATAGAACGCACAGGAAAGTTTTCAAATAAAAACATAATTTTAAGTCAATTATTAAATTTTTGCCTTCACCTACATTTCTTTCGATTATTTTTGACTCATTATATTACTTACGTAGAAAATTATAGTTGGGAAATTCAATTGAATATTCACAAAAACGGCCACTTTTGTCTTTACGTTTTATAGATGACTTCCTGAATTGTTGAGTTATCTAGGCACCACCTTGGGAGTTTTTTGCCCTTAATTAAAAAATATTTAGATGTGCCTATTAAAGTGATATTCCTGCATCCAAATGCCATCATAGAGATTTTACATTTTTGTATTGAGATGCGGGCGGCCCAGACAGGAAGTATTTGCTCTCAAATCAGTCGTTTAAATAAAACGGTGTTTCGCTTTTTTTCTTCTCTTCGCCTCTTCGCAAATCCAATTCTCTCGCTCCTCGAATAACGTTTAGCAATGTTTTCTTTACTCATCGTCTGGCTTTTTTGTTCTTAAATTAACGATTATTTTGTCTTTTTTGGCTTTGGAATATAATTATCACGGTACAATTCCTTTTTGTCTTCTTTTATTGGTTTATCAAATTTGATAAAATTTCTTATTATTACCTTTTTTAACATTAAGGGTATCATTCCACCAGATATGTGCTATGTAGCTATGCTGCAAAGATGTATTACATACAACAACTTACCCTAAGGCTTGTTGTTGTAAATCTCGTTTAAATTTTGTGGAAAAGTATTCAAAGCTATATCATGGAAAGTCTGTAATTGATCTTTCTCTGTATAAAGGCTTGCTGAAAATTTTGAGAATAAAAAATAATAAAGCTCTTTTGAAGCCAAGCCTTTTTGAACGTTGCCAGCACGCTCGCCGTTGGACGCGGTGACACTGTTTCATCTAAAATTGCTATCAAAATTTCTATATTGCTGGTGTTTGAAATACTTAGGAACAAATTTAATAAGAATAAATAAATTCTACCAAATGACAATAATTTCCAAAGATCCAAGCTAATTTCACGGAATACATACAATCATGAATACCGTACCAAATAGCAATTTTCTCAACCATAAAAATAATTGAGTCGAAACTGCTTCTGGCTGTAAAAAAAAACGTGAAAGCGTACCCAATAACCTTTACGAAGATAGAGAATGTGGGAAACTGGACACCTGCTCACACGCGCGCAGGGCTATTAGGGACTGCTTAGTGAACAGTGATGTGCCCTGCTGCGGATACCTTGGTAACCTAACAGCTCCGTAAGTCCTACTAGGCATTAAAACAAGTCTTAAAAATTAAAGTACCTCATCTACTTACATAAATACACGCTAGACGTTTTTTAAACAGATGCTTTTTATACCTACCATAAACTAACATAAGTTAGCATAACTTAAGCGACCCGACTCGCGATCGCGACACGCATAACTTAGGACGCCTTTACACTAAATTGAGGGGTGCAAGTGGCAAACATGCACCTGAATTTTCTTCAAAAATTAAGATGAAGCTGCTGCAACCTCAGTCGGTGTAAGTTGAAGCAATCATAGCTTCTTCGGGCCGTGCGTTGTCGTATTTCCTCATAAGGCGAAGGAAAATGCCGCCATAACTCACCGTTAGCCGACTCCCCGGCGAGTAGTAAAGATGGCTCTTTACACTAGTCTTCATTTGTTGTTAGTACACTGCATTTGTTCAGTCTTTGTTTATATCAAACTGAACTTGTAAAAAAATTAGCTTCTCCAGATTTAACGACAATTTTTTGTGGCTTGATATTGCTAAGTATAAAGATTGTTACAATTCAAAAGTTTTTTTTTTTATTTCAAGTTGGGGTGTGGATCGTCCAAATTTGTTTATGTGTTTGAACGCATAGTTGCAATGCAGCTAACTAATTATTCAATTTTGCCAAACAAATTTAGTTCTATATTTGAATAAAATTTTCTACAAAATAATACAAGGTCCAGATACAAAACCCTTAGGCGATCGTTAAGGGCAATCGGCATCGATGTACGATCAAAGCAATTACGCAGCGCGTATATCGGTCGCAATAACCGGGCGCTCTGCAGGCCGCCCGTGATCTAATATTCATCGTTTACAGGGCATCTGAACTCACAGACTAACCAAACTGTGTTATTGTTTTAGAACGGTGACGTACTAAACTTATTAAGTAGTTACAAGTAATAATAACTAGGTATATATATGACTAAAGCTCTAACAAAGCATTAAAATCTAGTAATTATAACTTTGAGTGATATTACTATTATTTAATAGTAATTATCATGATTTGGATTCGACGATTTGATTTAATATTTTACAATGTTTACAAACTATAAAATATCATGTTAAATCTTCTATCTACTCTACCCTCTATCTCTATTTCTATCTCTCTTCTCTCTCTCTATTATATATATGAAAATGAATCGTGGTTCGTAAGTCTCGCTAAAACTGTAGAATGACTAAGCCGATTTAGCTATTTTGGATTTGAAATATTTGTCGTAGTCCAGGAAAGGTTTAAAAGGTGAGAAAATATATAAAAATGAAGAAAAAATTAGTAAAAACAATAATTGGTTTTTCTACATAAAATTATAAGGTGACTTACGAAGTTTTCCAGGACAGCTAGTAAAATATATTAAAAAAAAAAAGTTTTTTTAAACAGCCTTGCTGATACTGCCTTATACTGATATTTTGATAGGTTATATTTAGTTATGTAATTTAAAAACTCAAATTCTGGACGTAGCTCGGAAGGCGGCAGAGCTCAAGTGGGACTGGGCCGGCCACGTAGCCCGCATGCATCCGGATCGTTGGGCCAAACGGACCACCGAATGGTTCCCAAGGGATGGCAAGAGGCTGCGTGGTTGACCTAGGAAGCGGTGGAGCGATGAGCTGGAAGCCCACACCATGACCTGGTGGGAATGTGCCCAGGATCGGGAAAAGTGGAGAAAGGGGAAAGAGGCCTTTTCTTAGCGGTGGGACACTACAGGCTACAAATACAAATAAATAAATAATTAAAAAAAACAAAACAAAACTAGTAATTTTCCAAGCGTATCCATACTTTTGGTCGGTCCAAGTCAGCCTCATGTCTACATGGCAAAGCATAATAGGTAATTAGATAGATACAGCAAATGCTCGCAGGGCCCGCGCTCTGCATGCATTATGCAGGGGTCAAATGGAACTTGCTGTTAGGTTCGGGGATGCTGACCCGAATAACTTGATAGACTGGAGTTGCTTTTCTGCTTGTTTTTTTTTTGTCATCACAAATTATTTTCAGTAAGACTCGCAACTACCTACATAGATTTCAAAACGCTTCATTGACGCTATTTATTTGATTTAATTAAAAAAAAGAAAGTAAGTATAAAGTTGTAGATTTCAATAATATTCCTGCTATCTACATAATAAGCTTTACCTTTTTACATAAAGAGTTCAGTTATTTTTCACTTTCGATGTATGTTTCGAGAAAGAGCAACGTATTTTACCGTTAAAGATACCGTTTTATCAAAGACTTTCAACTTCCACTAATGAAACACTACGTAAACAGGAGCCTAACGTATTCAAAGTGTCTTTATCTAGACGATTTATTCGCAATCGAGAGACAGGACTGGTATCCTAACGTAAAAATTCAATAAAATGTAAATTTCCTTTTCCTTGTTTAGGGCACTTTTTAAATTAAGTTCTTTACAAAACAATGTTTAAGATAGCTTTAAATCATTAAGTACCTATTCATTTTTTTTATAAAGTTATCAAGCATTTGCTTGACTTTAATTAGGTATTGCCTTAATCAATATAGATGTCATGCATTGGTTTAGTGTGTGTGTTGTGTATAGGGTAAGTTGTGGAAATTTCTCAATAGTCTTCTACCTATACTTTATATCAAAGAATGTTCGACGTTAACTTGGCAAGTGCAAGGTCCTGTTAACCTGTTTGAGAGATTGGTTTCGCCGCTCGTCTACAACTTGTTAGCAAGATTTCTCAGACGTCGCGGCGGAGTCGTAGAGGAGGAGCAATGTTAACTGCACACAGCATTGATTGGATCCCGTTGAATGTTTTAAACAACATCTGTTTAGATGCCTTGAATGTTTGCTTAAATACTTTGCTAAAAAAATCTGAAAAAAATTAATAGCAGTGAATTTAGTGGCATTGGATCACGCAACAAATTATATTTACGATGATGGGAGCGCTTATTTAGGAGTAATAATGTAAACAATTATTTATCATCAATTTTTTTTAATCTTGCAACTATTGCAAGCAATACAATTAAAAAAACTATTATCTCATTAAATCACAAGTAGGATCACAAAAATATCTCACAAGGTGGGCATAATCCGACCACGCACGGGCTGCACTATATTCTCATAGAGTAAAACTAAGATTGAGCCGGGGTAAGGCCGTCATAAGTCATGGTTAAACGGCTAGAGGTAATCTCGGCCGGAGCAGACGCTGGACAATAATCCCAGTCCGCCACCTTCGCCTAACAAGAAATAAGTGGTGCTTCTAGTAATGGGCGCCATGAGAAAAAGGTTAATAAATATATAAAGATGACTTTATTTATAACGTCGTGAAAAAATAAATGAGTAAGACGGTGACACTATGTTTGCAGTGGTATTTTAAAAAAATAATAAAGTAGTGGCCAACAAAATTTTAAATCAGGTTCCAATCAACACAACCAAAGCTAGTTAAAACCAATGCAACAGTAATGAAAATAAGACTACACGGTCTGAATTTATTTTCCAATTCAAAGTTCATTCAGAATTAAGTTCTGTGAGAGCAGCCGCCCCCAGCCAAATGGAATTGCTTTAACTCTGTACCCCATAGAGTAGGGAACCTAGCGTGCTTTGCACCTGCCGGATTACAGAGGTTACAAAGTCAACGAACACCGCTCTTGTCGTAAAGCCACGATACGGACGGTTGTACAAAAAGGCCAATATTTTAGTGTCCAATGAAGCCTATATTTACTAGCTATTTAGATGCCATCATAGTTACTAGTTAAAGATATAAAAATTTAGTTGCTAGATAAACAAGTACCTATATCTACTTAAACATTACTCTCCTTCCATTCCCCCCTTCTAAAGCTAGCTGATGAATCTACAGCCTTCTAGAGTTTGAATCGACACCAAGTAGGTAATAATGTAGGTAACATTTTTGAAACAAGGTAATTCAATAAAACAACTGCAATCAGTAAAAACGTGACGCAGCCCTGCTTTGAAAATATGGAAATAAAAATTATCGCGTGCCGATTCTAACCCTTTAGATAACTCGATGCCTAAGAGGATGAGTACAAGAAGCTTATTATTAAACTATGGCGAGTTCGAGCAAGACTCAACTTTCTTTGGAACACATGTGCATAGCCAACTTAGTTCGAGTGGCGCTGAGCACGCTTTGTAGATTAATACGTACCGTTTAAATTTATCAAAAATCACTACTTTTCTTCATGAACGTGGAGGTTAAATATTAAATTTATTGTTCGTCCTGCAGGGAACTCGAGATCCTTTATGAAATTTGATATTTTAATCACCAATGTTGCTCTTCAATCTGGAAGCGATAAAATGCTCTTCCTATTTTCCTTTAAGTTTAGTATTAATAAAATCCTGAAGTGCTAGGTTGGGACCAACATGAACAGCAGCATAGTTTTACTGCGCCCTACGCATTATGTTCTGACTGTGGGTTCCAATCCTGCCAAAATCTTTTTTGTTAAAAGTTCAAAATAGAAACAGCAGACTCAAGTGCAATTTATTTAAGCACATTTCACATTTATTAAAGAGAGCACACAAACTTGCCTCAGCATAATGAATTTAGTCTATGAAATTACGTTTTTAATAACATCAAATTCGTGTACAAAGGACGTCACCGAGAGCGGTGGGTGGTTTTCATTAGTAAATTATAAATGAATTTTTCATGACGTCTCTGAATCTAGAGTGGCTTGCAATAACGACAACTCTGGGAAAACGTTTTATACAGTATACTCGTTGTTTTTTTTTCTTTTTTGAAATATAACTTAAAACATAAACGTACGACCCTGACGACGATAAAATGTTATGTTTTAACAATCCCTTATTTAAAAAAACGATTTTATCTTTTATCATTTCATGCTTATTGATTACTCACATTGTTTTTGATTGATTTAAATATTGTAATGGAAGCTACTGTGTCCTATTACGTATAGGTATTCTTTTATTATCAAGTGAAGCTTTTTGCTGTTTTCAATTCAATAGAAATAAATGAAGAGTGACGATAGTTGATGCTGCAACTCGTTAGCGCCGCCGGCTTAATGCGGGCCGGCGATGCTCGTTTTATGATGCCGGCGGAGGGCGTTATAATATTTCGAGAACGTCACCAGCCGGTGACACGTTGCATATTTAAACAAAGGCGTCGTGAGCTTAAATTGTTGCGCCATTATGCGACACTTGAGATAAAAGAGTTTCATCTAGGCACGCTCGCTTGCCATTCGGAAAGAAAATTGCATGGAACGTAAAAATGTTTTTCTAGTGAAACACAATTCGTTACGAATCGTGTACTTATTCTGGTTTACACTAATGCATGCCATAAGTTTAAATTTTATCTTGAATTTCAAGACATCGCAGTAGCTAGGATTATTTTATTCAATCCAGCTACAGTTATTTTCAAAGTTTCACAAGCAAACTGCGGGAACTGCGTCATTGGGGAAAAGTGCTCTTAAAGATCTCATCTGAAATACCGGATGCTTTTGACAGTCCGGACACATCGCGACCTGAACGATTTACATATTACGTGACACTTTTGTTGAGCCCTCCATTGACTCCCGGCTTGCTCCCTGGCTGATAGACTGAGACATCGACGACGTTATTGTTTTCCAAATGTTTTTTACCGCTCTGGTGCGTGAGGGTCGAAGCATTCCTACTTCAATCTATGAAAGTTAAATGACCTTACGGGAAAAAATCGTTACCCTACCTTGTATTTATAATTTCAATGAAATTTCCAAAAGTAACAAAACAATTTCAATAACGTTACATATACAATATCTACAGTAACCCAGCGACATCATTTAATAATGATAACATATACGCCTTCAAAGCAACTCGACGGCTCATAAGATGATCAAATTAAAATTGATAAATTAACGCGAAACGACGATGCCTGCTTTTGCGATATAATTATTTAATGACTAACACGTGAAGGGTAGAAATTAAATTCCTGGCAAATTTTTCAACATTAATTGTAAAATTGTATAATAATAATGGAAAAAGTAGAACAGTGTATAAGCCGTAGGTATACTTTAAACACTAAGGGCATTAAAAAAAGTAAATAACATGTTTTGTTATATCTCAGTAACTTTTAACAAATTTTCATAAATATAAAATCGTAATTAAGCCAGACTACAAGTAGATAATATTTCCGCTCACTTAAAAATCGGGTCAGCATCAAACCACCATCCCAGTAATACCTATATTATCATCAGCTTAGTAAACGTACCGACATCGGCTAACTCTAAACAAGAAACTCTTATTTTTCAATGAGTTTTTTTATCAATATATATAAAACTCTTCCGTTACTGACTGACTGACTAACTGACTGACTGACAGACAACGCAGAGCCGAAACTACTGGGCGTAGAAAGCTGAAAATCGGCACGTGGGTTCCTTGGGGAGTTTAGGTGAGCACTAAGAAAGGATTTCCCGAAATTACCACGGGAACGGCAAAAACGGGATTTTTGTGTTTATGATAAATCTGCGCGAGTGAAACCGCGGGGCAGCCTCTAGTTAACAATAAAGTTATTAACTCTCGCGTCTTTTTAAATATTAGATTTCAGTACCTAGATCAGGATACTTACAATGATACGTTTAAGACCGTAATATAATATTATATATTCCACTATAAGGTATTATTGGTAGTTTTTCTTGTGTGTGTGTGTGTTACTTGTTTGCGAAGCTAACTTAGTAGGTATCGGCACGTTCTCTGGGTATCGAAGGCAAACACATTTATCAAACATAAACAATGGTCCGATATAAAGTTACGCTGCGGCGGCGTGTCATGGCGGACTTGCACAAATAGCTCAATTAAACGGATGCGTCGAACACATCGCACAGAATGTACGGACAGCGTGTCCTGTCCAGTGTCCACCCACGGACGAATTTTGCAGTCACGTTCTAAATTGGTTACCAACACAAGTGTTTTTTTAATTCTTTGTTTGATTGGTACCTTTAAAAAAACAGCGCTCGTGATTCAGATAGTCAAAGCAGCGCTGTTGTGTCGCGATCGGGATTTTTAAGCTTTGTATTTAGTGATATGCTTTAGTAATAGTAACATATTACTTTTAACTCTTACTGTAATTTACAGTTTGCATTTTATGATAGCTTTAGTACTATAAATTAGAAAACTCTAGGCAGACACAAATCTTTACGATACAAAAAAAAAAAAAATTTTCATAAAATTTTATAGTGTGTAGGTTTATCGGCGTAAGTATACATTTTTATAGCGTAAGTATACATTTTTATATTTGATAAAACTCTTGACCCGTTATTCCAATAGTCTCCAAGCTGATTTTAATTTCAATTTGAGATTCATAAAAACTTAAAAATTAAACAGGGAAATATGAATTAAATACAAATATAAATTTAAGAAAGTTTCTAATTAATATGAAAGAGCAAGGTATGCTCGAAAGGCAAGTTGCTAAGACCGCGTCCGCCGCTGGCTAATTACTTCAAACTTTAATATTTACAAGTCAAAGCGGCTGCAATCGGAATGCAAGCCTGGTGCAATAGTAACACAATGTTGCTTATTTGAACAAACTTGCTTTAATTTTTCAGCAAAACAATATTACGTTTTAAACTTTAATCAGGTTCTGTTTTTAGCAGTTTCTTTACTATGCTGTAAATACGGTTTCAAGTTTATTTATTTGTATAAAAAGTTAAATTTGTTTATTCTATAAAAGTAATAACCGCATTTTGTAACAAAACTCTACCATATAACTTGTAAACCTATGACACTTCCTTACCCATAAGGTTAAAATATTAACAGTATATTGAATAAATTACGAAACTGATCCAGTACAAGCAAAGTGAAAACGCCCGGGGCTACACCTCAAAGATGGCTGATATGGTACCTTACTTTGATTATTGAGATGCCTACAATGCCTTACAGAATAATAGGACAAAATTTGCTTATTTGGACTTTATCGGTTACCATATGCGTAAAATAGTGTTAGTTTTACTAAAAAGTTAAAATTTAAATAAGTAATATGTATTTTTAGTTTTAAGGTATTTATGATATGGGCCTCTGTTTATATTATTTAACATCCACTAATGTAAATATTGCCTGAAATAAATAAATTATTATTATATATGCATGCTTTAATAATAATACTTAAATATTTATTAGTCTTAAAAGTAACAATACAATAATTAGCAAAACGAAGCAATTATTTTAAATATTGTAGAGTTTGTAATACCTTTATTGGGTACGCTGTCTTTGCGTAAATCGATGTCCTTGAGGGGCGTCTTCGACGGCTTGCCGCAGAAGGGTGCGTCTAGCTCGTGTAGAGGACAATGGTGTCCGAACATTTTTAATCGGGCCGGGATGTCGTGTTTTCATTTGCTTAACGAGTGCCACATGAAGATGACCCTGAAACAGCTCGACTTATGCAACTATATTGCATAGATGCCTTTTCATTTCAGTTACTTCATTGTCAAACATACGCTTCTTATTCCTTTGGTGCTTTCCTTGTTTTCGCTAAAATATGTCTTCCGCTTTGTTATGTTTACTGCGCTAAAGCGATTAAAACTACAAAAAGAATGTGACGTGGGCTTGGTACTAGTAAATGGTTCATGTTAATTGGACAATTGGACATTGACTGAATCCACAAGAATAGAAATTAAGTTTTATTATGGAAAGTTACACCTACCTTCATTGTGTTCCTGTTATGCTTTTAGCAATTGAGTGATTTTTAATAAATTGTGTAATTATGAATAGAGAATACCCAAAAGAGGTTGATGAAGAATAGAACATTTATTTCCCGCAATAAGTCCATGGAAGGCAGATTGGCGCACACACCGCCGACCGTGGTATTGGCAGCTAGTCGGAACTATTAGTCCAACTAGCAAAGAGCCGAGACTACTCGGAAACTTGTTCGTTCCGAGAACTTCGATAATTTTCCGCCTGATTTCGGATTGTTGCAAATTTAACGCACAGTCAAAGCAAGAACCGCCGCCCACTCGCTGCTCAAGGCACAGAATTAGACAACAGACAGTTGGAAACTTTTGATAGACAGCTAAGTATTCGAATTGTTTCCTTTGAACTAGTCATTGAGTTGGTAAATCTTAGATCATGACTTGCACCTCAGCTGGCATTCTCAAGGAAGGCACGCCCCTACCTACCTCAATGAAATAATTCTTGTAATTGGTAACGAAAAAAAACAGATATATTTACAGCCATCAGTTTTATCGCGTTAATTTAACTATTATTACTGAGAAAAATATATTGAAAAAAAAATATTCCAAATTTTCCACTGCCGGTGCCAAATATCCAGGATAGCCGAATCTAAAGTCTGCTTTTTGTCACAGATGCCTTGTATCCTTAACTACGTTGTTTTAAATTTTTTAATTAAGTATACTATTTACTTATGTCACAGTATAATAAATAGTACTACATACAGATTAGGCACTCCCTGCCTACCTCAGCAAGTGCGGGTGCCCCGCTCTCGGTTACCTCTCAGTTACCGCTCAGTACAAAATAAAGCATCGTCGCACGTGTTATCTCGCGTGCACATACACGAGTTTCGGCTATGCGCGAAGCAACGCGCTTTTTTCTATGAAGTGTGCTTATGTTTAATATATTATAGGAAAAAGGCGATGTGGTAATTTCCATAGTAGGTACTTTATGCTTTATACATGCTTACGTGTTTTAATTATAAAAAAGTTAAATATTCTGATTGTTCTGATAAACATCAAACTTTTTGTATTGTTATGATACTTTAAAGCTTGCAGCTTACTCATAGATTTTTTTACGCTTAGTATTCAACTTGAACTAAGAATTACGTTTTTTTTATCATGCAGTACCTACCTATTACATATGTAAGTAAGCTATACTAGCTCAGCAACACGGTGGTCCTCTTTATTTCGAGCTCCAAATGTCTCCCATGGGAATGCACCTGATTTATTCACGTCTGTATGGAATGGTTCAGTTAAGGCACCTATAGGGTTACATTATATAGGTTCATTTAACGTACAATAGGTTCTCTATGCACAAATCATACTATTAACGTTATTTGGAATCTCACGATGCTTCACTATATCAACCATGTAATCTTTTTTATGTTTTAGTCACCACGAATTTCATTTAGGACAGTGCCAAATACCCATCATCCACTCTAAACTAAATAATCAAGACAGGGCAGGTGTACAAGTATGACAGATACATTCATTTAGTAAACCAAACACCTTCTACAAACAGACAGAACTGAGATCTTAAAGCCGTTTAAACTAGCGGTGACATCTCCGTACAAATCACAACAATTTGAACAACAGACGACTACAAACTTTCGTAGATATCAACTTTATTTAATACTAGTTGACCCGGCGAACTTCGTACCGCCTCACCTATTACTATTCTGAGCATGTATTTTACTTATAAACCTTTCTCTTGAAATACTCTATCTATTAAAAAAAAAACGTATCAAAAAACTTTGCGTAGTTTTAAAGATTTAAGCATACATAGGGACAGATGCGGAAAGCGACTTAATTATATAGTATTGTATTGAAGTGACGGTTTGTTCCCGGTCTATAAGTTAAGCTTTTATTATGAACAGTAAACACTTTTGAATCAGTAGAGAAAAAGTATGAAAGCTAAAAACTTCTTCTTCTACACGTATCTAATAGCGGACTTTCTAAAGCCACTGGAGAATCTGGAGATGGTAATTCATAATGAATATGTGATTGTTTACATTAATATTTTAACATTGATTTTTATACGACCGTGACTAAAATTCGCTAAAATTGTCATATCGGACTACTTATAAACTAGTTTTGCTTATTTTTTATGTTTATTAATATATTTGTGAGTATCTTTGATTTTCTTCATAAATTAATGTACGGTGACAGGCTTCCGCAATAACCTATACAAACAAGTTAAGTTTTCCTGGGTTGAATGAACCGCCGAATAAAAGTTCTACTTATATATATGTAGGGAAGGTATATTGGAATAGGTGGCCATATAAAACTTACCTAATTTATGTTGTAATTAAATAATTTGAATGAAAAAAAAAAGATAAGCATAAGTATACATAGTATAGTATTAGTATATATTTAATTTAAAAAATTGCCACTGTAGACAGAGAGATGAAATTTGCTCTAAAGCTTCCTTATTAAGTATAAGCACTGCAACTCATTTTTTGTCTTATTGTTTTAAATATTTCATTTATTCACTCACTCAACTCACGATTTGTGGGTACCTATTTTGTTCTGGACGCTACACGCAGAGGGAATATTAAATCTTGTGACGATATAGAATATTTGTATATTACAAATATCATGTGGCTTATCTTTATCTACACAAAGTCTTTCACTTTGTTTTTTATGATATCATGTTTGCTTTTTGGAATTGTAACGCTAAAAAAAAGAGAAACCATCTTGAAGATCAACCTTGACGAAATGCAACATGACTTTGTCAGAGGAGCATAAGTCCAATCGACGAGCAATCAACAAACAAAACAAAAAACCAAAACCTTTAAATGCGATTCTAGCCGGTTTGATAATATGAGTTGCCTGCCACGTTGTCGCATCGCTGTAGTCAAGCTATTCAGAAATACATTGACATGAATTTTTTTTTTAAAGAAATACTTACAAATCATTACAAAATCGAAATCATCATAAAATTTCACAAGGACAACCATGGTGAAGGGTGTTCGCCGTAATCGCCACGCCTGGCAGGCGGCAAGGCGATCGCAGTAAGGCTCGTACCTTGTATGACACGTACACTGGATGAGATGTGTTGGTAATATTCTAAAATGCCTAGATTCCCTACTACAATATAATACTTATAAGGGAGCAGACTAAAACATTAACTTACGTTGTCCTCATTCAAATCATCTAGGGCTAGGGTATCTTGTATAGGAAATAATGTATTTGTAACATTAAAATATACATAGTGTTTTTGCAATTAGTTTGATATACTTTTCAGAGTTTAAATATTTTATCGTGTGTGGTGCCTTTAGTTTTTCTTTTCAGTTACCTTCTAGTTCTAGTTTGGAAAAACTCTAAGATAAACATATTAATATTTTTTTGAATAATTATAGTACAGTTTAGAGGTCATCAGTCATGACATGACACATGAGTTCTACGTCGCGTAAAAAAATAGATAAAGTTGCTCTACACTTTGGTGATATCTCTAATTGAAGTTCATTAAACACACTAGTTCATAGAATCAAACGTATCAATAATATAATTACACACATACGAAGATGCTCATAACAAAGATAAAAAACTGTAGCTATAGTCAGCCTTGAGTTAACATAATTAGATACCGGTTTTAGCGTTATTCCGGATGGAGGCTGGCTGGGGCCTTTTTAATTATATTTTGTGGAAGGAAGAAGCGAGAGGTTGTGCTGCTCTGTTCACAATATAATAAAAATATAACTGCTGTGAACTATGATGAACAAACGAGTGAATTTAACAATATGAAAATGTATTCAAAGTGTTTTACGATATTTGTTCTGTTCGCTGTAGCAGTGGATTGCGCTCCGCAAAATAACGACGAACTGAGAGGTTTGTAATGTGATCTAAATACTGTATTAAGTTTCATTATGAATAGGTAGTATAACTTGGTAATGAGGTTCATGTGGGTTTTCAGCTTTATCATCAAGGGGTAACCTTTATAATAAAAAAAATATTATAATGCATGAATATTCAAATTAAAACTTAAGATACTTCGAAAAGTTACCCAAATTAACTGCAATAAAAATTATTTTGCAGTGCAGAGCTTATTCATGTATCTGGTGAAAATTTACTAAAATAAAAGACGTCATACAAAATAATATCACTTCATTAAAACACCAAAATTTAATTCTAAATTCGGTGAGTTATCGCATTATTATTAATCATAAAGTGTTGTGGTTTCTTGCTTTACTATTAATAATTATGTGGATAAAAGGCAAGTACCGAAGCTTTTGCACTTATATTTATATTCTTTCAAAATCAAAATAGAGTCAATTCTTGGTTTATACCTACCAACAATTAAACCCCTTTATATTTTGAAACTACCTATAAGTAAAAAAAAAACTATACTTTATCAATACGCATAATTATTGATATCCAATTGTAAATTTTTGCTATTATAATTTGTTTTTTTTTTTAATAATGTACTCAATTGAATATTATTTTGTTAATTTAAAGACAATACTTAGCTATAGCCCTTGATTCCTTATTTTCTTTCAGCTAAAAGGTCTCCACAACACGGCGAAGCACCCGCTTATGGAAGAGGCCCACCAGACGGCAGAGGCCCACACGATGGAAGAGGCTCACCAAATGGAAGAGGCTCACCAAATGGAAGAGGCCCACCAAATGGAAGAGGTCCACCAAATGGAAGAGGCCCACCAAATGGAAGAGGCCCACCAGATGGCAGAGGCCCACAAGATGGAAGAGGCCCACCAAATGAAAGAGGCCCACTGGACGGAAGAGGCCCACCGGATGGAGGAATGGATGGAAGAGGTCCACCGGATCACAGAGGTCCACCTGATGGAATAGGTCCATCAGATGAAGGAGGCCCACAGGGCGAAAGAGGTCCACCAAATCAAAGAGGCCCACAGGATGAAAGAGGTCCTCCAAGTGGAAGAGATCCACCGGATAGCAGAGGCCCACCAGAAATAAGAAGCTCATCTGATAATGTCAGTGGTCCGCCGCATGCTCTAGGTTCACTAGATAGCACAGGACCCCCTGAGAAAATAGAACCAGCAGCAGGCGGAGAACCGCTAGATGGTTGGAAACCTAGTGTTGGCGCAAATACCTCAAGCATCAGGAATGCACTAAATGGTACAGATCTATTACCCAGCAGTGGCCAAGAAATAAGTTCACCAGTGCAGTTGCAAATAATAAGTTCTACTGATGTTACATCTTCTCGAAAAAGTGTTGTAGCGAACAATGAAAATCTGGTTAGACTACGCAATCGTATGGAACTTACAAGAAACGCAGATATATCTGCAATCAATAACGGTAACCAAGTTAATTACTTACATGATTTAGGAAAAGGAGTTGGACCTTTAAGTAATAATCAAGAAACAACAAAACAAAAATTAGTTTTTAAGAAAACTGGTTATATTTTTCAAGCTTTAGCAGTAACGCCGGAAATGTAGATTAAAATTTTTATTTATTAATCACTTTATAATTATCACTTTAGTTGTTATTAAGTACGTAGCAGTAAAAATAAGCGAATGGTTAAATATAATTAATTTTAATATCCAGCGACAATAAAATTACTGTAAGTATATTGAATGTCAACTCTCTATAATATAATAATTAAATTTCAGAGTATTTTAGAATACTGGAAGCTTTTGGAAGAAACCAAAATGATGGATTCGAAACAATCAATACATTTTCTGAAATACCAGTACACGTAATAGATTTAGATGACATTTCAAAAGATGCAGAAAATAATCTAAAGTTTAAAATTTCTGAAACGATCAAATTAATAAAAAGTCAAGAAGAAATTGAAGGAGTTAAACGAACATTAGAAAAAACAGTTGACGCACAACCATGGCAACAAAATACTCCATATGACTCTGGCTACGACCGTTTAAATTCAGGATATAGGCCCGATAATCAACACTACAACGATTGGGATCGACGTCACGATAATTGGGATAATCGATATTACCAAGGACCACCACGCCACAACGACTGGGGACCAGCCAATCACTGGCAGCCGCCACCACCTCATCATGGCCCACCGCATCATTGGCCTCCACCACCGCCACCGCCACCGCATCACTGGCCTCCACCACCGCCACCGCATCACTGGCCTCCGCCACCTCAACCACATCACTGGCCACCGCCACCGCCTCCGCACCACGGACCTCCACCACCTCATTGGGGACCACCACCACACAGTTATCATCCACCGCCACCACACCATGGGCCGCCGCACCACTACGGCCAATCTCATAATTGGCCTCCTCCGCCACCTCCGCCATCACACCATGGACCTCCGCCGCCTCGATTCGATCCATCACCAATGCCATCGCAAAGTCATCGTCCTGGCTATGAAAACCCACAATCAAACAGCGACCGCGACTACAACACACAAACAGAAATAGAATTGACAACAGTGAACTACTACGATGAAAATCATAAGCCTATTCAAAAAATTCCAAACGGACTCCCGAATAAAGAATCATCAGATATAATTCAACCACAAGAAGTTGATACGCAAAACATTATTCAAGAAATATTTGGCATACCACCTGATCAAATGTCTGACAAAAAGCTACTGCCAGCTATGGCTTTAGCAGCAGAACAAAATTATAAGGAAGAAATAAAAACAACGCCGTTCCCAATTTTTCAAGTGATTCCTGTGGTACCTGAAGAATGAATAATAAAAATCGCAATACAGATCTCCAAACAGGATGTTATAAACATAGAACCTATCCAAATCTAGGGCGACCAACAGACACTCACAAAATAATAACTAATATACAAACAAGCATATACAGAAACATATTTTTGCAATGTCTTTTTATGTTACCATTGTTCGCATCGCACTGGCCGGAAATCGAACACCAGAATTCCGCCTAAAAATATCACTAACAAACTGTAACAGAGTGTACCTTTTAGAAATTATTTTTATTATATTATTAGATATATTATTATGGTTAGACTATTAAAAACTATCCTTTAAACTTGTTTTTTTTTTACAAAAATCTCATCATCACCTTTTCAGCCGAAAGACGTCCACTGCTGGGCATGGCCCTCTCCCACAAACCGCAATAACGTTCATCCTGTGTGCAGCTGTACTCCCGCGACCATTACCAGGTCGTCTGACCACACTGTGTGTGGAAGATCTACCAACTCTGCATATTCCGGTGCTACTCAACAACTTTTGGACCTCTGGCTAGCTACCGTCCAGTTCTTCTGCCTCTTATATTAAAATTTGCAATTCTTTATTTCAGTAACTATAATTTTTCTGTGCTTCTGGGAAGTTTAATCAATTTCTGATCAGTAGTTTTGGGTAACAGTGGAACAAACCGCCAATTTTTTGTTTTTTAATGTTTTAGTAGGTACTAGTGTGCCCGACATGGTTCCCGCCCACTTAGCTGTGTTTAACTTGCGTAAAATAAAAAATGAAATTTTGTTAATTACAGAGCTTCTTGGTCTACTGAAATCCATAGCAGCCAAAAATGCCAGCAACATGAAGAATTTAAACTCAATCGTCACAGCTGACCCAAAAAATGACCGAACGACTTCGTTCTCTTCTCGTTTTGAGGAATCAGAACCTGAAAGGCCTTGGTATCCACCACCTCCTCCCCCTCCGCCACCTGGGTATGGACCACCACCACCGCCTTACTGGAATGAGCCTCATGAAAGACCTCAAAGAGATGAGCATCGACGTCCACCGCCACCCCCGCCACGAGACGATTATGGTTATGGTCCACCACAGCATGGTCCTCCGCGCGGCCCTCCTCATTATGGACCTCCGGATCGAGGCCCTCCTCATTACGGGCCCCCGGATCGTGGTCCTCCACATCATGGCCCCCCGGATCGGGGTCCACCTCACCATGGGCCTTCTGACTACGGTCCGCCTCCTGGTCCTCCTCCACATGGACCGCCTCCTCACGGTCCTCCGCCAGATCGTGGACCGCCGCACCATGGACCGCCAGAATACGGTCCACCTCCTCATAACTATGGTCCACCTGATTATCGCCCTCCGAACAATGGCGCTCCTCCCCCAGGGCGCGGGCCGCCACCTCCCGGCCGCGGTCCTCCACCACCTGACCGTGGACCTCCAGAATACTCAGACTTTAATTCTAATAGTGGTTCTGGAGAAAACAGACCACCTTCTGACAACAGATATTACGATCGTCCACCTCCAAGCATGGCAGCCTACGATGGCAATGACGAAGATCCATCAAAGAAAACACAAACTCGATACCAAATACCTGCTAAACTTACTACGACTACGAAATTGCCACCTCATATCGAGTCTACTTTACAAGAAATCTTCGGAGATCCGCCCCTCAAACGGAAACCTGCTGTTGCTCTATCTATTCCAGCTCTTGATAGTGGAAATATAAAAGCAAAACAAAAATTACCTTTTTTCCAGGTAGTGCCCGTGAGACCGGAGGAGTAGTGATTTTGATTACGCAATTCTCGCAATGAAAATTGGCTTTTTAATAAAATAAATATATTTAATACCAGTATATAAATACGAATAATAATTTTAGAAACCTTTTTTAAAATCTATGTAGCTTCGAACAATACTCGTAGATTTCATTAAAAAAAATATTTAATATTTTAATATAATCAGGATTTAACAAATTGGATTATAATGCTTTTCTGTACTTTAACTACCACAATACTTCTTTTGGACAATCTACATATTATATACCTTTGTAACTTATTGATTTAAGAAATAATAATAAGTGTAACAAAAATAACTCAAGCACTCTTCTTTAAACCAACGGTTTCTCAATTTTAATATCATTACTAATTTGGAGTCGATGGGACCAACCCGAAAAACGAGTAGGACCTTATGAATTAAGACATACTTACTCTTATAATCAATGTTAAGGATTAAACCGGAGTGTACAATTAAGCTTAAATTTACTGTCCTTTTCATTATGTATAGTACAGTATTCATAAAGATCTATCTCTTTATAATAATAATAAAGCATCACACTCAGGCTGACATTCACAGTTCAGTCGCAGCTCGACCTAGCATTCCAAAGTGTCAAAATAAAACACTTCACTTCACATAGTCGAGTTTCCACTTCAAAACAGTGAAGCATACGCTCAACGAAGTATAAGACGGCTCGATCCAAGAAAATCAGTACTCGAGAACGACATGTGCGAGTATCGGACCCAAACACTGACTGTGAATATCAGCCTCGGAGCCCCTAACTAGTAAAGAACCTAGGAGACCCAAAACACATTACACAGATGAACAATACACCCAGACCAGGAAACATATATCGAAATTCATCATCACAATGTTCGCCCCGGCCGGGAATCGAACACGGTGTACTGCCAGCTGAGCCACGGAGCAGTAAGTCTTACTAGGGTCACTTATTATTTTTTTTTTTTTTATTATTATTATTTTGTCTCTTCTTTTGTAATGTATTGTATTTATGTGTGTTATATATTTATATTTTTTTTTTACGTATTATATTATTTATGTTATTATATCAATTATTTAATATTTGTGTTATATATTTATTAAGCATACTAATATTTATTATTTATTCAGAAACATTTTTTTTTTTTTTTTGTTTTGATTAAGTATTATTGTCGTCAAAATACTGAAACGCCCACCCAATTTACTCTTGTAATTTCTCTTTGGGTTGCCTGGAAGAAATCGCGTTTAGCGATAAGGCCGCCCATTGCCCTTTGTAATATCAAAATTTTACAATATGTATTATTTTATGTTATTAATTCTGTGTTTATTATGGCAATAAAGCGTTTTTATGTTTTATGTTATGTTTATGTTATTACTCCCGATTTAATTACGTTACCCCTCTAGAGGTAATAAGTGTAACTACCTAATTAAAAAAAAAAACAAAGACAAATTCAAATAATAACATTTTTAATATTATACATATTTATATATCTTTAACTAGACTGGTGCAAAACAATGACGTGTAATAATTGATTTCCATTAAAAGTAGCTTGGTAGGTTTACTTTTACAAAAAATATTGCTTTTGTTTGTACTATACAAAACCTTTTTAGAGACAGAATAATTAATTTTTTTTATAGTGTTTTTTTGCACTTTTCACCGATACGTACATAACCATCAGCACAACCAGCATTAATATAAGGGTGAATATTTAGACCTTCAAAAACATGCGTCCGGACGTGAAACTGCGAGATTGAAGAATCTATGAGCCTGAGTTTTTAATATGTTATTATAAATCCAAAAAAGGACCTAGACCTAAACAGTTAGTAATAAATTGGATTTAGGAAACGTGGAAAAAAAAAATTTTTCACCTAAAATCGGCCGTCAGCGGTGCGTCCGGACTCCGACCAGCGCTCAAAATGATGTTATAACTTTTTAACTATAGGAGACTGAACTAAAAACTTTATTTTAATCGATGGTTGATACGTTGTTTAACATTTAAAAAAATATGATAACTTAATTTAATAATCTGTTAAAGATATTATTCAACTTATACGAGCGTCCGAAGTTTAGTACTTTTTGAACTACCGCGCAGTTCTTCTTACATAACTCGCTAACCAATGGGTTTTAAGTTTTGTAGTGTCAGTGCCGTAAACCCTTAGTGATGCTGAGTAAGTCACAGTAGTGACACATGTACTGAGATGCTTCATTTCGACTCAATCACGTTATGTTTGAGCGCAGTTACGCTTGGTCACCCTTTCTTAAAAATCTGTTCTGTAGCATAGAAAAAAAACAAGCCATTATATCATTGTTTTAATTAGATTATAATGAAATACTATGTGTTTTGCATACTATTGTAGTATTATTTACTTGCTAGACCTTTTATTTCCTACAAATAATCCACTTTTTTTTTTAATTGCTAAGATCGCTGTCCATAAGATCGCTGTCATTTCTGAGATCGCTGTCCTTAGGACAGCGATCTTAGAGTCAATGACAGCGATCTTGTAATTTACTTTTCAATTTCACTGTTACTATTTTTTTCTAGAATTCTTCTTTACTATGTAGTGTAGGTATAATGTTTCTGATAAAGGGTATTATCAGTTCAACCACAGGTGAACTTCTGAAGGCGGGTAGAAAACCGATCCTTAGGGCCAACAGCTACAGTAGGTAATTGTATAATTCCGTTTAGCGGCATAGCACAGGTAAAGTACCGCCACCCGCGAAAATATTTAATATCTTCAAAACAAAGGCAAATATCGAATATTCCACTAGATGATGAAGCCTTTGTAGGTGGGGAAACTCCTGACGAGTACCCTGCAGCCCCGGAGAGAGCCGCAGGATAATGTGGGGTTCGCATCCAATAAAACACAGCCGGTGTCCTCCTCGGCTGTTGGCAAGGGGGTCACGGCAGATCTTTGATCTTTATGTGTAACTCTGCTACCTCCTTCAGCATCGGCTAGTAAGCCTCTTCACGGAGGGCCAAGATGGTAGTCCCCCCAGAGCGTGGATGGCTCTCCCAACGCTGAACGACGGAACTGGACACTGCGTTCCGTCATCCTTTCCAGGTTTGTTATATGAGCAGAGCTTGTTACTGTGGGGCACGGCGGAGTGTTGACCCCATGGTGGCAGTTGAAAGACCCTGCTACTTCCTCCTCGACCGCCAGGTGCTACAGCTATTCCACCTTGGCCACAGCACCCAGCGATCGCGCGTGGCAGTGTCCTTACACTGACACCCTCTCCTATGGGGCTTGTAAGTGCCTCATTGGTACGCCCATTGCTGTCAGCGATGACGACATCAAGCCGACCGCAAAACGGGGAGGAATGACAGCCCAGAATCTACTCCCCTGCGCGTTCGAATCAGCCGGATAGACCTGTGATCCCAACGGTCGGCGAGTTAGTCATCAAGCCAACCGTGAGCAGGACTATTATTCCCAGCATCTAATAACGCAGGGTTTCTAATCAGCCGAGCCATAAATCTCCACATGGACGTGCCATTGGTGGAGCCCCTAAGTCCCGTAATCCACCTCTTCGCCATCTTTCCCTCTTCCTCTTCAATTACTCCCTTCTTCTTTCTCCTCGTTTATCATCCTTTTTAACGCGCTTTTTAACCCCCCCACGGAGCCGAGGAGTACGCCGTGGTGGGGGTACCAAGCCCCGCTCTCATTATCGACTCACACTATGCTCTCTGATAAAGCAGAGAGCATGTGGAGCGCCACTCTCGCCATATTATTAGCCACCGAGCGATCACACCAAACGGTAAACGAAAAGTGTCATCGATTAGTGTTGCCCAGGGTGCACCACGTGGAGGTTTATCTGGCCAGAGCCCCAGATAATGTAGCCTAGTATTTTAAAGGCACTGTTGTATAGCTTTTAGGTTTAATACCAAGGAAATCTACAGATTGTTGCCAAAAGTGGCCATTTTTAGCAACACTTTGTAGCTTTCTATGGTTTTTAACCACCATTGCTCTAAAAATGCTAGGCTAAATTATCTAGGGGAATACAGTTTCACTTTTTTTGATACTTTCCTCAGTTTAGAAGATAAATTTACTCTTTTCGCTTGCTACTTTAGCTGTGTTATGCCTCTTAAGTATCAAAGATTTAAAAACTCCAAAAGCACGGAAAAGAAGAGTAGTAGTATTGTTCTTCCAAAAGGATGATAAAACCTTGCTGAAGAATTACAGGCCGATCTAACTTTTTAGCCATGTTTACAAACTGTTCTTGAGAGTCATTTGGAATCGTATTGTGCGCAAGATTGATGACTTTCAGCCACCCAAACAAGCCGGTTACCGTAAAGGCTTCAGGACCATAGACCTGTTGTCCTTTACGGCATGTTGATTAGATGTTTGAATATTCCACAGAAATAGTAGGTTCATCCAAAGAAACAAGGATAACGTTACTTTTACATATAATATTACAAAATAAAATCTAAATAAGAAGCGATGGAGTTTTTTTTATGTTTCTTTTATCTTAATCTATAGATGCAAGCTTCTTAAAACTGTGCCAAGAATTCTATTATTATTTCTTGAAATAAAATAATAACTTTTTACAATAAAATATTATGTTCAACATGTTTTTATTTCAGTTATATGAGGTGTTCTAAGATCGCTGGCAGTGAATATAAGATCGCTGTCCTAATTTTTACAAAAGCGATTTGCAGAGAAACTATTGGGTAAAAAAGAGTCCCTCCATCATGAAAACTATAACTTTTTGTTCTTGTATACGATAAACTTATTAAAATAATCAAATTCTTAAAAAAAATCATGGACAGCGATCTTAGATGAAGAATATTTTTTGTGAGAAATACCCATAATCTCTTCCATCTTTACCATCATCTTTAGCACTTATAGTGTCTTCTTCAGAATTTAGCTCTTGCTTTTCGATATTATTGTTTGGAATTGTTTTAATATTTTTCTCCGTGTTATGTACATTTTCTAGTGTAGATTCCATACTTTTAGGTTTAGGTTCAGTAACTTTTTTTGTGGAAGTTACAGTGAAGGGCTCCGTAGTTATTTCTATATGTTGTTTATTTTCTTTGTTCTTATTATGAAAAATATAGTCGATGTCATGCTTTACCTTCGTAGCTGTTTCGTTCCATTTTTGAAATATCTCCTCAATAAAACCACAAGATATTTCATTACTTGATATTAATATTAAAGCAAAACACAAAAGTGGTATAACACACTTCATTGTAATGTTGTGGGATTACTAAGAAATTGCTACTGGCACTCTGTTTTTATCAAGACAAGCGATAACTTTTAAACCCTACTTTGATACTGTAGTATTTCATCGAGTCTTTATATAATTCTATAATTTTATAGGGAAACATTTTATTTTTATTTAAAATTAAGTATAGTGTTCTATTCTATTACTTAACTTTTCAATCTTTAGTAAATAATTATTTAATTAGACAGCACTGCAGTCAAGTCACATCAAATAAAATGTTTCGATTATATACAGGTCTGAATAAAAAATATATAATACTTTCACTGCATTTACTGAATTTAGACGTTTGTAGATTTTCAACTTTTAACCAAATTTGGATTAATAAAAAAATAACAATTATTAAGTGTGAATTTATGTATTATTGTGTTAATAATTTTTCAGAAATTTAAAACTGTTTCAGTAGCTTACTTTTAGTTCGATTATTAACATAAGATATATGAACAATAATAAAGTTACGGTATGAACCTATAAATTACTAATAATGATGTCTTGATTAAAACCAATCTCATCCTCTTTGACCTGTAAACAAAAGTTTTACATTAAAACTGTGCAAAACTCTTTAAACATGCACAAATTAAAGAATTGACTATCAAAAAGAAGGATAAATTTTGAAATCAATCACAAATTTGATGTAGAAAACACAAGAATAGAACACTAATTTTAGAACTTCCTCCTTCTCTTGGGTGTTCGGATAAAAATTAGTCAAGAGTAAGTGAGTGAGTACCTAACCTACCTCAAAATTTTTGTCTGCATTTTCCCGATTTGTCTCGGCGAAATCCTTCTCGACATTTTAACTGCGGCACTCTGATCACTTGGCCTGTTTGCGTTGTTTCCGTCGCTCCTTCGGCAAAGCGCAATTTTTCATGAAAATTAAACAACTCAAATGAAGTGTTAGCTACCACAACTGTCCTTATTGCACTCAACAGTACCAACATTAGAACAATAACAATTTTTGCGTCCATTTTCACGAAGTGTACACAAAACACTGCTTCAAACTGTACTCAATCCATGACTTCGCGACAGTTTCCTGATATGTCCATTCTTTTGCCACCTTCGCAGTGTTTGGGCAAGTTCAAGGGTGCATCTATCATTTTTTTAGACACTGATATATTTTTATCACTTTCTTCTTCTTTTGCGTTTACTATTGTCGTCCCTCTTATAGCCGCGATGAGTTCTTTAAAAGGATTCGAGAATATATCCAGGAACGGACTTCTGTTGGCTCTTGCGGCGGCTGCGGCACTCGCGTCGACTAGCAACAATTGTATAACTGCGACAAGTACAATAATTCGAATGCATAAAAGCGGCATTGTACAACGATAGACTGTGCGGTTGTCCTTTATCAAGAATTGAGTACTTATCAGTCAAGTGACGCACTTTGACCGCGAGGCCGACAGACGTCTATCATTATATATTACGTTTCGCAATCCGCAAGTAATTACTCTGTTGCGTTTTTTTTTACTGAAATGTATTGAAGAAATAATCAACTTCTTATACCGATTTATTTAAAAATGTAATCAATTAAGTTACATTACAACACAGTTATATCCCTAAGTAAGCTTGAAAATATTTGTCAGCAAATCATAATTACTAGCTATTTTATACAAGTTATAATTCGATAGCGGCAAGTACAAATACTCAACAACGTCAATTATCAATATACTACGTGGTATACGATGAATAACAATCAATATTCGATTGTTGCTGCAATTTTTAACAGAAATTGTAGTTCCGATAACTTGCTATCTGCTTATTATCTAATGAATCTCAATGTCAGAAGTAATAAAAAAGGAATACCTCAATGTTTCCTTATAATAACTCTGTATACAATTTAAATTCCGGATACAATTGGTCAGTTGAAACGCGAAAGTTGACTCATAGTGAGCGCAGTCACTGAAGCGGGCGTGTATTGCGGGGCTACAAGCAGAGATGAAATTCCGAGCTCACTTTATTATTCATCGTAATAAGTTGACTAAATCAAAATTGTTTCAGTATCCACGAGTTGTTTTCGAGTTACAAACACCTCAAGTAGTGAAGAGTTAATTATCGGTTTATATAAGGGTCTGATAAAATTACATTTAAATTACTAAATGAGTATGAAACAAAAAAATACATTCTTAAAATTCGGGCATAGGTGATTTTTATAATAGAGTGGAGAGTGGAGAAAGAAAGAAAGATATACTGCTAGATAGAAAGTGCATACTGTGTACCTACTGCTTGATATTGGCCTCCCCCTAAGAAAGACTTTATAGATATTTTCCCCCACTTAAGATATTTTCATTATTTCATGTACTTTCATTTTTATTAATCTGTATAATGTTCATTGTATTGTCACCTTATTGTATTGTAATGGTAATATCACAAAAAAAAAAGAGAGAGATAAATTGTAAAGTAGAGTTTGTTACCCCTTTCTTCTCTACGCTGTAAAATCATTGCGAAAGGGAGTAGAATCACTTGACAGAGGAGGGCTCGTTTGGGGGCCTCTCCAGGCGACTATTGTCGTAAGGCAAGCCAAACATTTGTTTGCCTGAGCCATTTGCCAACTGAACTACCTCGCCTCTCACAGTATAGGATACTTTACCAAATAAGGTATCAATAGCGATTAGATTAGATGTAGTCTAATTGACTTTCAATAAGTGATATCTTGTATCCTTTATTGAATAAAGATTTTTTTATTTTTGTTTTTTGAAAGCCATACCGACTGGCCCTGAGTGACCCTTCGAAACTTCACGAGGTTGTCTGACCACATTGTGTGGGATCTGTCTACTCTGCTTCTTACGGAGTGCGGTCGCTACTCGAGATCATTTTGGCCCTATCAATTATAAGTTTTTCGTCTACTTGCCCATTTCCAATTAAGTTTTGTAATTTTTTGGACTATGTCAGTGACGATTCTTCTACGAATATTATTATATTTCTGATTCCATCTCTCTGGGAAACTCTAAGCATAGCCCTTTACAATGAGTGACTTTTAGCTTTATGATTAGGCCCATAGTTAGCGGCCATGTTTAAAAAAAATTATCAAAAATCGTAAAGAAACAGTGAGCCCGAGTGATTACGCATTAAAACTACAGTCATATTGGATTTTATAAAAAAAATCGTGGCCAACAATTACAAGCCGTACCTGATCGTAGGCAATAAAATTTAATTATTTTAGCATCGATAGCCGTAATGAGTGTAATTTATGCCTTAATTAACCCGCATCTGGTATTACCATAGAGATTTATCAATAAAACATTGTCAAGTATTTTTGGAAATATTTATTTTAATGAAATCATACCTTTCCTATATTTTTCTTTTCTTCATTTGTTTTTAATAATATTATAATGATCATAAATCTTTAGCATCGTCGTCTATGGCTCCTTTTGTGCTGAAAAAGGGGAAAATAAATAATGTTCACTGGTAGAAAAAAGTAAGATATGCATATCAACCTCGAAATAACTTATTCAACATTCAAAAAACTTTAGACAATGTTTGTATGACATGTTTTTTTTTTTTAATTATTTAACTTACTTTAAGATTTACTATTTTTCAATCAATGCTAGGATGCTACTTCAACTCATAAACAAGCTTTACAAAATATATCTTACGTGTTCACCACTGTTGTCATCATGACAGTTGCCGTTCTCCTCAGAGGACGAAGATGATGAGGAAGACGAAGATGAGGACGAAGATGAACTATCCTGAAAATTGAAACACAAAAATAAAAATCAAAGAATAATAATTATTAGCACATAACCATGAATGGCGCCTCTGAGAGAGTGTGGATTATGTGTTTCGCATTGCAATACCTAGTATAGCCGATCATCGCCCTCCCTTTGTGTGATGAGTTGTGTCAGCTTATGTTCAAGCAAATTGGGCATGCTGTAGTTCCTTCAAATGCTAAACTAACAAAACTTTATTCATCCGTTAGTGGTTTTATTTTTAAATATTTTTATAAAATTAAAGACAATCTTTACTATGTCAACAGACTTTGACAAAGTTGTGTTGTACGTTGTTACCTAATTATTATGTTTTTTTTTATTACTAATTAATTACAACAAGTTCCAAAACTGGGGAATATGTTTTTTTCTTCATTTATTGCGGCTAAGTACTTTTATCCTACTTACAGTTTACAAACTGGTAAATAAAAATAATTCGCAAATATTAAAAGTTAGACGGAGTTTCATCATTATTGCTCATTAGAGCCGCAATCGAGGCACGCTCCGCGGAGCCGCCTCGTAACTCGAAACCGACGATCTTCAAGCAAATTGAAGTGCTTTTCGTACAAAAGTTGGACTTGCTCTTCCACTGTATTATGACCGGTACAATTTTTAGGTTACAACGTATTTTTAATAACCAAATCCTGATACCCTGACACTATTAATTGAACTATAGGTGAAGTACCTATAACAGTTTTATTGACACTCGAGGCAAACACACTAAGCTGATTAATCATCACACATAGTTAAATATCTATTTTCTCTTACTCATTTAGAACTTACGTTGCATTTGTTTCCCTCCTCGGACGATGAAGATGATGAGGATGACGAAGATGATGAGGAGGACGAATCACATTTGTTGTTGTTGCTCTGAAAATTTTATCAATTAGGATCCTCAATATACAAACTATTTTTGACCGACGAAAAAAAAAGGAGGAGGTACTCAATTCGACACGTATATTTTTTTTTTCTTTTTTTTTAATGTATGATCACGCATAACTTTTTACAGAGTAGTCCAATTTTGATAATTCTTTTTTAATCGACAGGGCATATCTTGAAGTTGGTTCCATAAAAATTTGGAAATAAAATTCCCACCCTGAGTGGGAAAATAGGGGTGACTTATTGGTCGGCTGGTCGATTTATCTACTCACAGGTTGCATTTCCGTGTAACATTATAACTTTTGATACCTACTTACAATATCTTTTGAAATGAAATAAAATCAGCCGAAAGACGTCCACTGCTGGACATAGGCCTCCCTCACAAATCGCCATACCGACCGGTCTTGTCGTCCCTGTAAACCATGTCGTCTGATCACCTTATGCGGTGTGACCACTGAACACCTTGTGGGAGAAGAAAGTAATAAAACCCTAAAAGAACTGAAAAACATAAAATAAAACTTTTTATCAAAAAATAAAACCGCCGAAAAAAAAACTGAAAAGCATAAAATAATAATCGAATTACTAAGTTCTTAAAGTAATGTAGGGTATACCAAGTAATTTTGAGTCGGCGCCACAGATTCCTCGTACAAAGATCACTAAATTAGGTACCTTAAATTTAAAGAAATAACCAAAATTCGTGCGTTGCCGCGCATCAATCTTTACGTAAAGGAATTTGCTTGTGTGGCGCGCCGACTTAAAATTACTTGGTATACCCTACATTACTTTAAGAACTTAGTAATTCGATTATTATTTTATGCTTTTCAGTTTTTTTTTCGGCGGTTTTATTTTTTGATAAAAAGTTTTATTTTAGTCCGAGCCGTTAGAAATTCCAATGTACCTACCGGCAATACTTTTTACTTCTTACGACCTACTTCCTGCCCTTGAATAATGTAAGGACTATTATTAGTAGTTTTATCTACCAATTAGAATCAGACTAGTACTCTTTATTAATTTTCTGCCTCTATAGAGTCTGAAAACAAACTTGATATTTAAAACGAATTATTTGATACAGGTTAACTGATAAACGAAAGCTATTATTTTTTTTGGGTAAGTATCAAATTCTAATTGGCAAATTTGCGTTAAGTAAAGTCAGCCAGCATAATGTTTGTTATTGGTAGACACTGGGTAAGCTAACTAAATGATAATTTGATGTCCATTTGGCCGTGCTCTGAAGAGATTTTCATACAAATTGCCTCCCTCAAGCAAGATACGAGATTATTCTTGATGAATTTCATTTTGATGTTGTTGTTGTGAAAATAATTAAAACTGTAGAGGTTATAGGAGAGGCTGGAATATTCATGAGCTCACCTCGTCGCTGGAGTCCACGTCGTTGGTGCAGCGGCTGCGGCCGTGAACGTTCCTACGAACAAATTTATAAATAAGCGGAATTAGCTGCTGATATTAGGTTTTTTATGTTCATGTTTCTTTTTATAATAAGGAGTCTAGGAAGTCCTTCATGTATCTTTGTTCGAGGGTCTTATTTAGTAAAAAAAATGTTTATTGATTTGAGTTAGCTGATTTCAAAAGGCAGTAAATTCTCATAATCTATACAAAATAGCTAACCGTCTCTGATCAATACTTTTACCAAATTAAAAATAAAATTAAACATTACTTACGAACATGATCGAGCTTCAGTGTAACTCAGGACAGCTAAGACTATTAAACAGAGGATGAAGATTTTACTCATTATGTTAAAACTTATTCACTTTATCTGAAAAATAAGTTAAAAACCTTAGTTATTTGTAGTACATAGCTTTGTTAAATATTGAATTGATGAAAGCAAGTCCGCATACCTAATGTAAAAATAATTCACGTTATCTTATTATGATAGGTAATTATATAAAAGTTTCTTATTAAAAGTAACTTCTCAGTTACAAAGATTTGCACTAACTGAATCTAATTCGTTACTGAGACAACCTAAATAATAAAGTAGACTCACTTGCAATATACATTTAAACAATTTCCAGAATCGAGGTCACAATGATATCCATCCAGTCTTTAGAACAACAAATAAACTGGGTTATTCTTAAAAAACACATTTTTTGAACTTCTTTTAACAACAAAATTAAAGTTGTCAGTGTAACACCAAAATTGTATTTCATAAATTTTATTAATTACGAGCTTTCCCGGCTTACTTCGTTACGCCATAGAATATAAGATAAGTACTACAAAAAACTTGGCTCTTTAGACTATGTTCTTTTGACTGCCCAGAATGACAGAATAAAAAACAAACAACAACAACAAATCACCTATCAAAATATGTAAACAACGGAAAAAATATTGCACATCGGGTTACATTATTTGAGTTTAGGTAAGGATCCCTAATTTTTTTTAAAATCTAATATAGCCTATGACACTCGGGGTTAATGTAGCTTCCTACCAGTGAAATATTTTTTCAAATCGGTTCAGTATTTCCGGAGCCTATTCGTTACAAACAAACAAACAAACAAATCTTTCCTCTTTATAATATTGGTATAGATAGGAAAAAGGCAGTATCTAAGTAGTACCTGAATCAAAACCACTAGAGAATTTCATCCACAAGTAATTGATTTTTTATTAATTTGGGTGTGTTTGTATGTATACCTGTGTATACGTGTATGTAACCTACCCAGAAGTGGTTTGATGTGTCATTTTCTTTAAATAAAAATTAAAAGCATTTTTTTGAAAAAATATACTTATTCCTGATACATAATAATAAACCCACCATAATTTTCCTTACACAGAGAATTACCCTACTAATAAATATGTTATTTTATGACATTAATTGCTCAAATTAATAGAGCAAAGTTATCTTAAACGAGTATTGCATTGCATGAGCATTGCATACATTTGGCCTTGACATAATTTAAAATGAAAAACCTTTTACATGACTATTATCAGATAATATCTATGTATTTTTTTTTTTAAATAAAATTATACTCAGAATCTCATTTGAGTCCATTGCTCAATCCAAAAACTAGGGTTGCGCTGAAAAAATTAATTTTGCAAAAAAATTTATAATTGAAGTCTTTGAAGTGTTGTTATAAATCAATATATAAAACTCTTCCGTTACTGACTGACTGACTGACTGACTGACTGACAGACAACGCAGAGCCGAAACTACTGGGCGTAGCGGGCTGAGATTTTGCAAGTGGGTTCCTTGAGGAGTGTAGGGGAGCACTAAGAAAGGATTTCCCGAAATTCCCATGGGAACGGGAATAAACGGGATTTTGGTGTTTATGAGAAATCTGCGCGGGTGAAACCGCGGGACAGCCTCTAGTAAATCAATAAAATAGATAACTATTCGAATGTATGTCAATGTGAATTTAACCAATAAAGTAAACATGCAACAGATTATTAACAAAGGGCGTATCGGGCGTATCCTATTTCGAACAAATGATGTCTAGCAAAAATGTATTTAAAATAAAATATGATAAACTAAATTGTAGTGGCCTACTTTTGATTCCATTCGATGCTTATTTTAAAACACACTATATATTTGATACCACCTACAATATTGTTATTATCGGTCCAAAAACCAATCGAACTCGTCGGCAAGAAAACAAGCCGCTTACACAAACGGAAGCGGATTTTAATATCCCTAAGTAGTGATGATACTGCCCGATCCGTATAAAAGACTTGCAAAGTAATCCAGGGAGTACAGATTCTGCAAATCTGCTTTAGTCATCGCATCCTTTTGAGATAAATAGGGTCCTGGAGAATATCGAGAGAGGTTTTAAAAGAAATCGGCCAGGATTTCTTGTTCCTTAAATTAAAGAAAGTGGGGTTGGTTTTTATAAGATTTTTAAATACTTTTTATTTATCGACTTAAAGCAAAATTAATTTATGTTATTGGTATAACATGACAAAATTTTATAGCCTATAGGAATAAAGGTATATGTATGTATATTGCTATATTATTACATCGATGCAGTTTCAAAGCAGGGCACCCAGGGTCACTTTGAAAGAGTTTCAATAAAACCTTTATAAAATAAAAAAATATTTCTAAAAATAATGTAAAATTATATTTATTTGATGACACATTGAAATCACGTTGATAATGTATACAATTAAGAACAAATAAAATACTATGTAGGTTAATATTTAGACATGAAGAGTAGAAACAAATTATTGTTTTTTCATTTCACTAATTAGGCCTCCTTCGCATGCGTGTGTACCTGCAAAGAAAACATTAATTAAGAAACATATTTACTGGTAGATATGTTTATACTTAATAACAGTATTGAGAAATCAGCGTAAAATGTTTCGCAAACTTACTTCTTCTGAAGAGGCGTGTCCCTCTCCGTGGTGGTGATGATGTCCTGCGTGATCCTAAAATAAGTAGAGATTGTATTTAAAGGGCTGAACTTATTATGGTAAAAAAAATAGATTTGCATTACCAGTGATATAGTGTACCTAGGTCCAATGCAAACTCTAGCATGTGTAAACTGATTAAATATTTAACGATATATTACTTTTTATACCATTTTTTTAAACAGTAGTTTAGTTAGTAATATATGTTTAGTAAATGTTTGTAAAATGCTGCGTTGATACATGGTATTTACATACTTTTTCATGATCGTGACCTTCCTCTTCGGAAGACTTGTGGTCTTTGCTGTGTCCCTCATGTGTGTGCTCCTAAAACAAGTTAAAAGCATGACGTTTATAACCCATCACGCGATTGGCTTGTGTCTGACCTATTCACATCGTATTCGTAAATATTTTTTTTATCTGAATCTGCAACTTGTTTTTTTTTAAACCAATACCTAATAATATTAATTTATTAAAACTCTTATTCAACTCTTACATTATCTTGCTGAGGTCATAAAAACAAAACTTAGAATGGAAAAAAACAGTGCAAATTGAAGTTGACTCTCTAAAAGAGAAATTAAGAAACAGGCACTTCCTACCTCTTCGGAAGAAGCGTGACCTTTGTTATGGTGGTGGTGATGACCTTCGTGACCCTGCAAAGTGTTTATTTCAGTAAATTATTAAGTTATATACTTTGAACAACAAAAATATTGATAAGAACTTACAGATTCAGGTTTTTCTTCAGGTGATCTGAAAAAACAAACGAATGTGAGTTGTTTAAGACATATTTGACTATATTATAAACTCTCTCCCTGAGAGACCATTACAAAAACTATTGCAATTGATGAAAATTTAGCTACTCACGGGCGACACTGCACCGCCATAACAACACAGAGCACCAAGCCAAGTAGAACTAAGGTCTTCATTTTCTAAAATAACAAAACAACAAAATTAAGAATTAATAACATTTTGATACTAATTTAGGAAAGATAAATCATAAGTAGTTTAGGGATAAACGCTTACCTCAACAATCTCAAGTCTTCGTAACTCCAAGAAAAGTACTACTATGCTTCCTGAGTCCGAGTTCACACTGTCCGTGTCAAAGTTCCAGCAGTATTTATATGCCAGATTTGACCTCATAATACACTGTTTGTTGCGTTTTATCAAGGTACAATGACACATGTTGTCCCATTTCCTTACTGATTCTTAAATCTTCCGTCAACTTGATGATTAAACATTGCCCTTTACAAAGTTGAATCAACTCTTCTCGCATTCAAATCAAATGATAGTTGATTATTGTTTTTTAATCCAGTTCAAAAAAAAATATAGGGTAAAACGTCCTATTACCGCGGTAGTCAAAATCACGTCCTATTACGGCTCTATTTCATCTTTTGCAATTTATGATTCGATGTTACTGTGTATGGTAAAGGTGACTACATAGTGTCCAAGGGAAACTAACACGTAACTTATTACCCAGCACCCTTGCGTTTTAAATCGTTTAAAATTACTTAAATTAATTATTTTGTATCACGTCACCAAAGCGAGAAGCTGTTTCATACAAACGCAGACTGACTCGCGGTAGAACATTGAATTTTCAGACTTCGTTTTTAGTTCAAACAAACACTTTAAGATAATGTTACTATATTCGAATACTTTTTACATTTAAGTAGTCTTAGTTAATCAAGTTGATTTCTGTTTAAAATCAAATATAACAAGTAAATATGAGTAAACAAAAGTCCGCCGTGTTAGGAAGGCTATTTGAGGGTACCGCCTATTACGGAGGGTACCATCGGTAATAGGAAAAATGCAGTGTCGGTAATTTATAAATTTAGTGGTATAATAAATATAATTTATGAACATTTCGTTATTTAAGTGTAATTTTCATTAGTTCTCAAGTATAAAACCAATTTTGGAGGTACATGTTTTTTAACTAGAATCCTTGTTTTTGACGCTTAAAGTTGACAGTAAAATTTAAGTTTGTTAGAATACTGTGAAACCTAAAGTATGAGTTTTAATGAAGAAATATAGTCTAATACAACGATTACTAAGGATTTGAGAGTTTTATGGTAAAGTCAGAGTGCTCTTATGTGTATGTAATAATATTACCGAAATATCTTTACATTATATTTCAGAATCAGGATATAAAAACTCATTAGATATTTTAGTACTACCGTATTAGGCTGTACGGAATCCTAACACGGTGTATGGAAATTACAGAGCTAATAATTTAACCGTATTATTCATAAAGATACCGTACATTTTTAAAAGCTTTACTGCAGGTCTACTTATTTGGTTTGTTGTATAGTAAATACGTGACATCCTGTCTAAATTGACATACGTCAAATAACTAAAATGTACTTTAACTTTTTATGAATAACAGGGTAAGTAAATAATTAAAAAACTTACACAAAAATGTAAACTAAGGTTTATTTCGTACTTACGTATTTTCCCATCAATATAATAATGTACTACTAGATTTTACCGCAACTTTGACACACCATACAAAACTGATTATGATTCGTTGGTTGTTTTATTGTATTTTGGTTTACTGTTTTTTTGTGTTCCATTTTATTGCATGTTTGTGTCAACGTTATTTTAAAAAAAATGTATCTTTTTTTTTTTTTAACTTTCTCCGCTTGGGTAGAAATCCATTTTCCATCTTTTTTTACCGTTTAACCAAACCTTCACTGACTGCACCCCGCTGCTTCGCCAGTTCAATTTTCCTTCAATTATGTTTTATTTGTAAGGTTTCATTAAAATCTATTTCGTAGTTTTTACGTGAAAGAGTTACAGACATCCTTTATTACAAACTTTGTCGTTTATAATATTAGTAGGATTATTAAAACCCTCGTCCGACCCTTTTCAAATTAAATTTGAAGAAAAACGAACAGCAATTGTTTTATAACGAGGTTAAGGAGGTTATCAATTCGACCTGTATGTATGTTTGTATGCATGTTTGTCCACGATTATTTCGATTTTGTCAAAACCGATTTACACAAAAGTAATTTTTGAATTCAGAAGTAGGGTTTTAGTACCTATTTTTAACTGATTTTAGAAAAGAGGAAGTTCTCAGTTTGGTTTGTATCAGTTTATTGATGTAGGTTTCGGGTACACGGGACCCGGGACCCGGGACCTTATTAATAATGTCTTTTCCATCCGTCCGTCTGTCTGTCTGCCAAAGGCACTAATTTCCGAAACGGCTCGATTAATTTTAATGAAAAAATTTCACGATATTTTATTTGTCGTCCAAAGAATACTAACAAATATTAAAAACTTAAAAAAAATATGGAGATTTAGAGAAAATTTGTACCAAAATCTTCCTTTTTTGAACAAACTTTTGTCGAGCCTCTACTGAGATATTGACCTGGTCAACAGACATTAAATAATGATCATTTGTAACTTCACTTAATGTAGATTAATAACAAACATTAAAAATTATGTTAATAAGCTAGCCAAATTTGCAGAAATTACGCTTTTATGGGTATAACCTGCTCACATAAAGAAACGGTCTCAAAATGGCGGCCGTTGTATGGGCTGTCTCTCTTCTCAACACTTCCCTCATACTAATATACGCGAGATAGCATTCGTTCGGCCGCAATTTTCAAATCGTTTCTTTATCAGCGCGGCTTATAAAAAAAAAATCGTCCCCATATTTAATGCATTCCGTTCCGTTGTGCAGAGAGATGGGAGAACGTTACGGTGCCGTAGATTTATTGATTGTTGTTTTGTTATTCGCCCGTTCAGGTCAGGCAAAGGAACATAGTAGCCCATACAGCCAAATATTCATTATTCGTGTTTCCTAAACTAATTATATTACTGGAAACTTCTTAGCGCGAGGCCATTTATTAAATAGTTGATACACAAAATATTATCAAAATAGCCCCTTACTAGGAAGAACTTGTATTTATTTACAGTGCCAGTAACAATTACAGCCATTGCATACGGAACCATGAGCTGAGATGAAAATGTTTCATAATGAGTGTGTTGTCATCCCATACTCCGTAATAGGCTGTGCTTACCGCCGTAATGGGCTTCAAACTTTTTTTTGCCGCCGTAATAGGAATTCCGAATTGTCAGACAAAATATTTATTTAAAATTAATTATCACTACAAAATAAATAAAACGACAACTGAAATAGAAAATAAAATTATAATGAGTGTCAAAAAAAATTTCAAATATCTGCTAAAATATTTAGAAATGCTTAATTTCTTACCCTACTTTAAAATGTCGTCAAAACGCGCCGTAATAGGGCATGTTTACGTTATATCTGTATTTCAGCAAATTTGAAAACAAATACATTTATAATCAATATCAACATATAAATAATATAAAATAAAGTCGCTTTCCGCGTCTGTCCCTATGTATATCTTTAAAACTATGCAACGGATTTGGATGCGGTTTTTTTAAAAGATTCAAGAGGAAGGTTTATATGTATGATTCATGTACCACATAGTCATAGTCGACTAGTAAGTAACTATAAGCAAAATAAAATTAATGTTAATTGCGTAGTTAATGCTAATACTAAATTACTGAACGTTAAAAACAGTGCATCCTACCTTACAACTGTGAACCTAAACGTAGATTAACAATTTCAAGAAAACCTTTAAAAGAAAACGGTCCACCGCCGGTGGCCCAAACAAGTTCTCTTTCAGTATTACTTGCAAATAGAATTGTGAACCCGTTTAAAACTTCCTGATGAAGTGGAGTTCGAAAATAGCATTATAAATTCACCAGTTTACAATCACAACGCTACTCTGCTGAAGGCAAAAAAACGCCGGCGGCGAACTCGTTCCAACTTTTCCTATTTTTCTGCGTTAATTTCACCTGAACCCATTACATTTTGCAACAATTTTCATTGTGAGAGTCTCTGTATGATTCTTGGTCTAGCGTAGGTCAATTTAAAATCATAGAGGTCGTCATTATGCTCAGTTTTTTATCAATATAGTCTTGTATTATTAAAACTTTAATGTTTCTCAAGAAGTAATCATTAAGTTCAATGTACTAATAATGTTCCTCGAGAATGTTTCAATCAACAATTTCATATTAGAGTTTTTTGTATAGTTTCATAAAAAATCAATTTAATCATAAATTGAACCTACTATAGTTATCTAGGTATATTTTTAACAAAGCTGAAGAAAACAATATAAGGACAATTGTTTTAACATTTTCATGTCCTGTACCTGTACCTGTCTACATCAGCAGTGTTACAAAATCTAAGAGTGCAAAAGTAGTACTGAGCAATGAAATGTTAAGGATGAATAAGTTAATTGGCCTCCGGAGAGTATCGGCCCTCCTGCGGCACAGAGGAATGCATTTAAATTGGATTTTAAGAGTAGAAATCACCGCGGCGCGCTCCGCCTCTCCCAGCCTTGTTAGAGCCAATCTCAAAGTTTACGTAAACGAATAAACCTCTCCCGTGAAACCGAATTTATCGGTATCAATTCAAACTGTAAATCAAACTGTTTCAATTTAAATTCAACTTTTTGAAACTTCTTGATTGTGATTGTGACCTGCGACTCCCGCCGTTCTGTTTAATTTATTTTTAATGTTACTTGCTATTTTAAGTAAAGATTTACTGCCACAAAAATATTATGATAACGATGAATAAGATATATTCCTTACATTTATAGAAAGACTAAAGATGTGTTGGTATAGAAATTTACTTTAGGGTTTCTAGTTCTAGTTCGTTAGTTCTTTGTGTATTTAAAAGATATTCTATTTTTCCAGCATGTATTTAAGTATTCTTTTTGTATGCAAAATGAGTACTTAAATGAATATTCAAAACAAGTGCATTTATTTGTATGCATGAATCGCGTGGCCTCATAATGCTATCATCCAACTTAGATAACATACATACTATTACCTACTTAAGTATTTGACACATTGTGACCCAACAATGTCAGGCAGATAGATGTTTGTATGTATTATGAGCCAGTTTACAGCGATGCTAGTGCCATTCCCGAAAAAAATTAATATCTTCTAAACTGTGGTATTGTAGGTAGTTGTTACTTTGTAATAATGTAGGGTAGATCTCTTCTTCAATAAACGCAATACCGTAAAGACGTGTTTTATTATTCCTTCGGGATCTTCTTAGCTAGATGTCTAAAGACTCTTCATTGGCGACGATTCCTGAATCTACGAGTGCTATAGTGAAAGTAGAAAATAAAAAAATAATGTCTATCGGAATAATTCAACCTTTTGAACTCGGCGTGGATTTGGACTTTGTACATCGACCGTTTGGAACAATATTTTTTGGAGAATTAAGTGGAAGAAAAGAACAAAGTAGCGTTGCTAATCACTTTCATGGGCAGTGCAGCTTATGAATTACTAGTAACATTGTGCACGCACACCGGATAAACCAGCGACTAATTTTATAATCTATACCAATAATAAAGAGAGAAAAAAAATTGTTTGTATGTTTGTTTGCATCAAATAGGCTCCAGAAATACTGAACCGATTTTTATTATTATTATTATATTTTAAACAGGCAGCTTTATAGCTGATGTGTTTAAATCTTGAGTGTCTTTTTACTTTATTTTTTATTTTTTTGTTTTAAGATAGATATCTAATTTATTTTTAAACTGATTAACAGATTCTGCATTAATAAGGTCAGAAGGCAGTTTGTTCCACTCTTTCACAACTCGATTTGACAGAAAGTTACGGCCTATGTTAGTTTTGGACTTTGTTGTGCTTAATTTATCAGCGTGATCCCGTGTGGCAGTGTAGGTGCTTCGTGTGAACAAATTCGCTAGTTCGGGGCAGTTGTAACAGCCACGAAAAATTTTAAAGGTCTCAATTAAGTCTCCTCTTTTGCGTCTTTTCTCTAATGTTGTCAGGTCAAGTCTTTCCAATCTCTCTTCATATTCGAGGTTTTTCAGTTGTGGTGACAGCTTTGTGGGGGCGGGGAAACTCCTAACGAGTACCCTGCGACCCCGGGGGGAGTCGCAGGGTTATGTGGGGTTCGCACCCACTAAAACCCCGCCGGTGTCCATCTCGGCTGTTGGCAAGGGGGTCACGGGTGATCTTTCGATCGTTATGTTCAACTCCGCGACCCCCTCCAGCACTGGCTGTTTAGCCTCTTCACGGGGGGACAAGTGATGGTAGTCCCCCCTGAGCGCGGAAGGCTCTTCCTACACTCGACGACGGAATCGGGACACCGCGTTCCGCCGTCCTTCTCGGGGCCGTTATATGACTACACGAGGCCCCCGCCTCGTGCACCCAACGACCCCGGGGTCCCCTCTTAGTCGCCTCTTACGACAGGCAGGGGATACCTCAGTCCTATTCTTCGGCCCGGTACTGCAGGGCGTCAAGAAACACCCCTGTCGGGCGCGATGCTGCAATAAACAAAATGCAATCGCTATATTCTTTATAGCTCTATATGGTTTTAAAAGCTGAAACACTCAAAGTTCCTAGTAACTTACAGCTTTTAAAACAGCCTCAAACTTTCTCTGTTTCGCACGAGTGAATATTAAAATCGAGTGCTTACTGCTTTTGCATGATTCGTTTTAATAATTTTACCCAGTGTTTTGTAGCTTTGTAAAATTTGTGTTTGCAGGAGTAAAAAAATTTTTTTTTATTTTGTTTTTGTATGCTATATAGCATGATTTTATTAATTAATATTGAAAAAAAATAACGTAATGATCATAGGAGGTGTTTATTTTATTATTAAATTGTGACAGTTTACAGAAATAGAATTGAACACTATCTCAGCCTGAAATTAGTCGCAACAATGCTGATTTGAAACATGGATTTTAATTAGAAATATAAATTGAGTAAAATGACAATATTGTAAATCGCTGATATTCGTCCCTCGGATAATAAGCATTATGATGATGCAAAAATAACACAATTATAACGTAAAAAATGAAAATGGTCAGCGGTTAGTTTTCTAAAGAGAGCGCTGACCAACAGTTCTCCGCCTGACGGCTAACGTATCATCGACGAATCACCACCTCATTAACCTACTAATGAATATCAGCAATGCGTTATATATTAGCGTTTCTTTTGTGCTGCGAATTTTATATCAGGGTCTTATACATGGTGATTTGAAATTACATCTAGTAATTAAGGATAGATATGAGAAATTATTATAGTACCTGCATTTTTCAAACAAATATAAAATGAGTGTAAAAAAGAAAATATAATTTTCATGATCTAATTTTACTTTTTTGTTAATGGTATGCAAGGTACATACAACATGTCCCAGTTCAGACCCACGCAGACCTGACAAATCTGTTAGCATAAACTCATTTTTCAAATATGTCAAAAAAAATTGTCCTTCGATAGTGCTGCATACAAATACATTTCCTACAAAAGAACCAAGGCACTATGCATAAAATCCTACGTAATACAAATATCATGACGTGCCGATTCTTGAATTGGCCATCAATCAGGATAATATGCTTTCTGCTTAAGTAACGTGTGAAGGGATCCTTCGAAGGATCTTATAGAAATCATAAAAACACGGCACTCTTATAGATCCGCATTCTGTTTTTTAGGGAATAATAAGAACTTACTAAGAACACTAAATATTATAAATATTTCAAATGGAAATAGCCAGTATGTGTACAAATTTATTTTCCATGCAGATAACTAGCAATGATTTAAGTACAATAAAATTATAATAGAAATTTTCAGTCAACTAAAGCTCATAGCTTTTGTATCTTTTTTTTTGTAATTTATTATGTTTTTTTAACCAACGAAAAAACAAAAAGAAGGAGGTTCTCAATTCGTCGCGTATATTTTTTTTTATGATTATTATACCAATATTTTTAAATTATCCAAATCTTTTATTAAAATATTGATAGATTAAAGAATGCACAACATGCACAGCACATGCACTTACTATAAGGACAAGAGTTATTTAATGGAACTCGAGCGTTTATTCCTGCTGAAAATGTAAATGTAGCAGCAAATGTGCCAGGTTCACGACGACGACGCCGGAGTGGTCGACAGCCGAGGGACCCGCGTCTTGCTCTCCAATGCACTAAGACTAATTGTATCACTCTGGAAATACAGTGTTTATAGTATTTTTTAAACTAAAGTTTGATAAAGTTAAATGGATCAATACAAAATAAAACAGACTTTCGTACAAAAGAAACCCAACGTTTTTAACTACATAGCAATAACATTATAAAGTGACCAGAACACGTTATTCAAGCATTCACTATCTCGGAGGAGCTGTCCACTTAACTTGAATAATGATGTGCTAGGAAAAGGGATCGGTTAAGTGAAGCGGGTAAATACCGGCTCGGACAATCTGCCCAGCCGTTTTCAGACGTTTCTTCAAGGAAAAAAAATCAACAAAATAGAACCCTTCTTACACAAATATGATTTATTCAATCAGTTTTCCGCTCACTTTATGAAATACGTACTTCTCAAATCTTAACTTCACTATTACTTTTTTGTATAGCGGTGATTAGTTTATTATTATTTACTAATTTCTCTTAAATACATCGCAATTTTACCACAAGGGCAATTCAAACAGTCTCTGAGTTGAGTTTCTAACTCGGGACTGCCTCCATAAAAGTACATATGACGCTCATATAAGCATTATTGTGATTCCTTAGCATAAGGTGGGTTGGTTGCGGTTGGTTGCGGTGCGTAACCCCGTTGCCAGACGGCTTTCTTTACGAGCCATTCCACGGAGCCAATATATCTCCGCGACAGTGCGCGCCGTCATAAAATAAAACGAAAAATTCCACCGCGCCTTCCTGCTGATTCTAGGTAACAATTGAGCAGCACAACTTATAGAATATTGGGAACTTCACATGTACGACACAATTTTCTGGGTGAAATAATTAAAAGCGTGAGAGAACAATATCATTTAGAAATTAAATTATGCAATTTTGACTTTAAAGCTATAATGTAAATAATGTTTATGATCATCATCTCAGCTAAACGTGAACTTTACTGTTGGACATAGTCTTCATTATTATTATAAAAATTTACAAGTAATTTGGAAATGAACTTATAAAGTAATATGGTGTTTATCTTATAATTATAGCTTAAAGTAAAGTAAAAAAATAATAATGAATAACCCTCATAACCCAACCGAGATTTTAATCAAAGGGTAGCGTCAAAACTCAATGTTACCTGGAAAGCATTAACAACATGGAGCGGGAGCGTCGACTGTCGAGTAAGCCACTGAGTGTATGCTTGACAAAATACTCGACTAATTGTGTCTGAGTACCCACCCCCGATTGTTCCACATGAAAAATGGCCTATTTGGATTGTTCCCGGACAAATGCGTACGAAATGGGTCATTATGCTTTGTTTTAAGGGTAAATACGACAAAAAATTACAGTGAAAAGCGCAATTTTTGTTTCCGACCTCTTGAGTGGCTGTATACACTGTGCGGAAGGAAACGATGTTCTATTTTTTCTTCTTTTTGATAACAATACATTTTCTCAGTTGAACGCCCTTATCCTCTTACGTTTACGAAATATTTTGGTAATGGAGCTCCGTTTGTTATATGATTTATTTTTCTTCAGTTAATACCACCTCCGTCGAACGCTCGTTCTTCAATTTCTTTGTGATAGTGATTTATTTCTTTACTCACGAAGTTCGTCTATTATAATAATGTTATAATATAATATAACCACGGTAACTCGGCCCAGAAAATCTGCATGAATAAAGAAAGGTAAGTTCCAGGTGGTTTCAATGTTCCTCGCTTGTAATCGAGTGCTCGTTCGCGTCAAGTCGCGGAAGTGAAATTGAACGAAAAATCGCGATTGCCAAGAATGGAAATCATAACAGAGAATTTTACTGGCCGCCATCCCGGCCGCCTAGCGATGCCGAAGATTGTTTTCAGCTCGGGCGGGATTGGGATCATAATAACGATCTCGTCACTTCCTCAATATCACTATCGTTCTCTTCGATATTTTCATTTCTATTTTTTGAATAGCTAATTAAATTTGGTTGTAGTGTTTTTATTTTCAATATACCTAAAGTATATTTATATTTTCAACTAGTCGACCCGGTGAACTTCGTACCGCCTAACCTATTACAATTTTTTTTCCGGCAATAATTTGAATTTTTCTCGCCGTAAAACCCATCCTTTTTTTTAGGCGGGGAAACTCCTAACGAGTACCCACGACTCTAGCATTGGCTGTTTAGCCTCGTCACGGGGGGACAAGTGGTGGTAGTCCCCCCTGAACGCGGATGGCTCTTCCTACGCTCGACAGCGGAATCGGGATACCGCGTTCCGCCGTCCTTCTCGAGGCCGTTATATATGGCTACACGAGGCCCCTGCCTCGTGCACCCAACGACCCCGGGGTCCCCTCTTAGTCGCCTCTTACGACAGGCAGGGGATACCTCAGTCCTATTCTTCGGTCTGGTACTGCAGGGCGTTTAAAAACCATCCTTGGACTACAACTAATATTTTAAAAAAAGAATTGGTAAAATTGGTCAGGCGTTATTGAGTAATGCTATTACCAGCACATATTGCAATAACTTATTATATTATAGAAGATATATATATATATAGTTTAAATTAATCTTTATATACTGAATTCTTATTTAATACATCAGAATACCTTTATATCTAGCATTCAGAGCACGAAGTATCACAATCCTATGTAAGTTAGTGAGGTAAAGCAAATGAAGAGGTAGAGGTAGTGTCGAGGAGCGGCGGATGTCAACATGAAGTAAAGTTATTGGCGGCAGGTACGAATGGTCATTAATTAATTAGAGGTAGCCCTTTGCCAGGCCTCGCGGGATCCATTACTTAATTATGAAATAGCCTACATGACGATTTCTGACCCTACAGGTATATAGGTATCTTCTTTTTCTTTTAGACGGCGATAATACGACATTAATATATTATTGTCTTCTTTAGAAAAGATAAAACTTGTTGATTTAATACGTTCTGAACTAAGTTATGCTTATTACATACATCATTTATATTTTAAACTCTTATTATCATTTATATTGGTTATTTTTTCTGAAAATAACTCTTACGGAAGCATTCCTAACAACTTCTTATTTAATGATGGAGAGGTGAGGAAAGGAAGGCCAGGAGCCGCCATTATTCAAACCAGCCTTTACTAATGCATTTTATGGGCCCGGTAATATACGAGGCCCAGGTGAAAACAAAAACTCGAAGTGGAGCTACGAACAAAATCTTGTTGAACTAAAGAAGTTGTGTTGTGATTTGACTAAAAATATTCGATTGCGTTTATTTCTAAGCGTCAAATTAATAAATAAACCAATCTTTGAGTCCGGCCTGTTGACTTTCATTTATTTATCATAATTTTTTCTTTCCCTTATAAAATATGTAGTTCAAACAATAACTAACGGAATAAAAATTAAAATAAGCAGTTTTAAATGTTTTAATATAAAAATGAGTTAAGTGAGTTTTGGATTTTAATTAAGAAGGTAAATAACTCAAAAAAAAAAACATTTTTATCAAAATATTAAACCGCCGAAAAAAAACTGTAAAACTTAAAATAATAATCTGTTTACTAAGTTCTTAAAGCAATGTAGGGTAATAATGTAGGTATACCAAGTAATTTTACGTCGGTGCGCCACACAAGCAATTTTCTTAGTTACGTAAAGATTTTTTGGTTATTTCTTTAAATTTAAGGTACCTAATTTAGTGATCTTTGTACGAGGAATGAAAAAAGTCATGGCTTCGAAACATCCGCGAGTGGACTGGAGTCAAGAGCGCCGCGGAACTGTTTCACCTCGCCAGGGACAAAGCGAGGTTTTCAGAGCTGATTTCCAACCTTCAGTAATTGGAGAGGAACTGAAAATTACTTGGTATACCTACATTGCTTTAAGAACTTAGTAAATGGATTTTTATTTTATGCTTTCTAGTTTATTTTTAGGCGGTTTAATATTTTTATAAAAAGTTTCATTACGTTTCAGTTCTTTCAGGGTTTTATTATTTTCTTCTCCCACAAGTGGGTACACCGCTAATTAGGTGATCAGACGACATGGTCGACAGGGACGACAAGATCGGTCGGTATGGTGATTTGTGGGAGAGGCCTATATCCAGCAGTGTACGTCTAAGTAATTTCAAAAGATATTTAAGTAAATAAGTATCAAAAGTTATAATGTAAATACAGAACACGGCAATGCAGAACCTGTGAGTGAATAGAAGACCCACTGACCAAAAAGTCACCCCAATTTACCTACCCTTAGGGTAAGAATTTTATTTTCAAATTTTTATGGGACCTACTTCAAGGTATTCCCTATCGATTAAAAAAATAATTATCAAAATCGGACTACTCTGTAAAAATTTATGCGTGATCATACACAAAAAAAAGTGTCGCATTGATTACTTTCCTCCTTTTTTTCGTCGGTCAATAAAAATAACTTATTTTTTTAAAAAAAATATATAAATAAATAAAAACTAAATACTAAATAGACAATATCGTACTTTTTTGTTTATTTTAGAGGTAATAAAGAAATAATCTTTGTGCTAGGAAAGGAGAGGGATTTAAAACAGGTTTTTCCTATTTTTTTTAGGGACCAGAGCGTCCCGGCTCTGGTATCCTCAGGGATGCCATTGAGAAAAAAACTCCATAAATATTTCCTGCAGTATTTGTATCTACCTCGGAGGATAGTAAGCAGCATATTTTTTTTTACCTCGTGGATTTTATTATTTGTTTTTAAACAAATACCAACAGTTCCTAAGACTTGGAATATTTTTGTTAACGTTTACATATACATAGGTATAAGTAATACATATAAACATGAGTCGACCCGGCGCACTTCTTACCGCCTGACCTTTAACTATGTTGTGCATGTATTATACTCATTAACCTTTCTCTTGAATAACCCTATCTATGTAAAAAACCGCATCAAAACTTGTTGAATAGTTTTAAAGATTAGGGCAGATATAGCGACAGAAAGCGGAAGCGACTTTGTTGTATTTGTGATATTATGTATTTAATAATGTTCAGTTATCTTATTTAAGCGTGTATAAAAGAGTATCTACTGATATATTGTAATATTCTATATTATACTATATATCATGCATTAAATGATAATTAACTCTTTAATGGCTCCGAGCCATGGTAATTTGTATGTATTTCGATGTTTCCACTAAGGGTTACTTTTTTAATGTTATTAATGGTCGAATATTTTCACTCGATGCGGTCGAATATTTCTCTCAATAAAAAAATCGCTAACAAAATTTGATTACACAAACTGTTCACAACAACATTAAATAGCAAAGCGTCGTCAAATGTCGTCGCTGTTAAAGAAAAATAAATTGGGAATAAACTTTTATTGGCGGGAAAGCAATAACATAAAGCGTTTGGCCAACAAACTTCACCTGTAACGTTTATTTTACGGTTCCCGATTTGAAAATCGATTTAATTTAATCTCAGAAATCCAATGTGAAGGTTCGCACACAGGTTAATTTAAGTTAAAAAGGTTGAATAGGTAATTTAATATATTATGTTGGATTCTTACTTCCCTGCGGCTCCAGCTACGTTGCGCTCACCGCGATACCAGCGCCAATCTCGAAAAATATCAATATCTTCTAAACCATGACCGAAATCAAAAATGTGAGATAATGATGCATTATTATAGATAATCTTGCTTAAAACTTTTTAAGGCACTGTCGTGTAGCTTTTAGGTTAAATATCTAAGAAATAGGTTTACTTTTTGTTGCCTTTAAGTAAGTATCAACTTTTAGCAAAAAACAGTATAGTTCTGCAGAATATAACACAAACAAACAAACAATAACACAAACAAACTTACAATAAGAGCAATCTCATTAAAACATATCGAATACAACACAAAAAATATACCAAATATCACATTTTGTTAATAAATTAAGAAAATTTCCACGATATCCGAAAAACGGGATTTAATATTAATAGTTCAAAATATTTTCTTTTACCTAACCTCAAAATTTTCTTAATGTTCGTGAAGTCAAAACCATTTAAGGCACGTTATTATATTAACAAAATGTGTTCCCGACTCTGCATCAGTTTAACGTACTCGCTTTCAAGTTCCATTATTGTTCGGAAAGCTGGTATTAAATGTTATTGCTTTATATTCAGATGGTATCGAAATTTGTGCTTAATTTACAGTTTACTTCTTCTGGTTTATGAGTGCTGCCGCCCGGTGAAAACATCTGGCCGTTGATTGCCTTCGTTTTTATGTGCACTTAGAAATTCAAACGGCCCTGCCCGGGCACGTGAATAATGCAGCCATCGCATTGTAATCTGTATTTAAACCGGCCGTCTCGCAAAGCCCGTCGGCTTGCTTAGGGCTCAAGTCCGAAAGATATTATCACGCTGGGATTTCAACTGAATAGATCACACATCAGCGCGTGTTTACACAAGCTAAATATATGTAAGATGATCGTAATCTTCGAAGATGTTGCTGAGGTCCATTAGTTGATTAGTTCGCGTGCGTGAATACCCTTGCCAATCACTTCAGGTGTTATGTTATCTATTATTTATTTCAACTCTGCATATGTGTTTGTAATTCCGTAGCGTACGTTAATTCCATTAAGACCGTTTTGTTGGGAGTTCTTTGAACATGTTTGAACACGTTTTGCGATGTAACAACGGCCAAATCCCAAACTGAAGTTTTCTAATAATTCTCCGCTGAAAGGGAAACCATGTTGCGCGGTCCTTCAGGGATTTTGTCTAACCACATTGTGAGGGTCAAGTAAAAGGTTGTCCATGCATGTCCATTTCAAAATCGAAAATTTATAAGTACAATAAAACTAAACTCTTCACAAAACATACACTAACTTTATATAAATGTTAAAAACATTATCTTTATATCTAAATCAATATATATAAAACTCTTCCGTGACTGACTGACTGACTGACTGACTGACTGACAGACAACGCAGAGCCGAAACTACTGTGCGTAGAAAGCTGAAAATTAGAACGTGGGTTTCTTGGGGAGTGTAGGTGAGCACTAAGAATGAATTTCCCGAAATTCCCACGGGAACGGTAAAAAACGTGATTTTTGTGTTTATGAGAAAGCTGCGCGGGAAAAACCGAGGGGCAGCCTCTAGTCTTTGATAAACCAACAAAATATTTAACGTTAAAAGTTCACTACATGTATAACTCCTTATCTCATATTAATATGTACCTAATGCGGACTATTATACGGGCATCATACCGAAAACAATAACGGCACAGGAACAGGCGTAGCGTGGAATGGCGTAGCGTGGTATGGCGTAGCGTGGCCCAACATAGCGTAGCAGGCGTAGCATGGCGTAGCGCGGCGTAGACAGACGCACAAGCTGCTAGTTATTCAGCGCGTGACTCGGCCGAGCGGCGTAGCGGCTGGCCGTCGTAAATCAAACTCACCATTCATTTATGCATTATACAATTTTATTTGTGCGAGTCCGTTGAATAGGTAATACACTATGGCAGGTGAAGCGCTCGCGTTCGTGTGTGCTACGAATTCGGATAGATGGGCGGTGACGTGGGCAAACAGGGGTATTCTGCAAACTAGCGTGTAGAACGTGCTTGTTGCACACTCTGACATCGGGAGAGTGCGATAAATTTAGATTTTACACGAAGCGACACTAGACAAGTCTCGCACAGAGTCAGTGTTGAAGTTACATTTTTGATGATTGATAAAGATTATGAAAATCGCACTATTTACTCAACTTTAGTTTAAAAAAAAAACTGATGCATTTTTTTTTAAGATTTCTTATCTACTTACATTAATGCAATTTATTTATTTTATTTTATACAATTTTTAAGCAAGTGCGTTATGGTTTTGGAGATAACAACTACCTATTTATTTTATAAATAGTAGTATAATAGTAGTAACCGTGCGGCAAAAACGTTGCGTTTTAAAAAAAACATAGTTTTTAGTAATACAGCACAGAATCAAATATCCTTTACTCTCCGCTAATTGTTACGGTCTCGTGTGTTGAACCTCGCAGCCTCGCCTCCGCTCGAGGAGTTCATCTCGCGGCGTGGCGGAGCGGAAAATTCACTCCGACTTTCCCTGTCTGCCACATCGATTGGCTAATAAACTAATATTTAGCAAAAAAATAACGAAATTGGATGCATCGAATTAAAAGTTATAAAAAAATAACAGTACCATACATCGTACCAACTTAATTTAATTAAATTCGATTTTTGTATCTGCCTGCATTAAAATCGAGCATGTCGTAAAGAGCACTTCATAATGAATACATTAAAAATCCAAATTACTCAATAACTGATTTTATCGGGCTCCCGAACACAATGCCTCTACAGATTGCTGATCCGCGTTCATGTTAATGAAATGAGGGTAATTACAGCTACCGTTTTTACAGCATTGTCGGCCGCGCTCGTCCCCGGAATCACCTGGCATTACTCCCTCAAAATATTTCCACCTAATTGGCCAATTTGTTCGAGCACTTGCCATAACAACTTTGGCGATTACAATTACCCAACATTTCATTTAATCAAAACAAGGGTTTCTAAGTCTTAAATCTAACTTACACTGGTCGTGGTCGGTCACGGTTGTTCTAGTAAAATATTAAACGTAGCGTGGGGAGCGTTGCAATCCTAAGCAATGGTCGTCGTTTGTTTCGTCTAATCTGTGTTTATGTTCCATATACCTACTAACATTTTCCTTCGTCACAAACTACAAATGTAAGTTGTAACGTTTTTTTTATATATATCTTCTTCTTTACTATATAAAACAGTCTGTTTATACACGATAATCTCTGGAACTACTTGATGGACTGTCTTTAACGTAGCCTGGAGTATTATTCATAATTGTTATTTATTATTCCAGCTATAAATTAAATACTTCACTTTCCTTACAATTTACATTTTATTCTCCTCACTTGTTACATATTTTTTTCATTGCTCCCGTCTCTTGTTTTTTGATTCCACATTCACATGACATCCCTTGTTCCCGCCTTGTCTCAACAAAGTACTTTTACAAACCAACTTTAGGAAACACATTGCTAAACAAACATCTAGATAATTTACTATAAGTTATTAATTAAAACATAATTTATGGTACCTAATAAACCTAATAAAGTATTTCTGATTAGATGTAAAACATTAATTAGTAATAAATAAACCCCGTATTGATCAATTATCTGTTGTCCATCCTTGCCGCATGATGGCGCTGGGATCGGCCAGAGATAAGGTAGATCGGCGGGCAAAGGCTTCTAGCGTTGTCAGTCCAAGATGCGGTAACATTATATTGCGCGGGGCAACTATTATATACATTGGTATTGTATTTAATGTCGGTCGCCATAGTAAAAATCGCACACTAGTATGACGTTACCATATTTTAAAATTTTGAACTCGTAAGCTTTTCTTGCAAATACAAATAACTTTATTCTTACATTTACACTTACATCAGTATTATTTTATTAAAGGTTCAGAGTAAAAAAAATCCTTTTGGTGTTGGTTTCGACACACAATGTAGGTAGGTATAGGTAGAATAAAGATATACCTTTGTATACGTATATTGAGTGTGAACTTTTATAAAGAAAGTTTCAGCCCCGAGTCGCGACATATTCCACTTTGTTCTTAAACAAAAGTCGAACAACTCGGTTAACAGATGTTCTGCCTCTCTCCTTAGTAACTTACTCGTGTAATATGTTTTTTTGTTAGAAATCTTACGAATGTTTATTTAGAAAAAAACGGTAAATAACACGTCTTATTTTAATATTAATTTTAGCAGTTGCTATGCTAAAAGAAAATAATACTTTACGGAAATCATTTAAGTATCCATGAATGTTTTGGGTTGCCTGGAAGAAATCGCCTTTAGCGATAAGGCCGCCCATTTCCCTTTGTAATATCAAAATTTTACAATATGTATTATTTTATGTTATTTATTTCTGTGTTTATTTTGACAATAAAGCGTTTATATGTTTATGTTTATGTTTATACACCTAAATGTTTCATGCCTAGTAAAGACAAAGTCGGCAGAGAGTGCGCTATTGTCTTTTATTCTAGAATTATACGTGGCAGGCACAAAATCTAGTGCATAAAAAATGTCCAAAGTCCTTAGTCACCTGGGACTACATTAAGGAGCATTTAAGTAAGGCTTGATTTCAGTTCATAAGTCTTGATAGTCACAAGCGCAAATGTAAACGTATTATAGGCTTATTTTTATTAAAAATTGGTATGTGCAGGATCATTTTAGAGAAAACATATTTTTAATATAAATTTAGCTGACTAGATTCATATAGGTTCGTACTGTAACCAAGACAGCTGGCATCAACGAGCGTTTTTTAAAATATAGTCCGAACGTGACCGGAGGGAATTGCATCATTTGTGGCGAGCCGCATCGGTGCCGACTCACCAACTCCGACGATAAATGGCAAATGGATTCAGAACTTTCTTGGAAGTAAGTATTTTTGTATGCTGATATTAATTGTAATATTAGATAAGTACTTTCAAATAATAAGAATTGTAATTATAAAGCTTTTGCAATGAAAGTATCTGGTCACTTTTTAAAATGGATTTCTAAATCCTTTTAAAGCAAAGATCTTTCGAAAACTCCAACATAATGGAAATCGTGCCCCGCGGCCTCGGGGGTATCGCGCTCTCTTCACAAAGGACCGGCAGAAAGGTCCGCGTCACATGAACATTGTAAAACTCGCCCTCTCATTCAACAGCCTAATACAAACTCCATTCTTCCCTCGAAGCTTTAAGACTCCTTTTCGTCCTGTCCTTTGCGAGGTTACCGTTTTTTCTCCAATCCGATAATGCGACCTTAGCGCCTGGATCATGCTTTACTACAAATTGTTTCAGAGTAAACTATTTAGGTATGTGGCGTTGGGGTCCAACAACTTCAAACTTACCTCTCCAAGTCAATACGTTAAATTATTCTTCGCCAACATTGTCGGGGTTGAGGCAGTTCGGAAAGTGCTTCTATGTTTATCGCACATTGTGCTACATGTGTGTGTGTTGTGTGGAAAGGTATTTGAAGAGCTATACTTAGTTGCGACAATTTATTTAGGAGTTATACAATGTGTTTTTTACTAACGCACATCACATGCTCAGACACATCAACTAGCTAGTTATACAAGTAACAAAAATATCCCTGTAAAAAAATAAATATATTTTACTGTAACTAGGAAGACCCTGTATCTAGGGTGATAATTTTGAAGTCCTGGTAATTCTGTCAGTTTGAATTTACATTCCTATGCATTTTCTAAGTGATGTATGTAATTAAGTAAACAAATTAAAACATTTTTTATAGCAACAGATTATACTTGTAAATCTGAAAAAATACTTTCTAAGTTTGCTTTTAAATTATTTTTTATTAATTACATTTTGTAAATTATTTTTTATTATTTAACTGTTTTAAAGAGCTAAAGAAAAACTAAGAAATAAAGGTTTCTCATAACATTAGACTCGTTATCTGTCGTAATAATCGGTAAAATATCGGATAGATTTAGAATAGTAACAAAAAAGAAAGTATTCGCCTTATTCTTTCGATAGGTAGGTAATTACGAATGCTTTGTTTTAAAAATTGATCGCTTATTATTTATTTTGTTAGGATGTTTTCCATCGCCCACCATTATTCACATTAAGTGGACAGATTTCGGGTCAGATCCAGGCATAAGAGTACAAAAAGTGCTCGCTTTATCCGACCATGATAAATCTACTTCAAATCCGAGAATAGCGTCTTTTATGAACGAAATTGAAATAAACCGACCGTGCGGATAACGGATAAGTAAAGAGATAAGGATGCTTTTGATATACACATTAAAGTTCGTTGTATTATTGAACAATGCATAAAATACTGCATAAAAAAAATTAAATTCACAATTCCACATAATATATACCAATATAATAGCGGAAAATCTACGATCAGCAGTACGATAAAGCCCTGCGAGGATCGGCCTGATCCAATTCTCATCATAAGAATCATAGCCGCATGTCTATTGGAATCGCCATAAAATCTCGACCGTTATTATTTTCATCACACAGTAGAGGCGCGCAGGCATTTCCTTTTTTTATGTTCGGTCCAGCTATTTTCTGAAAACAGTATCTTTTTTACTAACACAGTTTTCTAATAAAATGGTCTTAGTGTACATACATACAAGTAAAACTTCGACGCTAACGAGACGGTAATACGCTGAAGCTGAACAAGTCAATGACAGTTTGTACCTTGCTTTGCTTGTTGATATGTAAACGCCTTATAATGTAAAACTAGTCGACCCGGCAAACTTCGTACCACCTAACCTACATGTATTAAACTTATAAACCTTTTCTCTTGAATCCTTGAAT